>VZTM01022157.1:0-19621 GCA_013400555.1 Jacana jacana | reverse complement strand
GACAAAAGTGGTCTCTTTTTTCCTTTTGCTTCTTTGTGGACAGAGGTGAAAACTGACCTATGCAAATGTCGAAATGTGCTGAAGTTATTTATATGTTACTCTTTCAGATATCAAATGAAAAAGCTTTAGGTTTCAAAACACTGCAAATTACTTTAGATAAACGTTGGGTTTTTTTTTGTTTGGTTGGTTTTTTTTCCTAAGGAGTGTCAGAACATCAACAAATTGATTGGCTTTTCCTAGTGTTTTCACATTAAACGGTCAATTTCGTTAATTTTTCCATTTCACCAACTGGTAGCTCTGGGCAGAAAACCGGCACATATTTATGATTACCTGTTCATGGGATACTATTAACCAAGTTTTTTTGTTTCATGGGTCCCCTCCTATTAATTCCAATAAGGTAATGTAGACAAATTTCACCTTGTTTGACAGGTTACTACTTCTTGTATGTTTTCAATCACACAGGAAGATGTCTAAAAGGTGTGAACTTTGGAAGAGCAAACATAAGTTATTTTTACATATTTTAGATGTAGTTATATATTTATATCTGTTTGTTTGATGAAGGTTCCTTGCAAAGGATTAGGGATCTCTTGTTGCAGAGTTAAATACAACTTCAACCTTTTTTTTTCCTTAGGATGTATGCCCAAGGCTACTGCTGTCTGGCACACAGATAAAGTCATACCAATACTGCAGAGCCAGAGAAAGCTGGATATATTTCCAGTGACATTATTTCCTACTATGCCATTGGCTCCTGAAATTTATATTTCTGCACCACATGGGCTCAAGAGACCTTTGACGTTGCATAACCTAAGTGAAAGGTGATTGTATTGTGCTTTAGCCAGCAATTCCTCCCATGCTTACTGGTGAATCTGAGACTAATCCTTGTGTTCCTCCTTGCTCTGCAGAGGAGTTTCTTCATTGTGATGAGCAGTAACTGGTGATTAAATTAGTTAGCTCAGCTGTGCCCTGCCTGGTCTATAAGCAAAGAAGAAGACAGGCTTATAGGTAATGTCTCTTCTTTGGCTCGCTCCTCACTCAGGCTGGCCATCCTATGAAGAAAACAAAACCTGGCTTGAGCCTCTTATCCCCCTATGGGGAAAGTGCCTGGTTTTGCCTGGAAGTGGGTAAAATAAACCACTTTAAATGCATGTCACAAACAAGGCTGGAAAAAGGGGCAGTAGAGTCAGTGCTTTCATAATTATACTCCTATTAGTGCCAGCGGTGGAGGCAGGCATGGTCATTGAAAGTGCAATTACTGCAGCGGCTGTGGTGATAACAAAGGCAGTGCAACAGCAGGCACAGGCTCATTTTCTTCCTTCCTTTAAACTGAGCCATCAAGAGGAAAAAATGGCAATGTTTTTAAGGAGAAGAAAATTATTTTGATTTTAATCGCACATCCCCTTGCTTCTTCCCCCGTCCTTAAAGTACACTACTGGGCAGAAAATGATGCTAAAACTAGAGGGCCCCAGCCATTCCTATGAACGTATTTCCCATGTTCATCTTATGAAATTACTCAGAATGAGAACTGATGTCAAAACATGCCATAATCAGCTACAGCAGTTTATCACAGGCCTGCTTCTTGCTATTAAGAGCAAGAACACTGTTGCACTGTTCTTAGAGTAGAAAATCTTCAGAAAGGGGTTAGTGCTATAAAGCAGCTACTTCTATAATTGGAAAGGCGGTTAAATCAAAGAATTTGATTTTTCTAGGAAATGTGGAGAGCTGGCAGATCAGTTTCCCCATTAATTGTTCTTTATTTTTTTTAGCTGAAGAACAGCTTTCTATGTACATGAAAGAGGCAACAGTTTGATTGATTTTCATTGACTATGGAAGAACTTGCAGCTTCCTTAAGGAGAAAAGAGAGGAGTTAAGGCTGGGCATCTGTTATAAATAGTAGCTGAAAAGCAAGCTCCTGGCACACTGCTGAGAAGGAGAGATGCAGCAACCTGTCTGGGGTAGAATGTAGTAGTTGTAAATGTACCTGGTAGAAAAAATGTTAAGTGAGATTGATTCTTTTTAAGTAGCTTGACACAAAAGTTTGTGTCAAGAGAGATGTTTGTGACTTCTTGATTAAATTTCCTTGCACCTTGTAAGAAAGAGTTCAACATTACTTTATTGCTTTGGATGATTAAGGCTGTAGCTGTGGTAATGATGGGCCTCCAGATCTTGATCTCTTGATGTGGATTTTGCTAAGTCTGATCTCTCCAGCAGATCTCTAAGATAACTTTGTGGCTAAAACGTAGAGTCTTCAAGAATGCTGTGAACCTGGAGTTTGTCCTTCTTGGGACGTCTGCAAATCTTCATGAGCATGCCCAACTTTTGAGAAGAGGGCAGTTCTAACTGAAATTTGATTGCAGATATAGTCTGTATCACTTTTAGGATTTTCTTTCTCCATCAAAGGAAACTTGGAGATAGACAGCAATTCAGAATACTAAAGGATATGTTTTTCAGCAGTTCAGACTAATTGTATGAAAATTTATTTCCATTTTGGAACATGAATCTTGATTAATTTTTAGGATCTTCATGCAAGTGGACCAATTTTTAGGATTCTGTTTTTTCATGTTAAATTCCGTAAGTCATAATTTTTAAAGGGCATCTGAGAAATAATGTGTCATATAGGTGTCCTGGTTTGAGAACATTCCAGCCCAAACCATGACATTAGGTAAGAATAGGATAGACCAATTTTAATTCTTGACATTTTTTAAACTAATACAACAGTTTAAATCTTGTGTTTTTTCTCCCAGAGATTTTTGTCTAAGTTACCTGTGTTTTTTGTATAACAGGGAAACCTAATTCAAAAATCACTTTGTAAGAAGAGCGGGAGGAAATTATGTCATTTTTATCCTGCTTAAAATTCTGTTTATTTTTAATAGCACAAAACATAAATGGTCAGAATTAGGGGTAAAAAGAAGTTGTACACAATGATTTTTAAAGAAAAAGCAATGCAAATAAGGTGACAAATTATAAATCTACTGGTAAAGACTCCCTCCATGAGAACTATATGTGATAGAAACACAAACCTGTTCCAGTAACAGAGAATAGTCAAGCAAGGATTGTCCTTACTGGCATCATCCAGTGACTGCTTAAATCAATGTAACTGTGATTGATTCACTAAAGTCAATTGCAAGTAGTAAATGCTTAAGTGTTACAATTCATCTGCTTTAATCATGGGATAATTCGAAATTGATTGCAAAGCCAACAGCTTTGACAAATTGTCATCCTTTGTGTCAAACAGTAACATTCCCCCAGCATTGCAGGGTTTTAACTGGTGGTGTACTTATTTTAATGTATAAACAAATACACAAAATTTTATGTTAAGAACAGGCTTTTTTATTTACAGCATGCATTCTACCTCCTGTTATGAACATCACAGCTAACCCTGGGCCACAACAGGATTTAGGCTAGCTATATGGAAGAAATTATTTACAGTGAGGGTGGTGAGACTCTGGCCTAGGTTGCCCAGAGAGGTGGTAGTTGCCCCATCCCTGGAAAAATTCAAGGACAGGTTGGATGGGGCTCTGAGCAACCTGATCTAGTGGAAGATGTCCCTGCTTAGTGCAGGGGGTTAGACTAGACAGCCTGTGAAGGTCCCTTCCAACCCAAACCATTCTATTCTTCTGTAATAGATTGAAGGTACACAGGCACTTTCAAAGTGAACTTTAGGCACCAGAGAGACCTGGTATTCGGTCTGCTTAGCCTCTTCTCTGCCTGCTCCTCTTTTTCAGAACCTTGATATGCACTGCCAATGTACAACTTCGTTCTTTTCTTTAGATATCTCAACATGAAATCTGTGGTATGAGATTCCAAAGATGGACAGCTGGGTCCAGAGTCCCATGCTTCCAAAAAAGGCACCAGCATTCTGGAAATTCCTGACTCCAGCTGGCTAAGGTGACGTAAGCATGGTTAGGATTCCAAAAGTAGTTGTGAAGAGGGTGGTGAGGTATGGAAGAGAGAAAAAGACAATTAGCTATGGATCATACTCAAAGCTAGAGCTTGGCTGTGAGGATTTAGGGCTAGATAATCTTCCTGCCTCCCCAAAGAAGGTAAGCAGTGGCTCAGAGTTTTGCAGAGGTAGCTGGGCAAGACTCTGTAGGCAGAAAGTGGTTGCAGGAGATTAGTTCAACCACTCCTTTATTTCAGTGTGTGTAGAGGAAGGATCAGTCTCACATGGGATTAAATAGTTAAGCTGTTCATGTTGGGTGGTAAGTGACTTCTTTTGAGAATGTTGGTTAAAAATTAGTTTTCTGTGATGAAAAAACAACTGTGTACCCTGAATGAAATATCTGGTTATTCTAAAGAAAAGTGGAGAGCACTTGCTCTAATTAACAGAGCATAGATGGATGTTGATGGCCTTTTTTGTAATGCTGGCAGGGTCGATCCATCACCAGAATTCTTCTGAATGGACACTCTAGAAGAGGCTTTTGATATGAAGAGAGAAGAGATGGGATTCTGGTATTTGTTTTCTGTCTTTCTGCTCATTCAGCCATATTTTGAGATTCATAGAGAACAAAGCATGGTAAAGCAAAAACATAGCTGTGACCACTCTCTCTCTTTCCTTGACCTAGTTTTACATTGCTTAAGTGAGGGTGAGAACTTACACTGAATCTGGAGCAGGCCAGGAGTTTACTATGGTAGTAAATCCAGCAGAAGTAGCTGATTCCAGTAGCTTTCTCTAAATAACTTAGTGTTACATGTTATACTGTCACACACCTTTGTAAGGAGCATACCTTCTGATCTCTTAAACAAATGAAATCTATGGAGAAGGCCACTTATCTGAGTTCCTGCATAGAAAGCCCAGAGGTAGGTGTGTTCTTAATTTCTTATCAGTAAAAACAATATCTTAATCCAGCAACGAATCAAATCTTCTTGTGAGAGTATCGGTCAAGACCTTCAGGCACAGATTTTAGCTAAGGGCCAGATCTGAGTGCAGATTTATGTGACTCTGCATGGGGACAAAAGGAAATAATTTCCAAATGCACTATTTTAGCTTGATTTACTTACTCATCTCCCCTTATTGCAGGGGTGCTGCTCTGAAAGCAGACAGTGAATGCCGTAGGGAAGAAGGGTGAAGTCTGTAGTGGTTGCTCTCTTCATCTGAGCCTGCCCTGTGTAGCCATCACCACTACATGCCAAATAAGCAAAATGCTTCTCAAAGTACAGAATATTGACAAGGAGCTTTGTGAGCCAGCTATATCTGATTTCCAGGGCTTCCTGTCCTTCTCTTTGGGCAAAGCCTAAGACCACAGGGCTAAATATAGAACACAGCTATCAGCCTTGCTGTGTTTGCAGCTTTTCTGGGGTTTCCCCTGCACGCTGTGTGCTACACAAGCTTTGGGGCTTGTACTGTTGGGGGGATGCCTTTTCCCTTTCCTCTCTTGCACAGGGAATGCTCTTACCCCTCAAATCCTGTAGCAACAGTGAAATGGCTCTGCTGCCAACCCATGCTGTGCAAATGAAGTGAATTTTCACTCTCACGGGCTGCCTGCATGCCCACTGAAGGTGCTCAGTCTGGATGTTTAAGAGGTGATTTTTGCTTAAGGTTATAGACCGAGAGGGAAAAGTCAGAGCTGATAATGTATTTCTTTCCCTACTTTCATTATTTTTCCCCCAAAGAACAAACACTTCTTTCTCAGTCTTCTCTGTGCCCTAACAGTCGGTTTGTATCTCTGCTAAGCAGATGAATGGATGTTAAAGAAACTTGTGTTTCCAGATGGCAGAAAGAAAAAAAGAAAGGTGTGAGGAAAGTATCATTTGTGCAGAAATCTCCAAATAATATCTTCAGAGAACTAAACTTAGAGTCTCATGGACCCAAAATTTTGCTGTGCAAAAAAGTAATAAGATGGAGTTCTGAGCACGTCGTGCTGTGGATCAAAAATCCGGTGTTATTGGTTGTAAATAAAATAAAAAACAACCCACTTTAGGAGAAATAATAGGCACGCTCCCCCCCATCTTAAAGGATTTGTGTCTTGAATAGTATTTGGCAAAAGCTAGATTGTAGATGCTGCCCTGAATATTTTCGTTGTCCATGTCCCGAGCAGGAGAGGAGTAGTATTCTTCATCAAGGCTGATTGCTGACCCCTGGTGACATTTGTGGCTACCACGTGCAGGCTGCCTAAACCAGGAAGTTCCTGCTAATGTTTTAAGTACTGAAATAATTGTCTGCTTTTCGAACACTATTCCTACTTTTCTTCTTGTAAACAGAAACCATGTTATGAATCCAATCCTACTCCTCCTAGCTCCTTTTTTTTTCCTCAGGTTCCTACAGCTCCTTTCTTGGTGGTTGCAGACCTGCAGAAGGCTGAAATCTGCCTGTGCTTTCTCGATGCAGTGTCATTGGTTTCCACAGAAAGGGATCGGGTCCAATCTTTAGAGCAAAAGGGAGCTTAGATGACATTATCTAACACTCTGTCCAGATGTGTCTTGAAAACCTCCAGTGATGGGGACTCCATTCTGTCCTTGGGGAGGTTGTTCCAGTGGTTCTCACTTCCAGCCTGTCCAGTCTCTGTAAGAGATACATGTCCTACATGCATTTCACAATTACACTGGTATTTCTTTGAGCGTGCTGGAGACAAGCTGTTCTGGTTTTATGAGAGAAGATAAATTTCCCTTACCACTTGAAAAGTCATAAGAATGGAGTATTTTGATTTGGAAGTCTTATTCACCAATGGCAAACAATTAATTATGGCTTGTTGTATAGTTAATCTATATACGTTTTCTGGTCACTAGATGGAGGTAGGCAACCATAATGAGGACAGCCTTCCCTGCATCTTATACTATGAAAGGAAAGAGATGATTCTGTTCTGATTTGGACAGCAGGGAGTGTATTTTATCATTAGAAATACTATTCTGGTACCAGGTTGTTTGAGGGTAGGATGACACCTGCACTTTCTGATCCACAGCTTTGTATCAAAGCAAACACTTTCTCTGGAATCTGATTTAAATGAATAGTTTATATTGTTTAATCTGACGTATGTTTTATTGTCAGTAATCCAATTCTGAATTTAGACAAGCATAAGTGTTATTTAGATCATGCATATATCTGTGTCTGTGCACAAATTACAAATAAAAAAGAGTAACTTAAAACCATCAGTTTAATGTCTACTACACCCTGGAACCAAATATGTAATGTATTAAGTACTTCCTTGAACTGGTAATTATGAAATGCAAAGTTGTATGGTTTAGACCGTGTTTGTGCATTCCCTGTGTGCTGCACCTACATCACCATACGAGAAACAGAAATATAAAAGACCTTTCCAGTACCAGCTTTCAGTCATTTCTTGCTTATAGTCACAGTTACAGGATCTTTTCAGTGAGATCCCACTTCACCTTTACAGCTTACGTTGCTGCTCCTGGTTGCTTGGTTTCTAAAAGAGGATTAATTTCTAGGGACAGTTTGCAAACACTCAGAGACAGAATAATTCTGCTCCTTCAGGTACTGAAGGAAGCTACTAAGCTGTCCTTTAGTCTTGGTCTCCTCTGTGCAGACACATAGAACTGTGATATCGAAGGAAGGCTTGGTGTTGAAGCTGGTCTTTCCTTACCTATTGGATAGGGGAGAGCTACAGGGCTCCATCCTCAGCTTCTTGGGAGATACTAGGTTTTACTTTTCTTATTTTGTGGATGAAGCTAGTTTATAGGCCTCTCTTTAGCTGCAATGATGAGCTACCAAATGTCCTGTCCTTTCAGAAACGGTGATAAGTGCACCCAGGTAGTCTAGGTGTGTGTCATTAACCCCATGATTACTATAAATGGAGTTAGGCAGGGCTGTGCATTGGCTGCAGGATTATTTGGAATGGGGTTTGCTATACTCATCCTCAGCGCTTTTAAATACAATACTGGCATCTTCCTGTCGTGCCATGCAGACCACTAGTTCCTACCCGGGGAGGTGCCCTCCCTAAAGAGTTAAATCTGTCTGATGGCAAGAGTTTAAGGATTTTTTTTCAGATTGATAAAAAAATAAAAAAAACCCAAATAATTCTTGCAAGTAAGTGGAGGGATGAGGCACTTCCAGTAAGACTTTATTTGCAAGGAAGAAGGTAGCACTGCAAATTGTCAACAACTACAGTGATGCTGACTCGATATAAATGTAAATGAGCTCATTATTAATTGTTATGGCCTCTGAATTTAAGCTTTCAACAACACAAATGACCCATATATGAGAGTACCAGAAGATTGTATTCCATAATTACTTTCATTAACCCAGCCCCTCTCTGCAGAGCTAGCTGAGGGCCTCACTGGTGGGCACTCTCAGGGAAAAGTCCTGCAAAAGGCTGATAAAACCTGTGGAGTGTACATACTGCCTTATGTACGCTGAAAGATTCTCTGCCAGAAAGTATTTTTGTTATTTATGGTTTCTAGCATAATTCAAGTAAGGACTCCAAAGAGGAAAGCCTTTGGAAGCTTTACCTGATGGGTCTTAACCATCAGCAGAAGTCACCTGGTGAATCTTCATTGATTGCAATGACCCTATACAGAAGGCTGCCCCGTCTCATTTAAAACCAACATGGGATGACAGAAGCAGCATGAGTAAAACATTTATATGCTATTACCTGATCTATATTCTATTATGACCTCCTTAAGATTCTGCCCTGGCAATAAGTGTATGCTCCATCTATATGATATAGAGCCAAATGTCCTTTTTAGTTTCAGTGTTGAAATAGTAAAGGTGTTTTGTTTCTCTGAGTAACATAGAAGTCATGCTTCTGTTCCTGTGCAACCTGCTCCAGGTGGACCTGATTTGGTAGGGGGTTGGACTAGATGCTCTTTAGAGGTCCCTTCCAACTCCATATCATTCTGTGATTCTGGTGCTACTGGTCCAGTGTTGTTAGTCTCTGTGTCCTCTGCTTGCTCTGTGAGTGTGCATGTGAGTTAGGAACCATTAGGTCACATAGTGTAACACAGACTGTGTGTCAATATTCAGTTTTCAACTTCAGCTTTTCTTCTTCAGTACCACCCTTCCATTCTCTATTATTAAACGAATTAACCAGCTGAGTGGATCAAAACCCTTTCTGACCTGCCTGAACAGCCTCTAGACCTGCCATGTGGGAAAGTTCCAAACATTTTTCCACTGTTCAGCAGTTTTGTGCCGAGGCCGGTGTGGTGACAGCCGCGGCTTTGGGTTCCATCTGGTCCCTGCAAGGGGCAGACAGGGAGCAGTTATCCTGTGCTGCTATTGCTGCTGAAATCTATGGCAGCAAGTTTTGCAATCACTTATCTTTTCAGGATGTTTTGTTTCTTATTGTTCAGGCTTTCTTCAAAGCTGGAATGGGCAAATAACTTCTATTCCAAATGTACAATGTTTTGAAACTGAGAATTGACTTTGTCTCGCTGGAATGATTGATTGCAGTCGTTAGCACCTGCTGCAACTGCTGCTGGGGTTTGATTAGCTGCTGTCATGTCTCCTTCCTCATAGTCTTGAAATCTGTGGCAAAATATTTGCAAGCCTTCTGCTATTCCATCACTCAAATCTCTGAGAAAAATACTGGGGAGAGTCAAATCGGGACAGACCTTAAGGCCCCTTTTGAAAAGCTTAACCCACTCTGACAGTAAATCATGTTTAACTGGTCCTGCAAAATATTTGTTTGTTGTTCAGTTGTGCACTTACCCTATGATGGTTTTTGTTCAGTGTGTTTTCTAAGTTATTTAAGGATTTGGATTTAAGAATGTGTAATTTGGCGTGATGCAAAACCATAGCTAATACCAGCCTGTATCCCATGCAGGCCTTTGTCCTTACCCAACAGGCCATTTGTCCTGTTTGCCCGAAGATTCAGCTTTTTAACCAAATAGTTAAGGACTGAAAAATTGAAAAATAGTGTCATGAAGAGCTTTCACCATTGTAGCTTTTTAAATGAATGCTGATTTTTCTCTGTGTTGATACAAATGAAACATATCTTTAAAAAGTCAGAATGTGTCACTTTTTTGTTGTTGTTGTTTGTTTCTTTCTGGTGGCTGTAATTGGGTTTTGTTTATTTGTTTCCCTTTGCTTTTCTCCCTTCCTGTCCCCTACTTTTTTCCAGGAAAAGTCTATGTGTGTGGAGAGAGACCAGGGAAAAAGCTGGGGGGGAAGAGGAAATTAAAAAAAAAGAAAAAGAAAAAAGAAAAAAGTCTTGCTTTCTATCATAATGCTATGTGAAGAAAGAGAAAATCAGTGAAAAACTTCCACTTGAAAATGTTTTAAATCAAACATTTATTTTTTCAGTTAGTCTTTCTGCTGGGCCATTACTGATTTACTGGAGCATTTTTCTCTTGCCCAAACCCAGCACGTTCCATTCGAATGAGCTCAATTGCAACCTCTTCTCCTGCTGCTTTTCTTTGTATCTGATGTATCTGAGTAGTTACCCTTAGTAATCCCTGACTGACAGTTTGTCTACGTATTAGGATTTCAGCTCCACTTCTACTTAAAGCACCAAAGCTCCAAACCACTTTGCAACTCTTGTGTGTAGTGTTACACCTCTGTTTTGTATATCCACATTTAGAATATTTGAGAACATTTCATCACTCATTCTTCTGGTTTACAGTTTCTGAAACGTTATTGAAAATCTCTTATGCAGGGACATTAAGACATTTTTCAGATGCTGCAGTAAATGTCAGCACCTGCAACTATTTATTTTCTTTCTTAATAATCTGATACTTTTACCAAATGTCTATGTTCTGCCCTCATGCTAGCAGCTTTGCTGTTGACCTTATTCTTGTTTGGACAGATTTTAGTTTTGCTTTTTGCATTTTCTGTAAAATTCCACTCACTGTTTGTCTTCTGATATTTATGTGTGGGTATTTCTGCTCCTTCGAGGGCACACATGCTTCCTTTAGGGCCCAATTAACATTTTTCCTTGAACTATAGGTTAGCCTATGAATATTGCTGTAGCTAGAATTTTGCATACCGTTTAATTTTCCTTTTTTTTTTTTTTTTAGGAATGTATCCAAAAGCATTAGAGACCTGTTCAGTCTCTAAAACAGGAGTCTCATACTCTAAATTCAAAATGCAAACTTCTTAAGTGGCAGTACACTCCAGGCACCTAGAGCAGTGTCTCTCTTGTGTCTGCATTAGAGCTCAGATCTCTTGAACTCCAATTCCTGCATTTTCTGCTAAAACAATAGATGAAGTAAGAAGTAAGGCAGACGTTTTCTTTTTTTTTGTGCCTCAGTCCCTCTAGTAAAATCTGGGAAAAAGAGCTGCTGCTCACATTCATATCCAAGATTGGCAGAAAAGATTCCAAATTAGATATTCTAAACTAACATAATATTTTTTTGATGGCAGGAAAGCAATTTTATTGTTCATGTTTTTTGAGAGTTCTTACCTTCCACAGTAAGCATTTCCTCTCTGGAATGCATGGTCCCTGGTGTCCCTTTCACTGATTTTTAACAGTTTCTTACTTTTCATTGTTGTTCTGGGTTTTAAACACCTTGTACACGCCTGTGTTGTATTAAGCCCTTGAACATGATCAGCTTTCAAGACTGGTACTTTTTTTCCTTGCTTATTTGCCATTTTATTGTTAATCTACTCTCAAAAACTGACCATCAAAAATGCTGTTGCATTTTTTCAGTTCCCATTAGCATCCCTTGTAACGTCAGGCTGACTGGAGAGGAGGAAAGGAGATGGGTGAGATGGGGTAGGAAGAATTTGTATCCATACCAGCATGAGTTTCACAATTGGCATTGTTGTTTCCTCCTTTCTCCGTGTAGCCAGTGGATCTTCCATTATTATCAATTCTGGGTCTTTTTCATGGCCCCATGAAACAGATGGAGAAATTAGGTGTCATCTCTCTGTATAAGAGCTATGGCCAACATGGCAGAGGGAGAAGACTTTAAAAAAAAACTGCTGGGCAAATGCCATTTTTCTCACCAAATGGTGGTTGTTGTCTGTCTGCAGTTTAATTCAGAATTATAACACACCAGGAGGGTATATATCAATGGGACTTAGGAAACTCTGTGATTATAAGCTGTATTTTTTGTCAGTAAAATGTGAACCACAAAACATATAGCTTGTTAAACTTTCAAGGATACTTGACAGATAGTTAAGGTGAGAACCAGGCCTCGAAGAGAAAACAGATAAAAGTAGAAAACCTAAGCAGGAGAAGAAGTGGAGGAGGAGGAGGAAAAGGAGGAGAAGTGAAAAAACAGTAGTATGCCATGGATAAGCCAGCAGTGTTTGCAGCCAGTGTCTCTGTGACCTACCTCAGATCTCCACTGTTTTCATCGTTTGCAACTGGCTGTCACATAATACACTGCTTCCACTGAGAAATGTCCGGTCTCATACTTGTTGGCATGCAGACGAGAGTTCTCCACACTCATTTGTAAATGTTGTTTCATCTTCCTATTTACTTGTAAATCTTGGACATTCATGAAGTAAGAAAAATACATTTCTGCACAGGGAAGAAAATGGAATATTTATACAGGATGTTACCTGCATTTAAAAAGAAAAAGATGAAGCATCTATCTGTTAAAGCGTTGACTTCATGAATAAATGTACAGAGGATATTACCAGCTCATATTGAGGTGAGTGGGGAGTTCTTGAGAAAGTAATTACTTTGCCATATCCTATGGAGTATTATCCAATTTACCAGCATTAAGAATTCTTATGAGTCATTTTATACTTATGACTCTCAGCTATTCATATCATATAAAAACCCTTCTTAAAAAGGAAAAGAGAAAAGATTACTCTGCTGGTTCAATAAAACAGATGCCAGTTAGAATACTTTTGTCTGAATGCCATAATCAATTTTAAAATTGATATTAGCTCATTTATTTCTTTGATCTTAAAGGATGATTACTGAAGTAGTAATAAAAAAGCAAATTGAATAATGTAATTCTCCATCCCATTATTCTTTTTTTTTTCATTCTAATCAGTTTCACGTTGTGGTTTTGAAAAGGCTACTTTTTTTGTTTGTTCTGTCTGAGTCTGTGTGCACACACACGTGTCTGTGTTGTCACAGAAGTGATGGGAAGTGCATCTCACGGCCCAAGGGATTAAGCCTCTCTTCAGAGTCTTGCTGTTGTCAGTGTTTGGGAAGGGAAAAAAGGCACAGGCGAAGGAATTTCAGTCAGAGTCAGCCTGTTGTGCTCTGCAGCTCTTGCGCTCTGCAGAACTGGTCACTGAAATTTAGCATCAAACATAAACTTCTGAAGCCTCTTCCTTATCACAAATGATTCACACAGTGACGTAGTGGAATACAAATTAGATTTCCCTTTGAATGTTGATTCAGATCTGGCTTGGAAGAATGTTATTTAACTTCATATGCAGAGGAAACCTCTTCAATGCAAGCTGATAACCTTTATGAGTTCATAAGTGCATCAGCTGTGTCTAATTTGTAGTTAGAGTATTTAAAAACTTTTCCATAGCATATGGATACGTGAATACATATTTACAAAATATATTTACAAACATATTTTGAGACAGTTTATTAGTCATCTATGAAATAACTAAGGCTTCAGAAGATTATCTGTAAGCCAAACCACTGCATTTTTGAAAACTTTTATTGTTTACTTTCTTTTGCCATTTTTAGCCAGATGTGGTGAAGGCTTATTTTGCTTTTTGGCTTTTTGGCTTATTTCTGTGGGCTTGAAGACCACGTATAAAAGACAGTCATTGCCCAAAATCAATTAAAGAAGAAAGACAAGCATTTTTTTTTTAGTGCAAATTCATGCATTTGAGATTTAATAGCATTAATTTTTGATGTAGTCTTGGGACTAGAGATTGAAAGTGTCAGCGGGAGCTTTGACTATATTAAACAGTATCAGGATGAAGGTAAGTCATGAGTATAATGAAGCTCTAAGAAGGCAAGTATGAACCTAGGTATATGAGATTAGATATTTATAGTAGGAAGAAGTAGTAACCACTTAATTTTCCAGAGGTCTTCTAGTACAGGGACTGTGGGGACCCAAGCTACTATCACTTTTTCCTTGCCTACCAGCCAATAGTTACTGCAATGTCCTACTGATGCTTTCCCCTGTTTCTTTACCACCACACCAGTTCAATACTATATTTGTCATGAATATTCCTTATTTTGGCAAACATAATGTGATGAGTGATGATCAGATAACACACAGTTGTGTCCAGCAGCATGAGACTCAGCTGTGAGTCCCCTTTAGACAGATTTAACAATTCCTTATCTTACGTTGTGTTGCACGGCAGAAACTCTGAAAATTGCTTTTGGAAAATCCTTTTGCTTGATCAGCCATTTCTCTGTGCACTAAATACACATGCAAGCTGCAGTCATCAACTGCCTCATTGCGTTAAGTTCATGTTATGAATCCTTTAGAACTCTATCTGGTACTTCTTGACCCGCACATTCTCATCACTGATTACAGAGGAGTCTGCCCAAGACCTTTATTAGTCCTTTTATGGACTAGACTCATTAATACATGATTTAGCTACTTATTAATCACACTCTTAAATACCACATCACTTCTGATGGACAATTTAAATACAACAACATAAAAACAGGCCAAAAAAAAAAGTCCTCTTGGGAAAGGGGGAAATTATTGGGAAAGGGAAAAATTATTGTATCTGTTTCGCTTACACGATGTACAAACACAGCTTGTGCATTTTTAAAACTCCATAGCTGAATATCAGAAGGGGCAGAAAATTAAATACTCTGGGAATGTTTCACTATGACCTAATTCCACTGTAGAAAATCGATTTCTTGGTTAAGTAATGTTTGCTAGCATGACCAATAGAACTCATTAAAGAAAAAAGATTGAAATTTCTTATCTTTGCAAAGCTGTATTAAGATAAGAAAAATCAAATTTTCTTTAAATTAAAATAAACTTTGTTACACTTAAATATATTTGTTTTCAAAAGTGAAAAATATTGAATACTTCCAGCATGTATTTTGCCATAGTTATTAACAATTAAACAAAACCAAATTAAATATGCTTTATTTTATACCCTTAATCCACATCCAGTGGAAGTTCTTGTGATGTAGTAAGAATGATCTATCATTCTTCCACACTGGAGTTTGAGTCAAGTTTTGTATTCTTCTGCTTTAACTTTTAAAGTATCTTTATATTACATTTCACTGAACAAGAAACCAGTCTGCTCATGGATATGTCTGAAATGTGGGAGCCAGGACCTGAGTGTCTGCCTTGGCTGCACTGCATCCCAATCCTACGTTAGGGTGAAGACTTACCATACTCCAGTCATCTCCCATGTCCTAGCCTTTGTGGAAAGGAAAACTAGGTCAGAACTTGGAGAAATACCTCAGTAAGGAATTAATCACTCACTGTAGTGCAGGCTCCAAGCCAATGCCTGGGCATCGTATGTCCAGCAATGAAATTGTGCCTGCGATAATTTTCTGTTTGGAATTCAGCAGAAGTTCATTCTGACTGGGGCTAGATCAAAAGCTAATGAGGGATAAAGGACCTACAAGAAAAGTTTTCCAAAAACCCCTCAGGTTGAAAGCTGAGGTGCTATATATACATGTTTTTGTGTTCAAAGAATGGTAGGAATGTATCTTAGGCTGATTTATTGGAGGTGGTAGAGGCAGACATGCCAGATGGTTGGTATCTGAGGGCTCATGGTCTTGTTATCAGTGAGGCCTGAATTCTGCTGAATCTTCCACTTACTTTCTACAGCTGAGCTGAAATTGGTTGGATGACTGATCTCAGGTTATGTTAAAATATTTGGGTGTTGCCTGTGGCAGTTCAGGAGCAGACACCTTCCTCTTTCAACCATCTCTGCTTGGGGAGTGAGAACCTTCAGAAAAGGGATAGGACCAGACACCGAAGGCAGCATGTGCTTTAGCCGTTCTATCTAAATGAGTCTTCATCCTTGAATCAATGCTGATAGAGAGGTTTCCTAGGCAGCCTGGGGCTGGAGATGTGGAGGATGCTAAGGTCTTTCTTTTTCAATGTGCAAATTCAAGAGCTTTCTCTCCTTCTACTTTCTTTTCACACGGTTTTTGGCTAAAAACTAATAAAATATCAGTAATCAAATATTTTAGCCAATTTAATTTCTTTATGGGTTTAACTGGATGTGACTGTAGTTTTGTCTTTAATTCTTGTCCCACACCCTCAGCACTTGCTTATTTAATCTCTATAATATAAATGTCTAGTCAGACATGAGAAGATGACTCCAATATCTGAATTTTGGTTTGCTTGTTCTTCTAACTTATGCGTGGCTGTCCTGTACTTCTTTCCGCCTGGTGAGCAGACTTATGCAAGTTGCCATTTTCTAAACTGTTTGGAAATGTCCTTAAAATATTTGAAAAGCAGTCACGGGACTTCTCTGTGCTGAAATCATAACTTTAAATCTAACTGGGAATTTTCTGCTTTCTGTAGAGCTGCAGGAACTCGTGGGCACTCTCCAAAGGTGGTGGATTCTGAAGAGGCAACAGAGATGAGAGTGTATTGAACCTGTATGGCAGACAGAAGCATTCCTCTTCTCTCTTTTGTAGCTGGGTCCCCCAAGATCTGAGGCAATTTGGTCAGAGACCTGTTGGCCTCAAGTTGTGATACCAAACTGAATTCTAGTCTTCACTCTGAAAAGTCTTTTCTCCTCCTCTGCAGACATTCTCAAAGTTTGTTTTTTTTTACTTTTTCACTTAATCCTCTTTCACTCCATAATCTTTTTCTTGCTTTCCTTTATTTTCTTGGCTCCACCCCTTTCTCCTCAACAGCTTTTGTCTTATGAGCTGATAAATTCCTGACACAGATCCATAAATTTAAATACCAATCTTCTGCATGAGCAGCTAGTTTCTCCCTGGAGCTCATTTGAAGCTTGGCAACTGTCATTCTTTTCAGTTTGTCCCTGTGCCACAGTCCTCGTACCTTGGAGTTTCCCAGGTTGCTGAGCACCATCATCACCATCAGAGGTTTTCTGGGCCTCTGCTCTTCAGACAACTGACTAATTGGACCAAGCAGTCTCTGCATTCCCCTGGGCTCAGGGAACAGGGGTTGTTCCTGACAATTCTACAAATGGCAGAAGCCCATTTCGAACATCAGGTAACCTTCATAACACAATGTAACTCTTCATTCCTTCTCCCTGAAGTACTGCAATTAATTAGACAGTGTGCCCTTGATTGGAGCCGTGGCTTTTACAGTTTAATACAAATTCAGTCAGTCATAGTCATCTGCATGTCCAGATGACAGCTTTGAAATGTCAGTAAAACTCTTAACTTCCTTGTATGGACTTAGTTTATTTTTTAAAAAATTTTTCCTTTTTTCATTTAAATGTGCCATAGTGAATACTGATCCTTTTTAAAAAAGTGTTGCATATTTCCATAATGTAGTTCATTACACAGGTAGCTCTACCTCTGTCTTTTCCCAGGATTTTAATGTTTGACATCACAGTCTTAGAATTTTTAATATTTATGTGTAATGCAACCACAGTTTTAATATGTACTGCTAAGATGCTAAGTTTGTATTCATAAGCAATATGATCAAGAAAACCAAGACATGAATTGCCATATGAACTGTATTTCAATCCTATTGAACATATGCATTAAGATCCAATCTTTTATTGCTCAGTGTAATATCGTTAAGGAGACATTATAGGAGCAACACAGGTGAATATCTTTTGGAACACTGTTCAATCTACTAACAAATTATTTCTGATATGAGTACAGCAGGTCAAGAATAATCTTCATTACATCAAATACAAAGTGAAGAGTGGATCTCTGATTTCTCTTTTGTGCTGTAAGTAAAAGCCTAGAAGCAAACTAGAAATTAACAAAACTATAATATACTATCCAGGATCTTACATTGTGGTTTGGAGTTATCTGTGTGCTGCTGCCTATTCTCTTGTATCGCGCCCATATGTACATACCATAGAAGTTGTGCTACCCACTACAAGTGTAGAACAATTCTGCATTGTTTCAAAACTTCTATGAAATGGATGTCTTAAGCTTAAAAGGCAAAGGGATCTTTTATGCTTTGCCCCTTTTCCCCCAAAATATCTGTATTTAGATGATTTGTGTGCTTTCTTGATAATATTAAAATAATATAGTACTTTGCAGTGGAAGAATTAACAGGGGAAAGCTATTGTGACCAGAGATTTCTCAAACCTGGTCATTGAATGAGGGACCTTAAAGAACTTCATGTGCTTTTAGTGATACTCCCATTTATACAAAGATTATATCTAGCTCCTCTCTGATCCTGTTCTGAACACCTTCTGTGATAGGAGACTGCATGTGGAATTTAGCTGTTTGGTACTTCTAGTATTCTAGTACTTCTATTGTCCTTTTTCTAACACAAGGTCTGTTTTGCTCGGAACAGGCTTGATTCAGAAAAAGCTTTGGAAGACCTGCTGGTTTTTAGTCTCTGACCACCAAAAATTGCCACATGGTTCCATTGTGGCTGGGCAGGTGATCTAGCTTGCATTTATGGTCATTTATATCTCAGATCTTTCAGTTCTTAAAGCGTGAAATTACTTGATAGCATGTAGAGAATCCATAAAAACTTGTCTTACTTCAGTTGTATTTGTCCTTATTCTAAGGAAACAAAGCCTTTGTTTCCTTTGGACCTCATCTTTTATAATGCATCATGTGAATCATGGGAAAGGAGCTGAAGCGACCTGAATTAGTGTTCATTAAACCATTCAATATTCAGATATGGTTACGCTTCTCATCAAATCCCATTTGGTTTTAGATGAAGTCTTAATAATTTTTTCCCTTAATCACAATTGACTAGTGGGATCCAGTCTGCCCAAGTCCCTGGAGTGTTTTTTGTTGTTACCTTAATATAGATTTTGTAGGAAAAACAATCCCATCTTGCCACAGTTGTATTTATCTTTAGGAGAGAACTGTAAAGTTAATGGATCAACAATTTTGTCAGTCTTTTCTTTTTTAAAGCCAAGGTTGAAGAGGATTCCTATACAATGGAAAGTTCATATTTCTTTTTTAATTAATCCAAAGGGAATGTATTTGTGTGATACTGGAATACATTAATGCAGTGTTAGATGACTTGATATTCACTACATATTAATATTGCAAAAAAGAAAAATTCAAGGCTGGTCTAAGAAAATAAGGTCAAATAAATAGCTAGAAAGTTTAGCTGGTCTACAGGGTAGGATAAAAGATACTTTATATTTTCAAAGGGATTATAGCCAGGGTAAATGTGGAGCAGTTTTCATGTAACAGAAGATATCTGTTGTATAAATAGGAGTTAAATTTCACAGAAATGACTTACAACAGGTCTTTACAATGCTTGCTTTTTTTTTTTTACTTTGAAAAGTATGATGATTATACTAGGTCTTTTTGAGTAAATGCATTGAAAGCCATGTTTACGTCATTCCTGCTAAGCCTTTGAATCCAGTATTACTTAATGGATAAGTATGTCTGGTGCCTGGAGCCCGCCTCTTGGCCTTGCAGGTGTAGTGTAGATGAATGCAACCTTCAGGCAGTAGTTAAGTAAATCTGTTTCTGTCCCAATTTCACTGGTGAATATTGGTACTCAGTGAGACTGAAGATCATCTGCAATATCTGATATTTTAGCCTCTTGTTAGAAGAATCAACCCCCAAATATTTTGTTAGCTACCGGAATAACTGGAGTGCTAAAGAGGAGCCACCTGGACTAAGATGGTGAGGAATCTGAGGATGAAAGAGTGGGTCAAAGAATTTATGTGGTTGTCCCATATAACTGGGGTTGAGCATCTGTTTGGTGTCTGGTATGTTGTAGCAAGGTCTCT
>VZTM01022137.1:156-34779 GCA_013400555.1 Jacana jacana | reverse complement strand
TTAAGGTGTTTGCTTTATTTAATAGTCCTGTGTGCCTCCTCCACCAGTTGCATTTCGGTTGTCCAGAGTTTCAAGGATATAGATAGCTGGTCCATTTTTTTGGTTGTTTTTCTGATTTTTAAATTAGTTATAATCTAGGTTTTGGTATTCTAGAATTTAATGTTAGGAAATAAAACAACAACTAAGCATTTGACTAAAGTACCTGAGAGTTTCTGGAAATCCTTAAAGGTTAGAAAAGCATGTTGCAGGAATGGGTTGAGTATAGCTGGTATCTACGCTGAGAACTTAAAAGGACTAGGTGACTTCTCTTCTAGGTATTATGGCTATGATTCTATTTAATATGAATTGTAATTATATTCACATATAGGTATCTGGTCAAAGGACATCTGAAGTCACATTTTCATATGAATTATTACCCTCCATTTTTAAAATTCAGAAATTGTTTCATTTTAAAATACAGAAATCCTGTTTGATTTCAGCATACTGTGGTGCTGGTGAGCAACCTTAATGGAGGAAGAATGGCATCCATATTTTGGGCATAGGGATACAGGATCAGACTGTACTGATGAGCTTTTCTTCACCCAGTTAATGAGTCCTTTCAACATATTACAGCTTTTTCTACTTACCCAATTCCCTCTAGAATCATCACAGACTTCCATAGAAAGATTAATTATCACTAATTCAGTCATATAATGAAATAAAATACCTGTGGGTATACACCAGTCACAAAAAAGGAAGTAACACAATTATCTAATGATATTGAAATAATTGTATTAAAACACAGCATATACCTGCTCCTTAAATGTAATATAACATAAACTGAATACAATAGCAGTCAGTTCACTGAGTAATGCCTATAACTTAATACATTGATTTCAGTCCTCTATGTATTTTCAATTATTAGATAAATACCATGCAAATATATTTGTTTTAATCAGAAATAGTAATAGTGATTTAAAATAGTTTTAAAAATTATCTTGCATCATATATGATATGAAAGTTCAGTGCTTCTCTGAGTTATTCTGAGTGCTATGGAAATGCTGTAGAGGAAAGACCCCAGATTTGGTCCTAAAAAGGTAGAACATAATCAGAAGGTACTTGCAAAGCATGTATGAAACAAAATATAAATATCACCCCGGTTTGTTCTGTAAGTGTGCAGTGTCAAGTCTGTTCAGTCATCTGGCATCTACCTTAATACAAATAACTTATTTTAATATAAATTTATATGCCCAGCATGGGAATATCATTGTGTATGCATAGACAGGAATACCAACCCATCAACAAATGGCCTTATCTGCCTATAGTATTATTTCTAAATTTTTGTGTTGTTTTGCTCCACACTGTGAAATTCCCCCTTTGCAAACACTTAAACCCTAGAAATTCTGCTTACGTATAGCAGATTCTGCTTAATTAAGTCTTTGGCAAATGAAGGAATAACATTCAGCTTCTTTTATGTAGGATAACTTTTTGTAGGACTTTTTCTGGTACAGAACTACAATAATTGAGTAACGTGTGTGATGTAGTATGGAGATGGTGTGGAGGTGTATGTAGTATGGAGGTGGTATGGAGACATCCTTAAGTAAGCAGCTGATTCATATCAGTGTTAATTCTTTCAGTTGATGCTTCACTCTTTCTTACTATGCTTCTCAAGCAAGCATATAGCAGTAGACCTGCAAGCATAGATCCATATGGAGGAATGTATCAAGGTCAGAATGCTTCAATCACTTATCTGAAATGTTCATTTTGTGTTAGCAATTGTGCTGCTTGAACAATTTGCAAGTTCGGGTTGAGGCTAAAGCATGCTGTTTATTTTGTCAAAGGTGAGCTGATGTGATACTCTGGAAAGACAGGGTAACCTGGGGAAGAGATGTAATTATAACTGCAGTTTATTTCAGTAACAGTAGCTGGAACTGTTACTTTTAGCAGAATGATGAGTTGTTTTTTTTTTCTTGCCCACAGTATCTAGGAACACAGTTGCTTACTGTAGCAAATTCAATCATGTCCCTCTCATAAACTGAGACCACCAAGAAGCATACTACTAGCCCATGTGGCCCATCCAGGGACTCCATGCAGTCTTTTTCCCATCAGGGTATCTAGTCAGATGTAAGTCCTTCCTGTTTCCCCTTTATAGGCATGACAAAGTCTTGGGAGGTTATTTAAAAATTGCAGACAGTTACAATTAAGATCTCAAACCTTTTGAAGTAAAGCATAAATTTTTGTTGATCTTAATGCATTGAATGACAAGACAAAAGTAAATAGTACATTTCTTAAACTGAAGAAAATTATGAAATGACTGCAGAAAAAAAGAAAAAAATTCCAGTGTAAATATTCTTATATTCCAGGGAGGCTTTTATTTCACCTGTCTTTATTGGCAGGTGAATACTGTTTCCTACTACAGAAAACCTTTTTGTTGTTTTGTTATTGTTATTCATAACAATAAATGCTGTTTTGCTAAAGACTGAGAACAAATTAGAAGGGAAAAGCTTAGGTAGTAAGTATTTGTAAAGTGTGTGGGATTTCTTGTGCTTGCTAGTTAAAATGTGTACTGTTTCAGATTAAAATAAAATGTAGGCTCTGCATTGGGCATAGCTATTTAAAGAAAGCTCGTTTGTCCTCTGATACTGAGGGTGTAGAAGTAGGTGAAGACTGATCAAGAATAATTGATTATGAATATTTTATCCATGAAGGAGTTTTCAGTGTAAAAATAACATGACAGTAGCAGAAATGGATGAAAATAGCATCTGTTAGAAAAGAGAGGGAATACCCCAAATAAACATCCTTGCCTACCCTTCAATTTCTATTACAGAAAGAGAAAGCGGACACTATGCTCTAGGTTAGGGAAATACACCCTTTAACAACTGTGCAGAGTCTGCACATATTTAGGAGTTCTGCAATTTTCCATTCTCTAAATAGCAGTTATTTTATCTGTTAGTTACTGCCTACAATAAAGATAAATATAGCAAAAGCATTCAACAGAGGGGAATGGCATTTAGTTCTCTAGATATAAATTAATTCCCTTTTTTGAGATGACTTTTTCTTCTGTTTCCTACTGGTCCACTGGATGGCTCTCTGATCACTTACATGCCGTATCCATGCATTTCTCTGTAGTGTGATTTGCTTAACATCGTACCAATGCCTTTGCTTCTAAGTGTTGCAGGCAAATACTGCTAATTTCAGCACCAGAAGCAATTAATTAAACAGCATTCCTATACCAAGAGCAGTGGCATGGAGAAGTTCATAACTAGCACTGCTTTGAAGGGCTAAGCTTCAGTCCCTCCCGGACAGCTGTTTTATACCATCTGGAAATCTCTTTGAGGAGCAGCACAAAGAGGTGAAAAGGGGGTTTAGCAGGTTTAGTTTATGCATACATCTGGATTTATGGGTAAGAATGATTTTGCTCCTCTTTTCAAGTAAGATTTTCTACTGGGATCTGAGCATCCTGTGTCCTAGCAAACCAGATCAGTATGTAATTTTGCTATTCAAGATAAAAGTGTATAGTACACTGAGAGGATGCTTCACTAGTGTTAATGTCAGTATCAAACAGCTTCCTTGGTAAGAGGTGTTTGCAGGCTTGGCTTCATGCCTTGCACATGCACACACACACACATATCTATCTGCAATAGATATACTCAGTGTCAGATCTACTGCACTGTCCCAGTGTGAGAATCTTCAGTTTTAATACGAAATTCTAATAGCAGAGAAGTGCATTCCCAAGCAGGTCCAGGCCTAGTGGGGGCAGACACGAGGCTGGTTTCTACATTCTCATTCTCTGTGTTCTTGAGGTTTTCTCTTCAAAGAGAAATGGCAAAACAAATGCAGTCTAATCTGCACTCTGCAAAATGCATGTTGTATCTTAAAAAGTTATCTAGAGGGGAAGTAAATCCAAAAGGCCAATGATGGTGTACTCAGTTAAAACTGAAGAAAGCAAGAGCTTTTTATAGCTGCCTTTTCCTATAAATCACTGAGTTCCTCTCCTTGGGAGATTGCCAGAGTAAAATCCAAGAATTTCTTGGCATTACTGAAATCAGAGGAGACCTAGTTTATATTCCCAGAACTGTACAGAACAGAGCTGGGAAGTGTTTCATTTCTGCACTAAAGCAAAATAAGCTTTAAAAAAAAATAAAATCATGCACATTGACAAATTAGTATAGGATTATATAGTGGCACTACTATAAATTCTGTCACAGGGAACTACTGCTCTAGTGCAGTCTCTCTAGAAAAAGTCTTGGTGCATAACCATTGTGGTGAATTAAGTTAAATCTGGTCATGAGTGGTGTTCCCTAGGGCTCAGTGTTGAGGCCAATTCTATTTAATCAATGATCTGGATGAGGGGATCGAGCATACCCTCAGTCAGTTTGCAGATGCCACCAAGTTGTGCTGGAGCGTTGATCTGTTTGAGGGTAGAAAGGCCATGCAGAGGGATATGGACAGGCTGGATTGATGGGCCAAGGCCAATGCTATGAGGCTCAACAAGGCCAAATGCTGGGTCCTGCATTTGGGTCATACCAACCAGCCCCATGCAGGGGGTGGGAAAGAGTGCTGGAAAGCAGAAAAGGACCTGGGATGTTGGTCAAGTGTGCCCAGGTGGCAAGAAAGCAAATAGGAGCCTGACTCGTATCAGAAATAGAGAGGCCAGTAGGAGGACTAGGGAAGTGATTGTCCCCCTGTATTTGGCACTGGGGCGGCTGCACGTGGAGTAGTGTGTTCAGTTTTGCTCCCCTTGCTACAAAAAAAGACAGTGAGATACTGAAGCCTGTTCAGAGAAGATCAACAAGGTGGTGAGAAACAAGTCTTATGAGGAGCGGCTGAAGGAGCTGGGATTGTTCAGCCTGGAGAAAAGGAGGTTGAGGGGAGACCTTGTTGTTCTCTACAACTACCTGAAAGGAGGTTGTAGTTAGGTGGGTGTCAATCTTTTCTCCCAAGAAACATGAGACAGAACAACAGGAAATGGCTTCAAGTTGTGCTGGGGAGGTGTAGATTGGATATTTGGAAAATTTCTTCACCAAAAGGGTTGTGAAGCATTGGAACAGGCTGCGTAGGGAAGTGGTTGAAGGAAGTCCCAGGTTTTAAAAGGATTTGTAGATGTAGTGCTGAGGGACATGCTTTCATGTTGGACTTGGCAGTACTAAGTTAACAGTTGGACTTGATGGTCACTTCCAACCAAAATGATTCTATGATTCAGTAACAAATTCTTCATTTCTATTTGGTTTTGCTTGGATTGTCTGTGTTTGGTTTGCTTGGACTGTCTGCTCTGTGTTAGCTGGGACAAAGACAATATGCATGGTACCCCAGTCATCCTCATTATTTCACTGTAGGGTCAGGTTCTGGCTTTGTTTTCAATTATTCCATCTAGTCCTTGCTAGACCAAAGATCGGGAACAGTCCAGGAGGTACAGTACTCCAGGGACTGCCCCCTAAAAGCCACGTAGCTGTGATGCTATTAGGTTTGCTTTTCTCCAGTGCTGATTCGGCAGGCTTTGTGCCTTGCGCGCTACCACATCTGTGGGTGATGCGAGGGTTTTTTTTGTTACCTGTGCCTTCCTTGGATTTTAGTTCTACTGCAAATATTTTCCTCTATAAAACCTCTTACCTGTGAGACTTGGAAAGTGCAAATTTGTGGAGTTCATCTACTGTAAAAGTAAAGGCATCTGGACTCATGGAACCATGCAGATGCAGTGCAGTAAATGGATTATTTAATAATTTAATGCAGCCAAGTAGTCTATTTATAACTTTTTGAGAAGTATTCAGTAGTTTTCCCTAATTGCTAAACAGCCTGAAAATAGTTCCAAGGTCTTGAATGATAGAACCTAATTAGTGAGACAACATTCCTTCTGTCAGCAAAATTCACTCCAGGGTTCTGTTAAGTTCTTAGCTCCAAAGCATGCTGAAAAAAAAAAAAAAAATTCTCAGAAATCAGCAATGTTTTGGAAGCTATTTTTGAAAACAAAAGGAATCCATGTTAGAGCTGTACACAAGTAATATTTCTGACTACATGAATAGAGTTACTCTAATACTTTAGACCAAATCTTTTCTTTATTCTTTTTAGCCTGGATCCTTAAGTAGCATAATTCATTGTTTGGTAGATGTTGGAGTAAATAATTTGTCATGAAATCTACTTGTTACTTGTTCTTTTCTTTTCCTTTTCTTTTTTTCTTTTTCTTTTTCTTTTTCTTTTTCTTTTTCTTTTTCTTTTTCTTTTTCTTTTTCTTTTTCTTTTTCTTTTTCTTTTTCTTTTTCTTTTTCTTTTTCTTTTTCTTTTTCTTTTTCTTTTTCTTTTTCTTTTTCTTTTTCTTTTTCTTTTTCTTTTTCTTTTTCTTTTTCTTTTTCTTTTTCTTTTTCTTTTTCTTTTTCTTTTTCTTTTTCTTTTTCTTTTTCTTTTTCTTTTTCTTTTTCTTTTTCTTTTTCTTTTTCTTTTTCTTTTTCTTTTTCTTTTTCTTTTTCNTCTTCTCCTGCCCCTGAGAATCAGAAGGGAGTGTTGTCAGGTGAGGTGAAGACTGTGAGAAGACTGGTGAAATCTGCCTGAAGTTTGCTGAACAGGCAAGGTACATTGCTCCATCTCTCCAGTGCAGTCCCTCTTATAGCTTCATGCTTAGAACATCATCTGCTGCTCAGGAAGATATCCTGCTCTTCTATCCCACACCTGTCTGTTTTCTGGGTAATCTCCAGACAATTGATATGAACACCAGGCAGTATATTGTGGGCATTATTACATGAAGATAGGTTAGCATTAGCCACATGAGTATTTTGTCTCAAAATACTCATAGCCTGGTAACTTCCTTCAAGACAAAATCCAACTGCATTTCTCAGGTTTGGCAAACACTCTGGATGCACTATTTCTTTTGTCTTGCATATAATGTGCCTCCAGCATTTCTGACTGTTACAGTAACTTTAAATTGATGAACAAAAGATGAATGTTCTGTAGCTCTAAGCTAAGCCCCATAAGCAGAAATGATGAAATGTACGCATCAGTTTACTATCTAAATACTTTAATTTTTGATGCATTCAGTCATTGAGAAAGTAAAAGACTTTACTAGTGCTAGAAGGAATGATAATCATAACAGTGATTTATATCTTCTGTCTTGAAGGATTTTGTCTAAGCTAAGGTTTCTGAAGGAGATGAACAGTAATAAGGGTAAGCCATAATGAGAAGAGCAGTAAATTACTTTCTTACCTGGGACTAAAGACACGATCATAACAAAATTAAAAAAAAAACCAACCAAACTCTTCCTTAGTTTCATTTACTCTTCCTTCATTTACTTTTTAATAATTTAATATATGTTTAGTTCTTTTTCCGAGCTGTACCTTAGCTCATAATATTCTGGCAGTGGTAATCTGAACTGGAAGAAATTTTCAATTAACTAATGTATTTCTAATAACTCTTTAGCCTGCTAAGCAAAACCAGAGTAAGATTATTATAGATAGATTTTAAATTATGAAAACATGAAACTACAGAAAGCCATTAATATGAAATAAATGAGGACAATATTCTGCCTCTGTACCACAACTGACAAATATAATTCTTTTTGCTAGCTAATAAATTTTTAAGGGGTATATAGAATTAATGAGCTGCTTTTGTTTGTTCATATGAAATAGATGCATACAGCTATACCCATTTTTTTACATATATATACATCTAAACTTCTACAATTAAAATGTGTGTCTGCATATATAGGAAATCCATGTAAACATCCCTGAATCACAATGATGTGTTTGTCTAGAATTCTCATTCTCTTTCTTTACTCTATTAGACCAAAATAATTCTATTTCTATTTGTATCTACTATTGCAGTGCTTTGATGGGGATCAATCTTATTTTGCCCTAGAGACATAATTCACTTCAATGTATTGGTGTTTTAAATGCTGTTCTCCCACAAAACCTAGATCTTTATTTCTGTCTTCTAGTATGAAATACTAAAGTACCTTTTTCACATGTATACCTCTTCTCCTTTTACTCTGTGAACTCAACTGATCAGGTAACAAAGTGCAAAATGGAAGGAATAAAGATTTTTTGGATTATTTATTTTACCTAAGACTATGAAAAAATTAACCAGAAAAAAAGGTGGATTTGGTAAGGTACTAGTACTGGATATATTCTTATAAGAAATGATCAAATGACCAGCACTTGGGGATTATCTTTTTCTTTTTAATGGTGAATTTTCTTGACAAAGTCAGTCTGTTAGTTCACATTTACATTTGAATAATACTGTTGAGGGCTGAGAACTTCTGTTGGCTCCTAGAACTAGTGACTGTGTGGAAACTAATTATACATATGATTTAATGATAAAGTTTGGAATTTTATTAACTTGATTATTTTCATATCTTCCTGTCTAAACTACAGAACTAAGCAATTAGGTGAGCTGTAGAAACAGCTGTTTCAAGAGGCTGAAGGCAGAATTGTGGTGGTTGTCCAGTGCAGTTCAGGCGAATGGTGCGGAGTACATAAAAGCAAACTTTTAGCCAGAAATTAAATTGAGCATCCAGGAGAGCTCTAGTCTGCCTTCTAAAGGAATACCAAAATTACATGGGAAAACATGATGGTGTTCAGATCTTTGTCCACCCCATGAAACAATGTCTTTGCCTTGCAGCCTTTACCTGCAGCATTACTGTAGTGGCTCCATGCAGATGATCTGTTTAAAATATATACAAACTGGTAAAATATATGGTTTCATTCAGAACTGGTTTGAACTGTCAGCACAAACAAATCAGTACAATTCAGAGCTTTGTGTGTGGATGGTGGAGCAGCAGCAAATGCAGATGTGTTCCATTGGCAAGACAGCAGCAACTGTTAATTAATCTGGGAAACAAAAGAGGGAAAAAAAATCTCTTAGGCAGCTTGGACTAGAGCTAAAATAGTACTGCAATATTAAAATCAGTAATTGCCAGGGGTGTTAATTACAACTGGGACCACACATACAAAGTATGTCTTGCAGAATACACTAAAGAAGTCACGTCTAAGTCAGGTTACAGAGAATAATGATTTTGCTTTAGCCTATCTTCCTGTATTACATAATTTTTTCCTCTACATAGTGTATTTAGTCATCCGGGAACAGAGCTTATTAGAACTTAAATGATAGCCAATAAAAGATAGCCTGCATCCTCTCAAATTTTGAGCTTCCGTACATCAGCTCTAAAGCTGCAAACTCAGCCACAGTATTTAGGATCTTGGAGCCCTAAGGCAGTGATCCAGTGTTAATGGAAATACCTTCATTTTCTTCATGTTATTTTAAAACTTCTTGCAAATCAAATGGCATTATAAGACTTTTAGCAGGTTTAGCTCAGTTTCATTAATCCTTTGGTGAATCATAAATATTTAAAGTTTATTATTTAAAAGGAAGAAGGAGATAAAGGAGGATATTTACCTGTGAGATAATTTAAATTCATGTATCACTGCATAAAATTTTCTGTTCTCAGCTATCAGCTGAGAACTTCTGAAAATGGGTTTGTTCTCCTGAAAACTTGGAGGAAGAAGCAGATATAAAACTGAAAATCTTAATATATTGTCAGTTTCTCGTAGTCTCCAGTCACATGCAATTCACTGTTAATAAATGTTTCTACGAAATTACATTTATGGTAATTGTCCCCACAGAGTAGTATTGGATTAGAAAACTATTGCTAGCTGTCATCCAACATCTTTTCACTCCAGGACTTTTTGAATTTATTATTTTTTCTTGTAATTTTTAAAAAAAATCTTCCCCTGCTAGCATGGTCATACCATTGACATGCCCTGCTTTGACATCGAGAAGTCCGAGGCCTATGATGACTGCATGACATTGCAGACTTAGTCTTTTCTGATGGGACTTGGTAGGGCTCTTTGGCTAAGGAAAGGTTTGTTGTAGGACTAGCTTTGCTACTCTGATCACAGAAGAATTAATGAACTAAAGTTTTACTGAATGTCAAGTATTCTGGAAGCATTTCCTCCCTCCCCCCCGCTATTCTTGAGCAAGCCTACATGACATCAAAATGTTTAATTTATTTAGCTGTTGTTATTGCATAGGACAGTAGAATTGGTAAGTCAGTGCAACTTGCAGATAGTAAGAGTAGGGTTGAAGGATCATAAACCGCTTAAAACACCCTGGGTTGTGTGAGCCAGGGTGAAAGCAGCCCGCTCTTCCACCTTCAGCAGCAGCACTAGCCTGCCTCTTTGTTTGCAGAGTTTCTGTCCCGCGGAATTCCTCTGGGTCCTTGACTGCTTCTGCTGGATATGTGTATCCTTACCAGGAGAGACTGGGATACCTTTGGAGCTCAAGACTGCTATTGATACTGGGGTGTTTAATTGAATGGCTCTCTGCATTGCAAAGGTAAAAGCCACTAATTTTTTTTTTTTTTTTCATGCAAATTGGTGAAATGGGTCCCACGATTCTCAAAGTTAATCCAAACCAGTAGATGGCTGATGTACTGATCTCAATAGGGTGTATGAACCTTTGTAAATACATTTAATGGAGCTTCCTATTTGTGTTGGGAGCTTAGTCACCCTACTAAAAGTTTGTCCATCTTGTGACAGAGATATGAAGCAACAAGGTTCCCTTATTAACCAAAAAAAAAAAAAAAAAAAAAAAAAAAAAAAAAAAAAAAAGACTACAAAGATTCCTAGTCGGAGCCAACCTTAAATCAAGTTCCTGTTCTTCCTCTTGGCAGTGTGCAGCCAGGCATAAGGCAGAACCATATGTGTGTCTCTTAAGTGCTGATTTGCTGAAGTGTTAGCCAGATTCCAGTGTTCTCCTTTAACTGTTAATAACTGTTCTGGGACACAGAGTTATGGTCCAGAAAATCACCACGCTTCTTTTTGCAATGTTTGAATATGTTTGGTACTAGAATGAAAAGAAAAACCACAAAAAAACAACAAAAACCAAAACACCATCTCTTTGGATTGTTTAGGCATGTGTTGTTTATATACACACACACAGAACTATATGAATATATTATAAAAATTTAACTGCAATTCATGAAACATATATTGTGTAGGATAGAAATTAGAGGTCATACAGAATAGAAGTAGCAAATCAAATGCTTCTCATTTCTCATAGCTTTGATAGGATTCAAACCAGGCCTTGCACTGCAGAGTCCTCTTCCTAGGTCCACAATCTGCTGAGCACAAGCAGTACTGTAAAGGCACGTGAACTCTGATGAGGTTCAAAGTCTAGATTTAAGTTCCAAATTTCCAGGACTCTCTTTGTAATCTAGGTCTATATGTACTTTATAGTATGCTAAAAGTATTTTAGTCTACCATTTATTTATTTTAAATTTTTGATTACTTTATCCAATATCTCCTTTGAATTATCTGAAAAGAGAAATACATAAAAGAAGTGCTTTTGGCCTTTGCCCTACTGCTACAGGATCTGGTCAGCCTCTCCCTCAGTTCTGCTGAGCTCAATCTCCACGTGGGACAGGTGGCCCTGCCTTAATAAAAGCCAGGGAGGCATAACTTTATGAATGGCTAAATTAACATCAGTAACACTAGCTCAGAAAAAGAGTTTATGTTTTAAAAACTCTTCTGGGGAAAGAAATATTTCTGAGCCTAAAGAAAAAGCAAGCACAGGACAGCAGCAGGAAGGGATCAAATCAATATGGGTATGGGAGCAGCAGTAGCCAAGTATGTGGAAGGTAGATGAAGAGCAGCACTGCAACGTGAAATAAGTGTTTACTTCTCTAGTCTTGTGTGTGGTGGTTTTTTTTTGTTTGTTTGTGTTTTTTTTGTTTGGTTTGTTTTTTTGTTGTTTTTTTTTTTTTAAACAGGTAAGAAATTAGAGTACGAATTCCTTCTTAAAATTGAAGTACAATCTGTTCTGCACATCTGTGAATGCAGATGGTCACTCTTCTTAATTATTAAGCGTAAGAACTAACATGCTTTCTTTGAGCTAAAAATCATGTATGTAGCTTGTGTTATTCAGCTATATTGGCTACACATTTCGCAAAATAGCAGCATTATGGCTATTTTCATAACAACAGGAATTACATACATTTAGTATAGTACAAACAAAATTTATTTTATAAAATACAGTAAAATGTGGGCTAAATCTGAAGTAGGTTTGGTTTTAGTAGGAAACAAGACCTTTTCCTCACATTCTGTTGCAAAGATTTTAGATCATTTTGTGTTTTGGCTTTACATAATATGTTAATCCAGAATTTATAAATGAAGTTGAAAATGTAGAACAGCCTTTTATTATGTTTATTGCCTTGCTTTTTATCCTTAAAATAACAAAGGAGAACTGCCTGACTGATGGGGAAAACCACAGGACAACATCCTACTGGTGCCTGCAAAAATCTGGGAGAAACAAACATGGGAAGATAATACTTGGCAGCTCATAGTACAAGAAACAGAAATATAATTAATAGAAGTCAAGGAGGGAGGAATAGTCTTGGGCTAAATTATACATGAAAGAACAAATTAATACTTAGGAAGTATTTATTACTTCAGTGATATACCTTATGTATTGATTTGTTTTCTGTCTCCAAAGTGTGAAAGTTAAAGATCTGCAGTATATTTTTTCATGCAGTTGGAAGGAAGGTGAGCCCAAATAGCACCAGCAAATTGCATTATCGTGCTCTTTCTGTGTTTACAGACTTCTATATCAAAAGATTTCCCTCTTCTTTTGCTATTAAGTAACACAACAGTCAATGGTAGAATAAATTTAGGTCTTTTATTCTCCTCCCAAGGTGGGGGGAAAATAAATAAATAAATAAGAATGATCATTATGATCATAGCATTATCGTTAACACTAGTTTTTTTCACAGCTTTCTTTTTGCTGCAGGTATATCACTTCTTTAGAATATGTTTACAGAAAAGCATGAGCTTGCGTTGAATGGAATGCTCTTTAGCAATGTCATAGTAATACAGAAACTTACTTCCTTTTTTAAAGTTGTTGTAGTTAGGTTTTATGCTGGGTTTTTTGTTTTTTTTTTTTTAATTGCCACGAATTAGAAATAACACCAGTGAAGTCAAGAAGGCTATGCTGGTGTAAAGCTGATGCAACTAAAATGGAAGTCGAGACCTCTTAGCATTGCAAGATGCTCTTTTCTCTTCAAATAATCCATTTCCTTACACCCTGTGATTTTCACTTCTTATCAGCAACATTTGTGTGTCTTTTTTCCAAGTTTAAGGGTAGTTTTTATTATAATTCAGATGCATGTTCACATCAGTGCGATCTCTAGAAGAAGCTGTACTTTTGACTCGTCAGACAATGTATGATTAAACCTATGGATAAATACTAATTTTGGCCTGAATGGTTTCGGCAGTCTATCACTTAACCTGCTTCCTTTGAAACTCATACAATTTTAGAGCCTCGTGAAGATATTGCTCTGTCAATAATGGGAATGCAGCTCTCTATGTAGATAAGGAATGAAACATACTTTCCCTGCTCATATAACTACAGATTCACCTTTATTTACCTTTGAAAAGAAATCATCTGCTCTATAAAATGCTGGTCTAATTACTTTTCTGTGAATAGAGTCCAAAATTTGTCTAAACCAACACTTTGCCAATGCAAGTTTTCAGCAATTTAATTTGAATTGCTAAAATTGATATTTAAAATGGGACTTTGTTGTGATTCCACTGTACTGCTAGAGGGGGTAAAAAAAGCAACCAAAAATACATCATCAGAAATTAAAAACAAAATAGCAAATAGGGCTAGTATTCAGAGTATAGCCAAAGGCTGCTGCTTTTTGGAAAAAACAAAACATAAATATTATAAATGCTGGGCAGGGCAGGCAGATAATTGAGCCTATGTGTTATGTATGTGCAAAATTGAGCTGTTGCTTTCAAGCCACAGCCAGTCTAAGTTGGTTACAAAATTTACTAAAGCATGGGCTAAATCAGTAGCATATCCTGAATTCTGTAATGACTGAAGGGACATGAGACAGAACCACCAAACAAGAGGCTGATCACAGGATGATGAAGAATCTGGCTGGAGGAAAGATCCTAGAAGTAGAGGAGGGTCCTGGAGATTAGACGGGTGCGTGAAGAAAGATGCTAAAGGAACAACACCTAGCTGGTCAGTAGCTGTAAGCAGCTGCACAGCATGATGTGATGTAACTTTTCTGCCCAACCTTCCTTGGGTTGGGCATTACATGATGTAACTTTTCTGCCCAACCAACCTTGGACTTCCCTTCTGGGAAGGGACCTTGAGACCCGGTGAAACTGATGCTGAATTGGTGCAGGGAGCAAGTGTGTGTACCTGAAATAAATAGGGTAAAAGCTGTAATCTCACTGGTTCTTAAGTAAAGTCAAGTCCAGCACCTTAGATGCATTGCAGGTTGTTATTTGCTCTGACACCCATGACAGTTAACACTCTTTCACATCTGTAATAATTTGCTTTGGCAGGCTTAACTTGGTTGAAATTCTATTTTTTTATCTGAAATAACTATATTTTCCATTTCAGCAAAATGGAAGTTACTGATTTGTTTGTATTAAGATATTTTGCTTTTAGGGTTGTTGCTACATGAAAGACAAAGATGATCACACACAGTATACTCTTTAGAGAGCTTGTGATATTTTATTATAATTAAAGTAACTTATTGTCTTCCAGAAAGTTCTCCGAAAGTTTCAGGAGTGTGAAGATGCCAAGTAAAGGCTTTCCAAGACCTTGCATGCCCATGCTCTGTTTAGGCTCTTGTTTGCACTTGCAGCTGAGGTGTTACCTGAAGTTGATGATTCAGTTAGTCCAGCTGCATGTTCTGTTTGTAACATCAGTCCTTTCTGTGCAGATACACTTCTGAGCTGTATTTACCCCATTCAGCAGTTGCTTCTGAACAATTGCTGAGAAGTATGAGGGAAATATACGCTGAAGAGTGGAAAAGCAGTCTGGACAATGGTAGCAAAGCTTCTTGTTGCAGAAGAGAGTTACAGCATTTGTCATAATTTTAGGATCAAAATTGGTCTAATGAGGATAAAAGACAGCATAGGGTCATTTCCTCTTAATTACTCTGAGAAACTAATTTTCCTCTATTTGCAGGTATGTTAACCCTAGTCAAGATCAACTGGGGAAAGCATACTGAAAATATGGAAAACAAACAAAACAAAACAAACAAACAAACAAAAACCCCAACCACAACCAAGCCCCATACCCAAACTGTACAAATAGGTCTAGCTCTGGAAAAGAATATTTATATACTGTGAAATCCAAACTTTGGCTGTATAGACTTTTATGTACACATTTCCAATCATATATCACACAGGTACAAATACAAGAAAAATAGTGATTTATGGAAATAAATACATGCTCTATGGTCAGCTTTATTAGACCTGCTGCAAGGTATGAATGAAAACTATCAGCCTTATTTTCTCTATTTCTTTTTGCCTCGTGGCAAAACATGAGGGTAAAACGGAAAAAATATTTTTTATTCTGAAGCATCAAACTCTTTTTTTTTATTATTATTTTTTATTTTTTCTCTTTACACAATTATTCAACTGCTTTTCCCATTGGCTAATGAGCTTGTTGTTAAACTGAGCTTCACAAAGCTTTAACTCAGAGGTTAAACGGTTTTACTGAGCACTTTGCATGTCTGAATTTAGCTGAACACTTTGGGTTAAGGAAGTAAATGTTTTCAAGCCTTAAAATTTTGAAAATGAAGAAATGCAGATGTGTAGAAAATACCACAGTATAGCACAGCTGCTAGAGCAGTATGCCATAAAACTATTTGGCACTATGCATACTCAACCCCTTTTGTCAAAAGCATATGTAAGAAAGTATATCCCCATTAGCAAGGGGTCTGACCCTATAGAGGTGTGGTAGAGGGGAAGAGCTGGTTTGAGGATGTTACATCAACAGTACAATGTGCTGGAGGGAAGATTATGCTGTAGCATCTGTGGCTGGGTTCTGTCAATTGAGAAGTGCTTTAGTTTGGATTCTGGATGCTGCCTTTTTGCTTGGTTTTCTCTGCAAAGAATTGCCTTCATGTGCTTCAAGACTGCTTCATTAGGCAATCTATACCATCATAATGATCAGAAGTGTCCTTTTAAAAACAGCAAAAATGACAACCCATCATCTGTTATTGTTGTGTTGGAAAGACCTGGATTCTGTCCCTTATCTCCTTGTACTATTCTCTTTTTTTTTCTGGAATTCATTGGGTAGCGTAGTGGGAATTCTAGCTGCAGCAGTACACCTGTGTTTGGAAGGATGGTGCATATTTCTTTGCACGGTTCAGTATGTTGTCTCGCGAACAGAGCAGAAGTGTTTTTGCCAGACTGTTTATCACTGTTCTGCTCTGGGAAAAAACAGACCGAGGAGCCTTCCGAGGTAAAATGAAGCCCTGGAAACCTTTAGGCAGCCTGTCATGATTTGTGGGAACATGCCTGCTATTGATGGGTAGGCTGGGAGTGGGCATTTCCTCCCTCCCTTGATTCTGCTTGGTACAAACATGAGATAGTTTTGTGAGGATAAATTACCTGGGTGTTGTTTCTGGGACACTTCTAATAAGGATGCTGATAAGGTGATTTCAAGAGAAGTCAGTGATTCTAACATCATTACCGCATCTTTGGAGGAGCCTGACATTTAGCTAAAATCAAAATTTAAGAACATCACAGAGTAGCGGTTAGTATTGATTTTGTATGCAGTCTTTGATTGTTGTGCAGGTGGCTTGGCTCATAAATTAGAGTTTTGCAGGATTTTATGTTTGGTCGCTTGCTTTTTTGCTTCCACATTCAGTGCCTATAGTTCATTCTTACTGAGTAATGGTCTTCACTCAAAAATCCTTTCAGGATTTCACAGAAAATCCTGGATATATCTCAAGAAGGGCATCTTTAACCTTTTAATTTCATTTTCAAATCTTTACTTGATAGAATTCAGAGCATGAGACATCAACATTTTCTTTGGCTTTGAATAGCTATATTTTTTTATGGCAAAATATAACAGCTTGCAATGCTGGTCTAGCTATTTTCACCTCATCAGATATTGATATCAGAAGTGAATAATGCTTGTATGTGCCTCCTCTGATAAAGTCTTCTTTAAAAAACATTAACGTAATCTTAAGATTGGTAAAGTTAATAGTAGTATGTACCAGAGAGATTCTGTCAGCTGTTATGATAATGATTGTTCTGGATGCTACATTGTAATTATACAAATGAATGGAAGATGTCTGTCTTCCTTGAATTTTTAATTGATTGGGTGGCACAGGCTGTTCATCAAGCTAGAGAGAGCATTAAAAGCACTGAGTGGGAGTATTTCTCATACTGTTCTCTTTTTTGTTGTTGTTGGTTTATTGTTTTTTTTTTTTTATTGACATTTCTTTTTATTAACTTCTCTAAAGACTGAAGGATAAAAAACCAAACCATGAGAAGCAGAATCTTCTCACTTTTGCTGTTTCCCAACAAATCAAGTAAAGACAAAAGGCACAAAACTGAGAGTGAAAGTCTATGTTAAAAATGAGAATATATATGAATTGTGATTAACGTAATTTCCAGAGAAATCTGTTACAAAGAACAGAATGTGGAGAAGAATGATTCATGTTTTTTCTTTCTGATTCATGTTTTTTCTTTCTGAAGGAATATATTCATGTAGCAAAAAATTCAGGTACAGGGTACACATAAGTAGTTGGACATTTGGTCGAAAAGAATCAACTGCTTTGTAAGTCTATCCTAGTGCAAAGTATTTTTGTAAATAATAATGTTAAATAGATCAAGTCCATAGCAATTAAAGCATACTCCTTAAATTAAACTCCTTGGTAAACTGGAATGTTAAGCATCTTGACTTTAGTGCTACAGTAAATATTTCTTTGAAGGCATAAGAGATGCTTCCTGTAATCCAGTGGTCTGGGCACTTTGCTGGAAAATGGAAGACCAGTATCGAGTTGTGTGTTTGGACATACTTTTGGTTATTTATGCACGTTGAACAGTTCCACGGAGAGAGACTACTTAGAAGTAAGCAGTAGTGAGCCATTTGATACTGGGGAAAAAAAAACAAAAACCAACAAACATTGAAAATCTGTTTGTAAGACTCTTCTCTGGCTCTTTTTCTTGCTTATATAAGGAAATGTTGTTCTACAGTCTGGAATAATTTGCCTTAGGGAGCATTGCCCTGTCTCAGATCCTAAGACAATCTTTCAGGAAGCCCATTAGTGGCTTTTCTCTAGTATTAAAATGCTTCTGTGTCTCTGTTCCCTGAATGTTTCAACTGTTGTTAATTTATTGCCAGTAGGCTGTATGTGCTACTACCTCTTTAAGAGATGAGGATAGCATTTGTATCTTCCACTTGTCCTTTTCCTTCACCATCTCTTCCCCCAGAAGAGCCTTTGACCCACTCTGTGGGTAGATGTTGTGTTCCAAGCTAGAGATGGTTTATAAGTGCTTTAGGGTCTCCTGTGAAGGACAGGAAATGCGAAAACCCACTGATGGGCAAGTGGAAGTCAGACTAAACACCATCTTCCCGCTAGCAGGGCATCTATAGCTGAAATGTTAATGTCTAAGTGGATTTTTATTAGAAATAGGTCTCTGAGATTCTAATTCAGATGTCAGAGGTTGACAGCAATATCAATAAAAAGCCAGCCGCGTGGCCTTTTTCCCTACTCCAGTGCTGACATGTGACAAAAATAAGCATGATAATTTTATAGCTTCTTTTTTTCTGACCAAAACATAGCTGCATTAATCCGAAAGACAGCTGATTTTTCAAGGTCAAAAGTGTCTAGCTACAAATTGATGGGCTATTATGCGTGTCTGTGGTTTCTTTGATGGTTCTGTGTTAATAATATGAATGCAGAACAGGCCATAAAAATTCCATTTAAGGGTATTAAAACATACTGGGACACTTAATCAGGTTAGAATTCCTGTCAGTTGGCAGTAGGCACGGTGTTGTTCAGTCCATCATTAACAAAGTGTGCAAAGTATAGAGATGAGTGCCTATTACATCAGTTCAGATTTCACTGGAGTGACCTTTTTGTTTTGGAGATTTGGCTAATGATTCAGTGGAAATATATTGCACGAGTGTGGGTACACTACTGGCTAGCAGAGTAGTCCGCTGCTCCAACTGCAAGCCAATTTATATAGAAAGACAGAAGAACAGAAAATATTTCCAATGTCATTTAGAAAGTTTTTGTAATGGGATTATATATATTTTTCAGGAAAAACATTAAGAAGTAGGTTGTTTCACCAGCTTCCACTATTTAGTCTTTAAGGAATAACTNAGACCAGTATCGAGTTGTGTGTTTGGACATACTTTTGGTTATTTATGCACGTTGAACAGTTCCACGGAGAGAGACTACTTAGAAGTAAGCAGTAGTGAGCCATTTGATACTGGGGAAAAAAAAACAAAAACCAACAAACATTGAAAATCTGTTTGTAAGACTCTTCTCTGGCTCTTTTTCTTGCTTATATAAGGAAATGTTGTTCTACAGTCTGGAATAATTTGCCTTAGGGAGCATTGCCCTGTCTCAGATCCTAAGACAATCTTTCAGGAAGCCCATTAGTGGCTTTTCTCTAGTATTAAAATGCTTCTGTGTCTCTGTTCCCTGAATGTTTCAACTGTTGTTAATTTATTGCCAGTAGGCTGTATGTGCTACTACCTCTTTAAGAGATGAGGATAGCATTTGTATCTTCCACTTGTCCTTTTCCTTCACCATCTCTTCCCCCAGAAGAGCCTTTGACCCACTCTGTGGGTAGATGTTGTGTTCCAAGCTAGAGATGGTTTATAAGTGCTTTAGGGTCTCCTGTGAAGGACAGGAAATGCGAAAACCCACTGATGGGCAAGTGGAAGTCAGACTAAACACCATCTTCCCGCTAGCAGGGCATCTATAGCTGAAATGTTAATGTCTAAGTGGATTTTTATTAGAAATAGGTCTCTGAGATTCTAATTCAGATGTCAGAGGTTGACAGCAATATCAATAAAAAGCCAGCCGCGTGGCCTTTTTCCCTACTCCAGTGCTGACATGTGACAAAAATAAGCATGATAATTTTATAGCTTCTTTTTTTCTGACCAAAACATAGCTGCATTAATCCGAAAGACAGCTGATTTTTCAAGGTCAAAAGTGTCTAGCTACAAATTGATGGGCTATTATGCGTGTCTGTGGTTTCTTTGATGGTTCTGTGTTAATAATATGAATGCAGAACAGGCCATAAAAATTCCATTTAAGGGTATTAAAACATACTGGGACACTTAATCAGGTTAGAATTCCTGTCAGTTGGCAGTAGGCACGGTGTTGTTCAGTCCATCATTAACAAAGTGTGCAAAGTATAGAGATGAGTGCCTATTACATCAGTTCAGATTTCACTGGAGTGACCTTTTTGTTTTGGAGATTTGGCTAATGATTCAGTGGAAATATATTGCACGAGTGTGGGTACACTACTGGCTAGCAGAGTAGTCCGCTGCTCCAACTGCAAGCCAATTTATATAGAAAGACAGAAGAACAGAAAATATTTCCAATGTCATTTAGAAAGTTTTTGTAATGGGATTATATATATTTTTCAGGAAAAACATTAAGAAGTAGGTTGTTTCACCAGCTTCCACTATTTAGTCTTTAAGGAATAACTTTGCTAGGGCTGTAACGCATATGTCTGTTCTTGAACAACCTTACCATTAAAATGAATCTACATTAGAAATTATTGCAGTTTAAAATAGGAATTTTGAGGTACTGAGAGTTTTACTGGATAAAAAAAGAGATGGTATTTCTACCAAGATTAGACCCTATGTAAAATCTGTAAGATGCTCTGCATAAAGTTCCATTAAACAAACGCTGGGTTAAATTGTCCCTTTTTAAACTGAATTTGGAGTAGCAGAAAAAGCAAATGAGTCTGGGAATCAAAATAAATCTAGACATTGGAATTGCACTTTTTATGTACATTTTGTTTTTACATGTAGAAAAGGCTTTTTCTTAAAAATAAAACTTCTTCATGCAATTATGATTTTGAGCAGATTATATTTTTGGCAGATCTTTTAGAAAATTAAAAAAAAAAAAGTTTGGTTTTATGGTGAAAGTCTGAATATAGTTCTTGCCTCCATTTTTTGTCTTACCTTGGCAAAAGCTTCCATTTTTCGTCACTGTGATAATCTTGTTACTTTTTTACACTGAAAGTGAATTCAGGGTAAAAAAATATATTTTAATGAATGTTTAACTGATTTAAGTCTGGCTAAAAATTAATGATGCCTTAAGATACTTTATGCTTTGTACTTTTTTTGTTATATATAATCTGCAGTTTCTCATGCTTTTATTATTTTTATCATGGAAATTCAGATCTTTTAATTTGTTCTGCCTGCCATTCTGGGAGCACTCAGTAGAAACTCCTAAGTTGACCATCAGTTCCTAATTTACCCTTTAATAGTTTCTTCTGTAACTTTTTCTCTTTCCAAAAAGGAAGAGAAGTAACACAGATAGTTCCTTACTTAGGGTAAGCTCAATGTCACTTTGCCTTGGAAACTTTGCCCACTTGCCCAGCTCTTGGGGTTTATTTTCCCTTTTGGCAGAAACTGGCTGGCCGGCCAAAGGATGAAGAATGCTCCTGTCTGCCAAGACGTGGACTGCGTCTACCCCAACTCACTGCACTTCTCCTCTGAAACTGTAGCCAGCTTGGCACCCGGTGAAGCATTTGAGAATTGCCTCTATCAAATTCTGGCTTTTTGATGATGAAAACCTATTACGTTAGCTGTTCCCCTGGCTGAGCCAGAGCAAGGGAGGAGGTCCTCCGAGCTGGCTTTAGTAAGTGGAAAGCCTTCAGTGCTTTCAAGGTGAAACATGTCTATTCACTACTTTCTTGAATAATTAAATAATTGTGCTGAAGCAGCAGAAAGAAGATCTGACTTTTAAGGCTCCTCTGCTTCCAATTTGACTCCTGCTCCTCACAATTTTTTCTTGCAGTAAATAGCAGGCAGAATTGTTCCTCAAAATGTTGAGAAAATTAATGTGTTAAATGGGATATAGGAAGCAAAGTTCAGTGAATAGATGGTACATTACATCATAGGACCTTGTAAGGATAGCTGTAGCCATTTTTCAGCTATTTCCTGTGGAATGTGCATAATACTCCCAGTAAAGGGCATCTTAGGAAAACATATGGAAAATGGAAGGATGTATATATCTAATTTCAGTATCTTTATTATGATATAGTCCTATACTCTTTCTTAATGTATAGCACAAGAGAGAAAAAAGAAACCCAGGAGATTGTAAAAGGCTTTTTATTAAAGTGATGCAGCTCCAAGTAATTGTGTTTTTCATGAATATAAGAAAAGCTAAAGCTATTTGGCAAGTTAAATCCTAGCTAAGCAAACACTTTAGGAATACTGTTTTACTTCTGAGTACTGGGTGTGCAAATTGCATAATCTGATGCTTTATAGAGGAAGAAGTGTCTTGAGAAATTCTTTTCTAAACAGGAGGTGGTTTTACATATATTTATAAAATCTTTCCAATAAATGACCTCTATAAATAGGCTGTGGGTCTCTGGAATGACAGCCTCCTTATGGGTGAGCGACAAGTGTTCAATCATTATGTTTTCTTGGGTTTTTAACATTCTAGTACAAGCCAATTACTGGTTGCTAGTACTACATCAGACTCTTATTTTCACTGTATTTTTAAATAATGACTGTTAACACTTCAGTAGCTACATGATATAAAATCTAACCAAATAAAAATTTTAAAAAGTTTGCTATTAACTTTCTTTCACCATAAATGAACTTTTTTTCAGTATGTGGCAAGCATTATTAGAACAAAGTACTCAGATTTTTCATATAGACCATACGGTACTGCCATGCCATGAGTTTTAATAAGTAGTAGTAGTTGCGTTGCTAATAGCATTTGAAGCCATGTAATTTTCTCTACAACCTTGGTCTAATCTCTCTGCTCTTTCTCTTCATTTAGTACCTTGAGAAACTCTTAAATACACAGGCTTAAGACTCCTGCATTACTTCCGTGCTCTCTCGTCTGTAAATGACGTGTTCCAACACAATGTTGAAATGCAATTTCAAATTTGGCTCAGGATTTCAAACTTTTTGAGGTTTTAGAACACATTCAGAGCTGATTGGCTCCCGCTGTTATTTGTAGTAACAGGAAATTTGTTTCTAGATTTAGGTTGTGAGGATAATACGTGTCACATCACTTGAAGCAGACAAAAATATGCTAGTAACACTTATCTTAAAGAAGAGTGTTTAAGGTACTGTGTGATGAGAAGTTGGGCAGTGAGTGTAAGGGAAACATCTCCTTTCATTTATGCACTTGTGCATTACAAATAAAGCTGCCAAGAGCAGTGAGTTATCTTTCCTTATGCTTAATGTATGAGTAATAAGGGATCTCCTTGGGATCCTGCTGCATATGTTCACACTCTGTGATTTGCAGATAAGGGTACCTCAGCTGCTCTGTACTTCTGTGCTCGCTGAGAAGCTCTTTGGTCTCTTGAAGGACTATTTCTCTGCATATTTTAGGGTGTTTTTTTCTGTAGGTCATATGCAGGAATTTTACTACTGCCTAAAGGACGGAATAGGAGGCTTTGCCTCCTGTGCTGCTTCCTTTCCAGGAAAACCTTGCAAAGTTTTCCTGATTTAAGTATACCTGTTATTAAAGGCTGGACAGATAGAGTTGGCTTCTTGTCACTCTCCACACCCCCCCCCCCCCCCCCCCCCCTTCCTTTCCCTTCCCAATTATGGTATATCTTGATACTAGGTCTACTTATTTATAAGTATGCTTATCCCAGGCAAAGAGAATATTGCTTAAAGAATATCTATCTAATAAAGATTAAATTATTGCAACAGGCCTGGTAACATCTTGCATAATTGGCAGCATGCCAATTTATGTTACTAATGACTATATTTCTTGATAATTTTTAAATTTACAACTGCAATTAAAACACCCATATTTCTCCAGCTACACATAAAAAAAAAAAAAAAAAAGAAAAATATGATTATGGATAACTCCAAATGCTCCAAAAGAACCACATTATATGCTGACTGCTGACTAAAGGTGATGAAGCTAGCTAAAAGTTTGCTTCTCAGTGAAAAAGACAGCTGTCATTTAGTGCGATAGGCTCAGTCTTTTCCAGAAACAATTATAGCATGGGATTTTGTATTCACTTATGCAGCCTAGACTTTTACTTCTTCTGATACAAACATACACGTTTTAGTAGTATTCTATAGTTTCTATAAATCTACTAGTTTTAGTTACTACTTTGTGTAACTCTGGAGACTAAAATAAATTAATTTTTTCATTATTTTTTCATTTATTGTATAACAAAATATTTTAAGATGCTTGTACTTAGGCGTTACCTTTTGTTTTCAGGTAAAATACTTGAAGAGCTAAATTCAGATTACTTGCTGATAGTTTTTATTCCATGAACATACTTGTATGGCACAGGGTTCTACCCTCTGTGTACACAATTTTTAATATACTACTTTTTATGGTTTAACTGCATCATAAAATATACGGATTGAGTCTTGCAGCCTGAGCAAACATTGCAAGACTCTCTTATATTCTAAACCTCTGGAATTAAAATACTAATTAAACTGCAATGTGCTTTCCACGTGATGCAAATCTAGAGGCTACACATCTCTGTTTATAGCACAGTCATCCTCAGGACTGTGTTGGTGGCTCCTCTGGCTGGGTATTGAAATGAGGATAGTTTTGTAGCCCCTGTAATGTGTGCTACTCAACAGTTAAGACCTGATGCAGGAAAGGTGTGTGGGAGAAGGAGTGGGGAAAATGCAACTCTTGGAGAGGCAAGAATTTCACCTCCAAATGCAGATGTTCACAGTTTTTCCCTGCAGGATTGCTTGGAAGGAAGGACCAGTCCTGGATAGCCCAGGGTTTTTGTCACATTCAAAGTTTGCACCCTGGATCGTATTTCTTTGTGATGTAAAGGATTCAGATATGGGAATCTGAGCCTTTATTTGTGAGGAGGAAGGTGGGGGATCTGCCAGCAATTGGCTCTGTCCATGTAAGTGCTTTGAAAGGATAATGTAAACCCACCAGCTTCATATGCGATACAAATCTCTGTTTTTTGGAAAATAATTAATAGACTTTTCTGAAATACAAAAATCCTAATAAAAACCTACGGCTTCCTATACAGCAACTTAACCATCCAAATATTACAGATGTACAGTAATTTCTATAATATTTCATATTTTCAGCTTCACAAATTGCCAAGTATTTGAAAAACATACTGTACTCTGGATTCTTATAAGTCATTGCAATCTGGTACTTGAAGCCATTGTATAAACCAAATAACATCTGTTACTCAGAAAGATATTACAACATTTTACGATCCTAAATATTTATGAGTTGAAAGCTGACTGCAGAAGAGGGGCTCATATGGTAAAGCCAGCCAGCTGCAACTCGAACCTTGCGTGGTTTTTGGAGTCTCTTGCTCCTTGTTTCTTTTACCTTATCTTATCCTTGTCAGTTACCTGTATCTTTCACCTAGGTATAGTCAGATTGTGTCAAACCTGTGCTCAAGGTAAGCGCCTCAAACTTCTCCTCCTCCTGGCTGCCTTCAGGAGGCTGTTGAAGCCCTGAGGACTTGCTCAGTGTCCTGAGCAGATGACCCTGATCGTGCTGAGTCTGGAAACTTGATGGAACTGGGATTTTCCAACAAGTTCAGAGTGAGCAGAATTTGGGGTTTTGAGCTGAAGCGCTAATTCATAGGCCATTTTTCCCTCCCAGTTTAGATTTCTGGGTCTAGCATTGAAAACCTGGGCAAAGGACCTGGAATAGATTAAATAAAAAAAAAAAGGTATATAAAACAAAAAGTAACTTCTTTGAAATGGCAATTTTGGTGAGGTCTTGCAGAATATTAAATTGAAGGATTCATGTTCTGTATGCATAATTATTATAAACCATTTTCCATGGTAGATAAATGCTATGCAAATTCACTGAAAGAACGGGTAGAGAAAGACTATAGAGCAAAGATTGTATTGATATAATTTAGCTCTTTCTCTTGCAAAATGTTAGCGAACTCATTCTGTTTTCAACTATTCATTGTTTTGACTCTTTTCTAAAGATATATTTCAGCCAGTGCATTTTTTTTCAGGTTTCCTTACTAGAGGAATTGCTTCAAATAGTCAGTATTTATAGTTTCACATGTGAACTGTTTTTAATGCACATACAGATAATAAACTGCCCTGAAATATGTTTTAAAATACTTTAGTGAATATTTTTGTATTCAAAGTCATTTTGCTCAGGTACGCTTACAATGTAAATGACTTCAAAATGCAGAAAAATGCAGTCAAAATGTATATGCTAGAGAACATAGAAAAAATACAGGAAGATAATATTTTTGCTCTACTCCTGGATTTTAAAGTAAAGTCTGCAACACCGACGCCTGGTATGTCCATCATCTGAAATTCGTTTAAAGTAATTCTGAGGATCTTTCCTTATAATATAATTTCCCAGCCACTGATGGAGGAATTAAAACTGGATGATTAAATAAGCCATCAAAGATTCTTGCCTATTTTCTAGAAACTTGAGAGTGTCCCAGAAAACAAAGCCTAGAGTTTTGTCCATCATAACTAACAAGAATGCATCTCTATGAGTGTGTTTGTGGGCTGTCGTAGTTCCAGTTGGGATAGAGTTGGCTTTTTTACTAGCGTATAATGCTATGTTTTGGATTTGGGCTGAGAATAGTGTGATAGTGCACTAGCGGTTTTGATTGTTACTAAGCAGTCAAGGCCTTTTCTGCTCCTCACACCACCCCATTGATGAACAGGCTAGGGGAACAGAAGAACTTNTAGCCCAGGGTTTTTGTCACATTCAAAGTTTGCACCCTGGATCGTATTTCTTTGTGATGTAAAGGATTCAGATATGGGAATCTGAGCCTTTATTTGTGAGGAGGAAGGTGGGGGATCTGCCAGCAATTGGCTCTGTCCATGTAAGTGCTTTGAAAGGATAATGTAAACCCACCAGCTTCATATGCGATACAAATCTCTGTTTTTTGGAAAATAATTAATAGACTTTTCTGAAATACAAAAATCCTAATAAAAACCTACGGCTTCCTATACAGCAACTTAACCATCCAAATATTACAGATGTACAGTAATTTCTATAATATTTCATATTTTCAGCTTCACAAATTGCCAAGTATTTGAAAAACATACTGTACTCTGGATTCTTATAAGTCATTGCAATCTGGTACTTGAAGCCATTGTATAAACCAAATAACATCTGTTACTCAGAAAGATATTACAACATTTTACGATCCTAAATATTTATGAGTTGAAAGCTGACTGCAGAAGAGGGGCTCATATGGTAAAGCCAGCCAGCTGCAACTCGAACCTTGCGTGGTTTTTGGAGTCTCTTGCTCCTTGTTTCTTTTACCTTATCTTATCCTTGTCAGTTACCTGTATCTTTCACCTAGGTATAGTCAGATTGTGTCAAACCTGTGCTCAAGGTAAGCGCCTCAAACTTCTCCTCCTCCTGGCTGCCTTCAGGAGGCTGTTGAAGCCCTGAGGACTTGCTCAGTGTCCTGAGCAGATGACCCTGATCGTGCTGAGTCTGGAAACTTGATGGAACTGGGATTTTCCAACAAGTTCAGAGTGAGCAGAATTTGGGGTTTTGAGCTGAAGCGCTAATTCATAGGCCATTTTTCCCTCCCAGTTTAGATTTCTGGGTCTAGCATTGAAAACCTGGGCAAAGGACCTGGAATAGATTAAATAAAAAAAAAAAGGTATATAAAACAAAAAGTAACTTCTTTGAAATGGCAATTTTGGTGAGGTCTTGCAGAATATTAAATTGAAGGATTCATGTTCTGTATGCATAATTATTATAAACCATTTTCCATGGTAGATAAATGCTATGCAAATTCACTGAAAGAACGGGTAGAGAAAGACTATAGAGCAAAGATTGTATTGATATAATTTAGCTCTTTCTCTTGCAAAATGTTAGCGAACTCATTCTGTTTTCAACTATTCATTGTTTTGACTCTTTTCTAAAGATATATTTCAGCCAGTGCATTTTTTTTCAGGTTTCCTTACTAGAGGAATTGCTTCAAATAGTCAGTATTTATAGTTTCACATGTGAACTGTTTTTAATGCACATACAGATAATAAACTGCCCTGAAATATGTTTTAAAATACTTTAGTGAATATTTTTGTATTCAAAGTCATTTTGCTCAGGTACGCTTACAATGTAAATGACTTCAAAATGCAGAAAAATGCAGTCAAAATGTATATGCTAGAGAACATAGAAAAAATACAGGAAGATAATATTTTTGCTCTACTCCTGGATTTTAAAGTAAAGTCTGCAACACCGACGCCTGGTATGTCCATCATCTGAAATTCGTTTAAAGTAATTCTGAGGATCTTTCCTTATAATATAATTTCCCAGCCACTGATGGAGGAATTAAAACTGGATGATTAAATAAGCCATCAAAGATTCTTGCCTATTTTCTAGAAACTTGAGAGTGTCCCAGAAAACAAAGCCTAGAGTTTTGTCCATCATAACTAACAAGAATGCATCTCTATGAGTGTGTTTGTGGGCTGTCGTAGTTCCAGTTGGGATAGAGTTGGCTTTTTTACTAGCGTATAATGCTATGTTTTGGATTTGGGCTGAGAATAGTGTGATAGTGCACTAGCGGTTTTGATTGTTACTAAGCAGTCAAGGCCTTTTCTGCTCCTCACACCACCCCATTGATGAACAGGTTAGGGGCACAGAAGAACTTGTGAAGGAGACACAAGAGGGACAGGTGACCCCAACTGACCAGAGGAATATTGAAAAGGGAATAGTAATTAAAATAACACTTTTGCCTTATACTTATAGGAGTATATGTTTGCCTTATTAACACCTTTTGCCTTATGCTTATGAGAAAGTATATAAGCTTTTAGAAATAATTCTTTGAATATCTTTTAGAAATAATTCTTTGGGTAAGAGTATGCAGCTGTTAGAGGCCACTGCTTAAGCAAAACTAAAAGCAACTGAAGGTCGAGATGAGACGCAGCCCTGAGATAAAGGGGAACAAGGAGAACATCCCAGGATGCAGAACCAACTCTATAGCCCTGAGAGAAGATAGGGAAGTACGTTTGATAAAGAGGATCCAGCTGCACCTGCCATTTTGGCTGGGAACCAAAGGCCCAAGAGCTGGGCCTGTGCCAGAGCAAGAGGGGAAAAGTGCATCTGTGAAGAAGACATACGGCCTTCATCTTCTCAACCCTCAGCAACCGCTACCAGGAAACACTGTGTGAGTGCAGTTAGGAGGAGTCTAATTTTAATACGAAGTGGGGACAGGTTATGCATATGTATAGGCATAATGAATATGTGTATTGCATAATATTTGCTGTATAAATGAAAGGCAAGTTGCCATGCCAGGGATAGCATGTTTGTGGTGGGGTGGCCCCCGTGCTGCCCAGCACTGAATAAACATACCTACATTACAACTTTCCAGGTTGTGGAGTCTATTTCTTCATGTCAGTATTCCATACCATATGATGTCATGCTCAGTATGTAAGGCTGGGGCAAGAAGGTGTGTGTGCGGGGGCATTCAGAGTTATGACATTCTGTCTTCCTAAGTAACTGCTATGTGTGATGGAATCCCACGTTCCTGGAGGTGGCTGAGCACCTGCCTGCCAATGGGAAGCAGTGACTGAATTCCTTGTTTTGCTTTCCTTGTATGTATGACTTTTGTTTTACCTGTTAAACTGTCTTTATCTCAACCCATGAGGCTTCCCAGCTCCCCCCCTTCCACCCCAGACTCTCACTTTTAGTCTTCTGATTCTCTCCCATCCTGAACTGGAAGGGTGAGCAAGCAGCTGTGTAATCATGACAAGGCTATATAAGTACCTATACAATTATAACCATGCATGTATTTGTGCTGTTTCATTTGAGTGTCATAAAATAGTACTGTTTCTACTATTTGTAAATAATTATAATTTTACTTAAGATATTTTCAGTTTCTTTTAAGAGTCTGATTTCTGAATTATTGGTCATTTAGTGTAGTCATTTTTTTCAGGATTTGTGACATTTGAAAAAACATGGCAGACATATTTAACTAAGAAAAATCTGGGAGGGTGTTGGATACAATCTGTTCTAATAATTGTGGTCTAAAATGCAATTTCTGGTGTTGAAAGCCCTTGAGGTAGTAATAATGTGAAACTGGAAGAGTGTTATATGGAATTAGCATTTTATGCTTCTGTGGCTCCTGCATGCTTTCTAAGAGTTTTGTGGCTAGCAACTGTCGGAAACAGGAGATGTGGCTGCATGAAATTTTGGCTTGGCTCAGTACAGACATCCTATGTTTTGTTTTATGTTTAAATAACTATGTAGTTTTACTGGTTTTCATGTCACTTTTATTGTCTTATTCCTCTCAATTACTTGTTGTTAAAACCTCTTTGCTCCACAATTGTTGAAGGATTAGCAGCTCATTAAATGTGAGAAACTGAAGTAATTCTGAGCTGTATTTAGTTAGGCTAGCACTTGGTTTTTCAAACATCTGATACCAAGAGTGCTTGAGAAATAATCCNAATGACTTCAAAATGCAGAAAAATGCAGTCAAAATGTATATGCTAGAGAACATAGAAAAAATACAGGAAGATAATATTTTTGCTCTACTCCTGGATTTTAAAGTAAAGTCTGCAACACCGACGCCTGGTATGTCCATCATCTGAAATTCGTTTAAAGTAATTCTGAGGATCTTTCCTTATAATATAATTTCCCAGCCACTGATGGAGGAATTAAAACTGGATGATTAAATAAGCCATCAAAGATTCTTGCCTATTTTCTAGAAACTTGAGAGTGTCCCAGAAAACAAAGCCTAGAGTTTTGTCCATCATAACTAACAAGAATGCATCTCTATGAGTGTGTTTGTGGGCTGTCGTAGTTCCAGTTGGGATAGAGTTGGCTTTTTTACTAGCGTATAATGCTATGTTTTGGATTTGGGCTGAGAATAGTGTGATAGTGCACTAGCGGTTTTGATTGTTACTAAGCAGTCAAGGCCTTTTCTGCTCCTCACACCACCCCATTGATGAACAGGTTAGGGGCACAGAAGAACTTGTGAAGGAGACACAAGAGGGACAGGTGACCCCAACTGACCAGAGGAATATTGAAAAGGGAATAGTAATTAAAATAACACTTTTGCCTTATACTTATAAGAGTATATGTTTGCCTTATTAACACCTTTTGCCTTATGCTTATGAGAAAGTATATAAGCTTTTAGAAATAATTCTTTGAATATCTTTTAGAAATAATTCTTTGGGTAAGAGTATGCAGCTGTTAGAGGCCACTGCTTAAGCAAAACTAAAAGCAACTGAAGGTCGAGATGAGACGCAGCCCTGAGATAAAGGGGAACAAGGAGAACATCCCAGGATGCAGAACCAACTCTATAGCCCTGAGAGAAGATAGGGAAGTACGTCTGATAAAGAGGATCCAGCTGCACCTGCCATTTTGGCTGGGAACCAAAGGCCCAAGAGCTGGGCCTGTGCCAGAGCAAGAGGGGAAAAGTGCATCTGTGAAGAAGACATACGGCCTTCATCTTCTCAACCCTCAGCAACCGCTACCAGGAAACACTGTGTGAGTGCAGTTAGGAGGAGTCTAATTTTAATACGAAGTGGGGACAGGTTATGCATATGTATAGGCATAATGAATATGTGTATTGCATAATATTTGCTGTATAAATGAAAGGCAAGTTGCCATGCCAGGGATAGCATGTTTGTGGTGGGGTGGCCCCCGTGCTGCCCAGCACTGAATAAACATACCTACATTACAACTTTCCAGGTTGTGGAGTCTATTTCTTCATGTCAGTATTCCATACCATATGATGTCATGCTCAGTATGTAAGGCTGGGGCAAGAAGGTGTGTGTGCGGGGGCATTCAGAGTTATGACATTCTGTCTTCCTAAGTAACTGCTATGTGTGATGGAATCCCACGTTCCTGGAGGTGGCTGAGCACCTGCCTGCCAATGGGAAGCAGTGACTGAATTCCTTGTTTTGCTTTCCTTGTATGTATGACTTTTGTTTTACCTGTTAAACTGTCTTTATCTCAACCCATGAGGCTTCCCAGCTCCCCCCCTTCCACCCCAGACTCTCACTTTTAGTCTTCTGATTCTCTCCCATCCTGAACTGGAAGGGTGAGCAAGCAGCTGTGTAATCATGACAAGGCTATATAAGTACCTATACAATTATAACCATGCATGTATTTGTGCTGTTTCATTTGAGTGTCATAAAATAGTACTGTTTCTACTATTTGTAAATAATTATAATTTTACTTAAGATATTTTCAGTTTCTTTTAAGAGTCTGATTTCTGAATTATTGGTCATTTAGTGTAGTCATTTTTTTCAGGATTTGTGACATTTGAAAAAACATGGCAGACATATTTAACTAAGAAAAATCTGGGAGGGTGTTGGATACAATCTGTTCTAATAATTGTGGTCTAAAATGCAATTTCTGGTGTTGAAAGCCCTTGAGGTAGTAATAATGTGAAACTGGAAGAGTGTTATATGGAATTAGCATTTTATGCTTCTGTGGCTCCTGCATGCTTTCTAAGAGTTTTGTGGCTAGCAACTGTCGGAAACAGGAGATGTGGCTGCATGAAATTTTGGCTTGGCTCAGTACAGACATCCTATGTTTTGTTTTATGTTTAAATAACTATGTAGTTTTACTGGTTTTCATGTCACTTTTATTGTCTTATTCCTCTCAATTACTTGTTGTTAAAACCTCTTTGCTCCACAATTGTTGAAGGATTAGCAGCTCATTAAATGTGAGAAACTGAAGTAATTCTGAGCTGTATTTAGTTAGGCTAGCACTTGGTTTTTCAAACATCTGATACCAAGAGTGCTTGAGAAATAATCCACTGGCAGGTGATGTGTATTTTAGTTGGTGTCTGAAATCCACATTGAGCTCTACTGGGAGCGGGTGGAGTATGTCATGCAGCAATTTTATTCTGCTTAGTTGCCTATCTGTGTAACGCTAGAAAAAATGGTATAGAAATGGTATAGAAAAATGAAATAGTATAGAAATGGTATAGAAAAAAAATTTCTGTTTAACATTACACAATAAAAAACATGTAGAGTTTTTACAAAGATGGTTCATACTGACATGTATAACTTGCATGACACATTTTGGAAGTGATATGTTCTGTCCGAATTGTGTCTTGTCGAAATCACTAGAGACTCTTATTGTCCACCTTTTGTGGAAATAATAGACTATAATATCCTTTCTGGAGATGGACAGAAAGAAAGAGAAATATGCATTGCTATAAAGATACTGTGTGAATTTTTATGTAATGAATATATCTTTACGGTAATGTAGTGGAATCTTTAGAACAGTATGTTTAACTCTAATCAGCTTTCATTAGGGCTCTGTGGAGAACCTAACAGCAGCTCATTGAGGTTTTGATAATCTTAAATTTTGAAATATTGCTTTGGATGACAATTTATGAGTTCAGCAAATAACTCTGAACTCCTTATAATCACCTACTAAAGACATTTCCTGTGTTCTCCATACCTGCTAGTCTTCTGAGAGAGTTATGAACCTGATGTTCATTAGTTTGCAGGAAACAGTATGTGATTGGTATGGAAACTACTGCACAACGACTGTCCTGTAAAACCTGAAAAGAGTGTAGAGGGAGTCACTGAGGGTGAAATTATCAGATGATGCTTAACTGTTAAGGTAAGTAGAACTTATGATGAGCTGTTGTTAGTATGGCTACATGATCACAATTATTTCTTTTTTTTTTTTTTACAGCCATGAATTCCTATTGTTTCCTCAAGGAAACCAGGCAAATTTGACTTTCAACTCAGGGTCTTGTTTTAAATTAGATTAATTTTATGAAAGATGTAGAATTGCAGCTTTGAGAAACAGAAGTGTCAGAGCATCATGCTAAAAAGCTGTAAAGATGAATTCCCCTTCTAAAGGATGATTCTTCATGTTTATGTGATTTCACTAGCTCTATCTAAGTGTACAGTTGACCCAAGTGGTGAGAAAGGTAACTGTTCTAAGTGTGAATTCATGGAGTTCTCAAAATCCTTTTTTCCCTCTGAAACTTGCAACGACATTCTAAAAAGTCATACATACATACAATACATATCTATTGATAATGATCAGGTTTAGTTTTGAGAGATGATTACTGTGTGTGAAGCAGGACTAAGTAGGAGTTGATATTTTGACCTGATTTTATATTTGAAAAACCATATCCTGAATCGGGGTGGTATCTCAAAAACTTGTAAATCTTTACAAGCAAAAGACATAATAATTTTTAAAAGTTTGCTGTTGTCACTTACTTAGCTACTTTTTTTAAAAAATCACTTCTAGTGAAACTTCAATTTGCTTTTATGACAATAGGATGTTTGAAAACATTTTCACAAAAATGTGTCAAGGGAACATGTTAAATTCTATTTCACGTAATTTTGTAGGTTTTGACAAAGTGTCTTTGTCTGTTAAAAGAAAAGTTTTATCTCAAAATTCCCGGATAACTTCAATTCTAGCTTTCAAATCTTTAAGGTGACATCTGAAAGTCTTTTTACCGTGTTGCTTACAGCCCACAGAAAGGATAGGCAACTTTTTCAGTGAGGTGAGTGAAATCTTCAGAATGAATGCTTGCCACATCAGTAGTGTAGAATTTGCCTATTTTAATAGTTTAATGCAAATTTTCACCCTTTCAGATGAGGTGTGAGTTTCCAGGGTGCAACTAAGTATTGTTAAAATATGCATTGATTTGAATCAGTATTTGAGATGTTGTCTGAATTATTTCTCCTAAATACTGTGATAGATTAAATGGACTCTTTACGCTTCCTGAGCTTGGGTTTTAG
>VZTM01022135.1:0-18763 GCA_013400555.1 Jacana jacana | reverse complement strand
CCGCAGTAAAGACTTGCTGAAGCTTAGGGAGGCCCCTTTCTTCAGCTCTCTCCAAACAGGTCTATGTTTTTCTGTTTCCCAAGCCTGCTGTGCCTGCACACCCAAGCAAGGACAGGATTGTCTCCCTGTGTCTTGATATTTCTTCCTTAGTAATCATGGTAAGCTTAAAAATACATTGGTTTTTCAGAAGAAAGTTGCAAGTGAACCTGTGGGAAAAAAAAAAAAAAGAGACATTTGCAAAAAAAAGCACTCAATGTTACTATTACAGTCTCGTGCAATTTTTAGTCTCCAATTTCATAGCACTGGACCGACTAGATAGTAGGCTCTCAGCAAAAAGGCTACTTACAAAATTACATTTTTTCATAAGGTAATATGGAAACTTATCCAAATCTCCCTGGTTGTGGGCTGGAAAAATACTAAGAGAATTTCTGCTCTCTTCAATGGAGATTTCTGATGTGCCAATAAGGTGGCCTGAGCTAAGATAAACAGACATTGATCACTCTTAAACATGCTGTGTAATAATTTATCCATCATTGTTTCAGATAAGTGGCTCCTTTCTGTGGCCCTGACAGCATGAGTGAAACAGGATTCCTTACTTATTCCCTTGAGAATCCTTAATGATCCCCTGAAACACCATCAGTTGTGGATATTTTAGAACTTGTAATGAGTCTGGTTATTCTCCTCTTTCGTTTACTGTTTCCTGATACTTTTTAAGTCCCCGTGTGACCAGTTTTACATAATGTTCTCATAAAAATTTGCTAGCATGTGCAAGTTGCTTTCTGAACTCTTTTATCTCCATTTTTAATGTTTCTCAGCAACTATCAACAAAACCAGTTATTGTATTAGCTTTAAATTACATGCACACCCTTCTTTTCAGATGAGGTTTTCATAGGCTCCTGTGTCTGAAGGTCCAAACTGTAGTAGAGCTGAATAATGAAGTTAATGTTTTCAGGAGTCAGTACCACTTCACATTTATCATTCCAGTGGATTTGGAGTGCATGATAATGACCAAGAAGTAACAAGAGAGAATATATGTAAAAGCCAGAGTGTCTCCTTGATTCAGCTAGTGAGTGATCAGGGGCTTTTTCAGCATAGGCCTTCCAAATTTATTACATGGTGTCCAAAAGTAGCACACAGCGAAGGGTAGTTCAGTTTTTGGGCACTGAGAAATTTGATTGTTTGGTGAGCAGTGCTGGATGTGGGGGTGTTGGTGGGTTTTCTGACACAAGTCCTTGTACAATAATAATGATGGGCAGCAGCTGGAATGTAAACAACCAATATATTTCATTATTGGACTGTACTTTTCCAAATACCCTGCTCAGCTGAATCCATCTGAGAAGCAGCAGTAGTAGAAAATCAGTATGCTGTCAGTTAGGAAATAAACATACACATCTTTTATTGCATGGGTCTTAAAATTACTTTGCTGTACCGTTATGACTTCCCATCTATAAAGTATTACCATACTTTATGGTAATAAAATATGGTTATTCTGGATTCCATTTTAGTGTGCAAGATTTATCAATTGTTGAGCTAGGTACCATAAACCATTAGGTCTGGAAATAGGCACTTTTTCTTCCGTCTGACTGTGCCTGCTTCACTGGTGTTCTTGTATCTTTCTATGTGCGATATTTATGTGTGCTTTTATGTTACTATAAAGAACTTTGAAAGCCATGCAATAAAAAACTCTCTCAGTTTTAAAGCCTTAAAATTATATCCTTCATTTAAAAATCAAGATTTAATATAAAACTCCATTATGATGTGATAAGATGTATTATGGAACACTTGCTAACGAAAGATTCAACATGGTTTTCTGTGCAGATACAACAGCCTAGAATAAGTCTGCACATGTGCATGTCTGGAAGGATGATTTCACAAACTAGAAACTTAACAGCTCCACATCTTTCACAAGTGAGAGTTCTCGCTTCATGGAAATGTCTTTAATTTGAGCACCATGTGAGTGCTCAGATTTATACTGAAGATGCGTCTTGTCCCGTACTCTTTCCCGTGGTGACAGAATTAAAAGATTTCTTTTCTCTTCCTGGCTGCTTAATTTTTTCAACCTAGGGAGAGAGATGGTTGGTAAAGTCTCAAATATGCTAGTTTCCTGTACAATGAACTTGAAATTCTCTGAAAAATTATTACTGGGAGTGAGCAGCCAGGGTCCTTAAATCTCCTTCCTCAAGAAAGAAAGGCTGGAAGACAGAAATGTGAGGCTGCTGATGTCCTGAAGAGCTCATCTGGGGAAACAGGGTTTCCCTTCCCTTCTGTCTTCATCTCAGTCCTCATTTATGCTTCTGATGCCCTCCCTCCAACTTCATTTCTCATTGGAAATCCAAAGTTTGGAGGACAAACAAGCAGACAAGTGCTGGTTCACTGCCGGAGGCAGCCAAAGCTGCCCCCCTGATATGAACTGATAGTCGATAGTCACTTGGTGTGAGCCACCAACATCCCCTCAGAGAGGTGCTTCCACCACTCAGCTGCTGCTTCTGCTTCAGGTGTGCAGGGGTCCCGCTGCCACAGTGCAGCAGCAGAGGGAGGTTCATGTCATTTCCCTGCTGGTGCGGATGCCAGCGCAGATGTGCGTGGCTGGGGTTGCTCCTGTCCATCTTTGCCTTCTCTGCAGGGGTTACTGGAGGGGTCATTCCCTGCCACACTGGATGTTTTCCCTGAGTCCCATTCTACAAATGATGCAGCACAGTGATGGCATGTAGTCTATACTCAGCTCTGGGTTTTTGCAGAGAGCGGGGGAACAGGCAGGACGGGCTGCTGTAGCTCACATGAATTAAAATGATCTCTCTCATGATGACCCATCCTGGGTGTTGCAACACAGCAGGCAGCTTTCAGCGAATCTGTAATGACTACCCATGTGTATGCTGTTCAAATGCAGCAAACCACGGCACCTGCACACATATAAGAGAAAGAAAAAGGGTTGCAGTTCTGTCTGGCAAGACAGCATAACTCTTCATGCTGCTTGGAACCCATCTGCCGCGAGGAATCGATTTACCAGCGGTTGTTCCCTTCTTTGAATGTAAGGAGTCAGTGTCAAAACTGATGAGGGAAAAGTGTAAAAGAGCAGTCTGTCTTCTCCAAGAAGGTTGAAATACATTTGAAAGGGTAGGTAATGATTCAGTGTTCATTCACAAATTGAAGTCTTGGCAGAATTTATTTTTAAAATTAAGGATTCTACTCTTGGCTTATCCATTAATAAATCAGATGGATGAATATAAGCTGAGTTTTGTTGACAAGAACAGATAGAATACTCATAATAATAGATAACCTTACAAATTTGAAGGATTTATCTGTTCTTCTGTGCAAACATGATTGCCTACAAAAATACTGTATGTGTGGGTTTCTAGAAGGACAGACCAGTCAAAAGAAATCAGTAAGTCTGCAAATAAAATCAAAAGCTCCAGTAAATCGTGAATTATTGAATCAGATAGAAAAATCTGGTAACATGCAGAAAAGCCATCTCAAAGACAAAATACTATATATTTTGCTTTTAAATAACCATGTGATCACTGAAGCTTGGAGCAAGGGTCGGTTCCAGAATGTCACTTTTGAATATAAAATAACCATTTCCAGCCCTGCAGGTTTTTGCACTTGCGTCCATGTGAGACTGCTGCTGTCCTGTGCTGGGTCATCGCAAGTGTTACCAGTAGAGATGCTCAAGCTGTCACTTTCCCAAGCTAAATTTCAAAGTAGGGGTTGCAAAGGGTGCCCTGTTTAGCCAGAATACAGTCGTCCTTCCTTTTCAGACTTGCTGCCTTTTCTCCACCTTTACTAGTCCTTTGATGAAACAGCAAACTGAAGCAGGCATGTGTCTGAGCAGATCCTTGAGTGTCTGTTTCAGGAACACGTGAAAGATATTTACAGTTGTGTTTTGGTGATATGAAGAAATGTTTAAATAATATAATAAAGGTACTTTCCAAACTATCAGGCAAGGTGAGCAGAATAGTGATGCAGTTGGGTTAGCATTGCTGCAAGAGCATTTGTTGACAAATAGCTATTGAAATACCCAGTAAAATGTGTCTCTTTTGGGGATCATTTTAAGATCTGTTGCAGGTAACTCGGTAATCTAAGATAAGGACCAGATGTTGGGGATATTTTTCCATGCTTTGTGGCTCACATCACACATCAGGCTGTGGAGGCAACAGGCAGCAGCATGGCTTTGGCAGGCAGATTTCTGCTTCTGGTGTCTCCACCACCACATAAATGTGCAAGACATATCCCACCCTGGGCTGTGCATCTCCCTGTGCTGCAGCCTGCTGCTGCTTCCCCATGAAACAAATGCCAGAGCTGAATGGATTTAGATAGGTTTATATCTGTAAATTCAGACTACCTCTGTCTTCTGCAGAAAGCCTTTAATGTAGGCAAGCGAAGATTCATGAAATGCTACTACCGTTCAAGTTTGATGTAGCTAAACTCTTAACCAGAATGGGCATGTGACTTTTAAAAAATAAATTATTAATCTCTAACTATGTTATCTTTTACTTACTGTTCTTCCTGGACTTTTTCTCTGTTGTGACCCTTTCTTTTTATTGTTTCTTACAATTTATTTTTTTCAGCGTGAAATACAGACCAGTGTATCTAAATAGTGAAGTATCATGGAGTGAGTCATAGTTTTCTGTTAGTTTTCAATTTGATCAGTACATTTAAAATCATACAGTTGATGTTTTCAAGCTAGGCAAGGGAAATTCAATTCTTTACTATGGTAGGACACATCTGAGCCAAAGAAAACAAGTAACTCACCAGGCTGTTGTTTCCAAATGCTAACAGTCTTTCCCAGAGAGTCGGTTTGTTTTAGAGCTGTGTCCAATATGTTGGCAAAGGTCTTTGGCTGAAATAATTTCATGGAGCTTTGGAAAGATAAAAAGAATTTACACCAGCCAAATAAGGTAGCTCTTTATGCCATGCTGCTGGCCCTTCCATTTGCAATTGTAAAAACTGAAGAAAATCCGTCTTCATAGCCCTCCCCCAAAGATCATCTAAAAACACCCCTTACACAGCCCCTTCCAAAAGTCTCATCCACAGCCAGAGTTGATGAAGAGAGCCTGGCAGCCCTTCAAATGCGAGACCCTTAAGACAGCAGAGTGCCCACAAAAGTCCAGTCATTAAAAAATGGTGTGAAAAGCATTGCATATGCAGAAGGGTGCCCTTCTCAGCAGGGACTGCAGATGTGTTCGTCACTGATCTTGACTGTGTCTCTTGTCCTCCTGCTGTAGCTTAAAGCTGTTCTGTTAGCATTGCAGTACTCAGGGAGAGCACACATGTCTTTTTCTGATTAGAAAAAGTAGTTTGTATTTTATCAATATTCCGAGCTCTGAATTGTACATGGGGTGGGAGGTTATCTGCCGGGGCAGGGAGATACAGTCCTTCACTGTTGCACTTGGAGATACCAGAGACCATGTGGACCATTTCTATCATTCATCCAGTAATACTGAGGAGGGGACAACTGCATTCATGCTTTTTGATTGACCAGTGAATGCAGAAAAATGTAGGATGGGCAGCCGTAAATGTTCTCCAGTCTCTAAAAATCTGGACGACTCCTCACAGAGTCCAGTGTGCCAGCAGGTAACTACAAAGAGGCATGCATCTGAGCACTTCTCTGGATGCAAAATTTTCTCCTGAAACAAAATTGAATCTACCTTTATGCCCGTTGTGCTTCACTTCCACTGCAAGTATAGGGAATTTAGATTTGCAGTGGGTGTAACTGCATAAGATTTGAGAATAAACTGTGGCACCTTACATACTGCTGCTAACCATTTTGATTTTTTCTTAATTTTACACCTAAATGTGTAAAATTTATTTGAAAATAACAAAGAAGTATGCAAGATTGAAATGTTCAAGCAAGATTTGCACTTTTGAGAAGCTGTTAAGTTACTCTTCTTTATGGGATGTTTCACAGTGCAGGCAATTGTGCTTAACATTTCATTCATGGTCTGCTGTTTCTGTAATGCCACAAACATATGGGAGCTTATAGTCAGAATGACTGACTGATTTTCATTACGTGTTTTTACTACATAATTTATTAATTATTTACCAGAGGATGTTGTGTAATGAGATAGTCCTGAAATACTCTATGCTTTACTTCATATTTGTCGCAGGAAATTCCACACACATCGTTTGCAATTATAGAGAAGGCAATGTTTTTCAAAGTGAAAGGTATTACTACTTTCTTTACTGATTTACATTTTTTTTAGTCCAGTGTCTGGAGGTTCAAGCCCTAGTTGCCTTCAAGCCCTAGTAATGTTTGCTTTGAATTGAGAGCTGGTTATTGCTATTGCAGCGAACAGGAAAGAAGCTCCAGTAAGTCAAGTGTTATACACACTGAAACTCCCATCTCTACCCTTGGCTATTTCTCAGCCACAAGAAAAAGCTCCAGTTTTCCCATTCTGACTACCAAGGATTATTTGGGTGTCAAGTTCAAATCACAGAAGCTTTAAAGAGCCTGTTTCTTTAAAGAAAGTGGTAAATGCAGTAGACGTATTTAGGCAAGAAGGAGTTTCTGAGTACCTCTGTCCTTCAGTGCAGGACTGTCATTGACTGTATAACCATGGATGAGCAGGGTGCAGATATTTTCAGAGTTCACAGAATCACAGAGTATCAGCAATTGGAAGAGACCTTGAAAGACCATCTAGTCCAATCCCCCTGCCGGAGCAGGAACACCTACATCAGACCACTCAGGAACACATCCAGGCGAGTTTTGAATGTCTCCAGAGAAGGAGACTCCACAACCTCCCTGAGCAGCCTGTTCTGGTGTTCAGTTCTCTAAAAGGTTTTTCTGCCACTGGGACCTTTCACTGTGGCAGGCAGTTCTGTTGATCACTTCATAGGCAGAGATCATCTTAGAATCATAGAATCAGTCAGGTTGGAAAAGACCCTTGGAATCAGACCAACCATCAGCCCTACTCTACAAAGTTCTCCCCTAAACTATATCCCCCAACACCACATCTAAACGACTCTTGCATTCGGGGATGGTGATTCCATCACCTCCTTGGGCAGCCCATTCAAATGTCTGACCACTCTTTCTGTGAGAAGTTCTTTGCTAATGCTCAGTCTAAACCTACCCTGTTACAGCTTGAAGCCATTCCTTCTCATTCTATTGCTCATATCCCCATGAGAAAAGCCCAGCACCAACCTCTCTAGGATGTCCTTTCAAGTAGTTGTAGAGAATGATGAGGTCTCCTCTCAGCCTCCTCTTTCTCAAACTAATTAGTCCCAGCTCCTTCAATTGTTCTCCATAAAATTTATGCTCCAGGCCCTTCACCAGCTTTGTTGCCCTCCTCTGCACTCGCTTATGCATGCTTATCTTATATGTAGTGTATTCATGGTATTTAAAAATAACTGTATGTTTGTGAATGAAAGTTCTTTAACCACATGGAAAGGCACTTTGCACTTCATTCACCCACTCTTTCTGGTGATCTACCATAGGTCTTCTCTATTTTTTCTAAGCAGGGGAACATTGCTAACAAACTATACCCCAGTGTTCCTTCTAATAAGCAGTGTGTTTATTTTAGTAGGTTGATCAATTTAGCTGCAGATTTTCTTGAAGATTCTAGTGGGCTTGTTCTGTTTCTTAGGCACCAACCCTGACTTTGAGTATACAGAGCTTACATTTTAATTAACTCAGAAAAGAGTTTAATGTGATTTAGCAATATAGCTCAGTTTTGTATTTCAAATAAGTCTGCTCAGACCAACACATTCTGCATGTTAAATAAATACAGCCTAGTGAAAGACACAGTTAGAAGCAAATGTATTTAAAAGTTTGTTTGAATGCAATTTGATTAAGCTTTCTTGCCACATTTCAACATGAAGAGGAAAAGACTGTGTTGGAAAATGGATGTGCTGTGAGATAGGACCTGGACAAACTGGAATAAACCCAGCATCAAATGTGGGTACAAAAGTTGAGGCCATGCTATGTTGCCCAAGCCCTTTCTGAGGCCGGAAAGTATACTCCTCCACAAGAAGGGTGTACGCATCAGGCACCTTGTTGCAAAAATGAGGTGCCACCAAGCATCTACTTCACAGCATCCTGCTGCTCGCATCTGCATCTGCCTGGGGTGGATTTGCCCTCTCCAGGAGGGTCCAAATTCTAGGAACAGCAACAGCCGTGCATTCTGCCTTGCTTGGGGTCGTGGGGGTTGTTTAGAGCCTCAGTTGTGCCCTGTTGGCTAATAGAAAAGAAGAAAAGAATTTTTCAAACTTTCATCTTCCCAGATATATAAGAAAACAACTCTGCAAGGTTGATAAGGCCTTCCAAGTTTTTAGGGGATGCAACTCTTGTTTTGGCCTTGACTGGTGGAATTAGAGGCATTTATCCACCACAGGCTGTGTGAGCTTCTGCCTCTTCTCCATGTAGTGAATGTCAGAAGAGAGAATATTTTAAAAGGCAGCACAATAAGACTGAATGTCAGCTTGAATTCTTCTTATGTATTTCTGCCTTCAACTGCTATTGCAACAGCAATATTTTACCCAGGATTTGCCTTGAGAAGACAGTATTCTTAAAGCAAAGAAAAAGGTGCTTTCAGATATGGCTGGAAAAATAAATACAAATGGGCTGCAGCCATTTACAAAAAAAAAAGGTAGTTCTTCTTGGCTGCTAAAACTAAAGACTCTTTTTAGTATTTGATTTTTTTTAGTATTTTGGTTTTGGCATTTCTCCTGAAAAGAAGTAGCTTGTCTCGAGGAAAGGACTGAGATATCACAGATTCACATATTCTAATGTGCATTACAGAGAGAAATATATTGAACAGAGAGAAATATATTGAGTCTTTAAGGTGTAATGTATATAGTCTCAGGTGTCATATATTGATAGGCTTTGGCTGAAGCAAGTAGAGTTGTCTCAAAGACTGAAGACCTTTAGAGTACAGGTTTCACCTCCTGCCCAGAATTTTAGGTTTGCCTTTGGCAAGATTTTCCTAAAACTACACTTTTTCCTTATTTATTAATGCTATTTATTAATAAATTATTTATCAATAAAGTAATAAATCCCTAATTTATTAATAAATTGTGGCATACTTAGTTCACAGTGGGTAATCATACCTCCAGAATCAATCCCTCTGGGTTTCATGAGTTATGCAACGGAAAGATGCTCTGAATAGGTAAATACAAACATGTACACCCTCTCACCAGCCACTGAAAGCAGATAAAATCTTTGTGCATCTATTGTTCAGAGGGTTTTTTTTAAAAGAAGCATATCACCTAAGATGTAATCCTTTCCTGGCAGCCACGGTACCTGTGACTGCATCGCCTCTCCCTTTGCTTTTATAACTCTGCATAGACTAGCTGTGTGGTAGGCAGACAGCTAGTGTCCCCTTCCAAGATGGTCACAGCTTAATACTGGAGGAGGGTGTTGTCCCTTGTCTGTAGCAGGGGCTGGTGCTCCAGGTACAATACACAGCTCCACATGGAAGCGATGTCAGTGTGGTGCATATTCTTAATTTTGCACTAATGTATCAAAAGTTAAATGCATATGCTTTCTTCTCAGGAAATTACACCTGTTTTAACTCAGTTTGTGTACTCTGTGCTGGTATATATATTTATGAAGTAATGTCATCCATGTATTGTGATAGTTTGTAACTTAACATTGGCTGCTTTCAGCAGGCTCTGTAGTATTTGTGTGGAAAATAATCAGCTTTTGCTCAGACTTCATATGCATACTGTTACAATTCTGTGATAAAAGCTTCCAAAACCTGGGATAAGGTAGCTTAAATAGAGTTGCGGTTAAGACAATTAGGTTCATCGAAGAGGTAACTGCAGTAAATGACATTTTAATGGTGGAAAAAGTGGCATTTTCATCGGTGGTATACTTTTGAGCAGTTCCTGTTAAATCATGCATTTGACGGTATGCCTGATCGTGTCTGTTTCCTTGTTTGGAAACAGCACTCGTTTATCTGAAACTGTTTAGTCTTTGTTTAATCATATTTATCTAAACACAGCTACTTGCATCCCTGCAAGCTCACAGAAGCTGGTTGCTGGCTGCATGTAGCTACCAGCTGAAGCCCCAGACTTTCTGTTCACTGATTTAGCAGGGAAAATGAAATACATACCTGTACTGAAGCATAGGCATACATTACATAGAAGTACACATTTTACTGTGCTGCCATTGCCCATCCGTGTGGATCATCAATGCTGCACTGAAGTCAGTGGAGCAAACACATCTGTTAGCTTTGGCCTTGTTGACTCCACAGCTTGGAAAAAAGCTTCCCTGACTTCATAGGGGTGCTCCCTTTTGGAGCCTGGGAACGGTGCTGAAATCTGAACTTATGTGTTTTGTTTCTGTCTTCTCCATAGTCCTAGTTTTCATTTGCGGTGTTGCCATTGTAGATATATCTCTTCTCAGAGAGTGGTGAGCCACAATCACAGACCAGTCAGCTTTTTGCTCCTGAATTCCTGTTCAAAATCTGTTACCATCCCAGTGATTAGGGAACAGCTGTAGGGGTTCATTCCTCCTTTCATCTCCTCCATTCTAAATGTTTACCTGCTGTCTTGAGAAACAGCAGTTTTTTTCCTTCCAAGCCTGCAACTTTTGTTAAGCTAAATAAGCCAATAAATTTAATCTCTGCTCATAAGGATACAGGTTCAGGATTAGTTAATGTCTTACTGGGGGATCTGAACTTGATTTCAACTGTTCTGGGAGAACTCCAGTCTCAGATTCAAGGTATGCACCCATGTTCAAGGTAAAATAATTCAAAATGGAACAAATGCTCTTGATAACTCAGCTAGGCTTTATCTTTATCCCTATATATGTTCAAAATATTACATCCCACTTACTGTTTTTCCTTGTCAACAGGAGAATTTTTATGTTCTCTAAAAATCCCTGCTTGTTCTTCAGTCCATGAAAGTCCCAAGATGTTACAGCGTTAAGTCTCAGTGTTACGGCATATGGTAGCACAGCCATCAGCCTGTTCAGGCATCCGGTCTAACACGACCTTTGTGCAGCAGCACCTCTCCCCATGGGTGTATGTCCCCTGCTTCATTCAAGGACTGCATTTGTCTGTTGCAAAAATGGCATCACACTAGGAATTAATCTTGTACATCTGGGATATATTAGTAGTACATCTTATGGTGTATAAACACACCGAAGTCTCTCTCCCCTTGCATTTCCAGCTGGTGACTCCCCCATCTGTGTGCTCAGCAACCTTGTTACAGATGTCCAGTAGCACGAATGATTACAACCTTTGAAAGAAGTTGATATTTTACAGACAGCAGTGAACCTGACAGTACTGGATGCTGTCCATCTTTAGCAATCACATGAATCTGTTAATCTTTGCTGTGTGAGGAAAATGTCAGAGCTGTGTATATTACAGGATGCACTGTCTGGATGCTGAAAGATGCATAAAGGTGGATGAGAACTGGTGCCTAATGCAGATCTTGGTGAGAGTACCTGGGTACCAGGAGCAGTGAAAGGGAGCATGAGAGACCTGAGAAGGAGGAGGTGGACAGGCTAAAACAGAGTCACTGTGGTAGTAGAGAAGAGGCTGCCAAATGAGCAAGAAAATACAGATAGCTTGACTATTTAGCCCTGCAGGATGAAGAACTGGAGGGAAAAGAAAAAAAAAAGTACCTGGAAAAAGTAGCAGCAATAGAGGCAAAGACAGAATATAGACAACCTATTAGCACAATTATGAGGGCTAAATTGAAGAATATTAATTATCCAAAATTAAAAGCATAAGCAAAAGTATGTACATAAACTAGAAACCTTGTCATAGATGAGACTGTGCTCAGCCTCATAGTCTGCAGTGCTATCTTTGATGTTTGCCAAAAGTCTGAGTGAAACATATGTTTGCCAGTTTTCTCCAAGCTCACAGATTGAAAGACATAATTTTCAGCAGTAGCTTTCCTTTTTATCACTTCCTTAGAGCTTCGAGATCTCTCTGCTCCACATTCCCCCTTGACCTGGAGCTAACAGCCCCTTAAATCATTCCCCTTTGACATGCTGTTAATAGCCTTGCAGCCCAAGTTGTTTGTGCCTGAAAAAAGACATTCCTCATCTGAAATTCTTCCAGTGCAGCGCTGTGCAGACAGGAAAGTCATTTCCTCTTACTGGTTTGCAGCATTTTGTGTACTGCTGCCTTGGCTGAGCAGAGATCATCTTCTCAGTAGGATGCTCAGCCTGGGAAGCCCTGAATTGAGATCAATACTTAAATAAGGCTGCAGTTCTCATTTCCAGTTCATTGGTGGAACAAAGTCCTCCTAGCTCATCTTTTCTCTTGTCACCTTCCTAATTCCAACCTGAGTGTCTCCCTCCAGTCCCACCGCACAAGTGCTTGCAGCCTGCTTTTGTCTAAGAAATGGGATTTGATGCATGGGGTGAGATTCCTCATGCATCAAATCCTGTTGCTGCCAAGCAGCACAACTCATAGAGGCCACTAGAAACTGCCATTATAAGAACATCCAAAAAGCTATAGTATAAAAGGGGAGAAAGAAAAACACCTAATACACTCTGAAATAAGTCTTTAAAGTGGAAAAATGGAGAACTGTGTTTTTCAGAGTAAAACTTTGTAGTCTCACCTCTACTTAAAGGCAAATTTCCCTTTGTAGAAAACAGAGCTGCAGCAACATCTTAACATCCAGAATGCAGCACCCCACCTCCCATCCTGCTGTACTGTTTCCAGCGCCCTAGTGTCCCTATGCTAGCCTCATCTAATTGTCCCTTTGCAGCCACCACTAGGTGCCCAGGTAATGCCCAGGGAGGTGGGAGCAACAGGGCACAGAGCAGGCAGGTGGCCAGGCTGTGGTGGACAGCAGAGCAGAGGCAATACAGGGAGGAGGATGAAGAGAAGGAGGGTGGGCAGTTGGGCTCAAGCAAGTTTCTGCCTGCTGAGTCCCCCAGGATGGGGTCGGGACACATCTATATCACTGCAGCACTGGCAGGGACCAGAGGCACCCACCCTGCACTGAAGCCCTGAGATTGCATGGGAAAGTTGGGTTGGTTTCCCTGGTAACTGCTTTGAGAGACATGATTTGGTTGGTTCTGACAATTCACACAAACTCTCCTGAAGAAAGGTGAAGGATTTTTTCTCTGCAGGGTCACAAACTCAGGCAAGACATCTTTGCTTAGCTCTCTGCTACAGTCACTCTCCTTACAGGAGCTGTGTCCTGTATTCTTCTTTATAACTCTACTGAACATCACCTTAAAAGCAGTTCATGGTTTGACCTCCCCACACTTCTTGGAAGGTTGCCCTGAATACTTGCAGCTTTCACAGTGAGGAGCCTTTTTCTCATTTTTAGCCTAAAGACATTCATAGCTAGTTTCTGGTTGTTTTTTTTTTTTTTTGTGCCAAGAATCCCTCAGCTTGAGCCCGCCCCTTCCTTCCACCCTGCCTGGTGTTTACTATGATGTAATTATAGTAATTAAATCCCTCTTTAAAGATTTACTTTGCATTGCTGAAAAGGTGAGTTTGGCATCATCTCATCACACAGCAGCCTCTCCACTCCCTGTTGATCCCTGGTTCTCCAGAAGAGGTTTCCCCACACCAGGTACTTTCCTTTCCCTCCTGGAAATACTTTGCCTGCTTTGCCCTTGGATTAAATTTCCTGTCTATTTTGCATTTCTCCTGCTAATCTCCATTTCCTTCAGTGCAACCATCAGCTAAACCAGTAATTGATCTGAAGTAACATCAGATACCATACTGAAATCCAGCCATCTTCATGTCTGTGATTGTTGCATGGAGTTTGGGTCATCAAAAGCTCTGAAGGTGAGGATTTTTGCTCTGTAATTGGTACATAGGCCCAGTGTTGCTTTGTCCATCAGCATTGGTGTTTACAGTCACATCTGCTGTTGTGCCCAGTACAGTTGTGGTTTGATGATAAGAGGTTCATCGGAGGTGGGAGTGGAACCCCATGTTCTGACATACGTTAAAATATGTTAAAAATAACATTTTTACCTTCCATAAGCACTTTTTACTTTAGCAAACCTGTTCAACAATAACCTGCAAAGGCCAAAGGGACTATGGGCTGCCTTTGCTTATTTGTACCATAGAAAATAGTGAAAGGCTTTGAATTTTTGTATTTCTTCATCATATTTCACATTCACAATTCAGGTCATAGTAAGCCAGAAGCCTCTATGATTAGAAACACCCATAAATGATAGCACTACAAAGAGTGAAGTGGTGAAAGCTAGGGTGTTAAGAGGGAACATAATTTTCAATCAGACCTTTCATAGTTCTTCAGTCAGATTGTTTTCTCACTCTGATCAATAGGAATTTAGCTGTTTACTTGCATGAGGCCAAAATAGCTTGTTCATCTTAACCCCAATTTAATTTCAGAATAAGAGGTGTGAGATAAAAAGCTTTTCATCGCAGTTGACATTCTTGTTTTTCATTAACTGCTTCAATTTTATTTACTGAGATTTGGAGTAAAAGAATTAATAAACAAGATTTTAATAACTTCAATCCCTCAATCTGAAATTTACTCTGGAACAATAAATATATTTTATATCTCATAATGATTGCCAGACTAATCAATAACTATAAATTGTGGACCAGGCAGTTTTCTAATTATCCTGTGGCTATTTTTTAGTATGGGAAGAAATTTAATCCTTTCCCTAATCTTTAAGCCTCTTGTATGCAGTATAAAAAGCGCAATTCTAAATGAAAATACAAAAAGAAAAATGTACTGGCACCCTATCTCGATCCCTCAGAGTGCAGTGATAACATGTGATGGTCATTGCATTTAATTCCACAGTTTAAAACAAAAGGCCTCAGCTCTCTTTGAGAGTTACAGCATTGACTGTAAGCTGATCGAGGCTACAGAAATATTAGAATTATCATAGTAGTGCAGTACAAAACCCATAACTAGCACACAAACTTTTATTTCTTTGAAGATAAGAGAAACATTTCCACTGATTTCCCAGGATTTGTTGCAGTTTGTCATGTGTGGCTGTTGGATTCTCTGGATGTAAATCCTAACTGCAAATTGGCCCGAAGACATACACCTGGTTTTGTACCCCCCTGCCCTCTGCCATCAGCAGCTTTTCTGACTGCAGAACCTGAGGTACATGCCAGGGATGGCAGAACATTCGTAGCCATATTTTGTCAGTCCTCACTGCAGAAAACACTCTTCTTGTACAAGTTAGTCACATATTCTTGTCATTCTCCTACAGAAATAGGCCTGATAGTTGCAGTTTAGAAAAGGTTGGCTTATTTGTATTGGGAATAACGATCTGTCCATGAAGTGAAGTCAAAACACTGAAGTTTTCTTCTCAGTTCCATAGCTGTAAGTTTTCATAGAACATGGTGCATAGCACAACAGTTTTTTCTGAACCTGGGAAAGAGTATGGCACAGTAACTGAGTAACAGAAATAAATTTTTTGTAGGTACTTCTGGAGGTCTTCTTTATAATAGTGAAATTTTGAATTAAATTAAAATAGATCCATGTAGAAACTAGGAAAAATATTTGTGGAAACAGGATTCTGAAAAATTTTCACTGACAAAAAATAGTATTCCAATAAAAATTAAATATATTACTGTGTCTTCAAGTATTATCGGATCTCATAAACTAGCGTATCTCTAGCCTTCTGTACATTAGATATTAATACTTTGGTGAGTTTTAAAATTAGCTGTGTTGCTTAAAGATCTGGACTAGAGCACCAAATCCATAGGGAGGTTTCTTTGTTAGACAGAAATTAAGCATCCCATTTTGGTCAGTTGCTGAAAACAGGGGAGCTGAAGACAAATTCAGGTTTACAATTCAAAGTTTCTTCAGTGGCACGTGGTATTTCAGAATTCCAGTCATTCAAAAAATTAGCATCAGGTGCCTTAATAAGGTCGTCACATTTCCCAGCAGAATGTGAATTGTTCTTTTGCATTCAAGATACTGCACAAACCATGTATTATTCCTTTCCAGAAAACTCATAATTATATTAATATGCAATCCGAGATAGCTTTTGAAAGGAAGCAGTCGCCTACATGTTAGAGATATCCACAGTGTAGTCATCCCAGCCTCCTCCACTTTCCAGTGGATCAGAATATTTTTAAGTCCTTAAAGTTATGTTCTTGCAAGCGTAGCTCACTTTTGCGGTTTTAAAAATATATTATTTCTTCACAATATTGCTAATACCTTGTCATGCATAATGAAAGTTCTTAATGTTATTACCTGGGGACAAATTCAGGCTTGGAAACCTAGAAGGCAATGGAAGTTAGGAATTCTAGCTGGTTTGGGAGATCTTTATTTTTTTTTCAGATGAGAAGGACACTGAGGAACCATGGTAGAGCTACAGTAGACTTCTTTGCTGGTTTTGAATGTAAATTTTGTGTTGCAAAAGCATGAAAGGGCAGGATAGTTGGCAGATCTAGCCTGCAAGGTGTACCTCAAGTGAGGAGGTTCCTGAGGTATGGTGTTGCTGCCAGAAAAAATTTAGTGTTTACCTTCCTCACTTAAGAATAGGAGAGTGCATGTGCCACTGTGCTGTGAGGCTGGGACCAGTCTAAGTTTGCCACACCACTGCTGCATTGTAATGTAGCAGCACCTCAAAGACTGTGATCGACCTTTGCATGGCAGGGGGTAGGGAGCTCACCTCTAGCAGATGAATAAATGGAAACACTTCCATGCATGTAGAGCACGAAGGCTGTGCTGTTTAGAGTTATGTTCTGAAAACAGGCTGTAAGAAAAGTAAAAAAGGTGATCCTCTTTTTTCTTTTTCCTTTTTTTTCTAAATTAAAATATATTGTCTAGGCAGCCCTTTCTTAAATGTAAGACCAATATTAGGCTTAGGAAGTGATGCTATTACATGTAGGCCAAGCTTCACCATCCAAGGAAAGCAGTATAATTAACCCAAAACAGCACCTGTGTGCAATTTACGCATAAATAGGAATTCAAATGCAGAAATCTAAGTATTCATTAGATACAATGATATGTTAAAAATTATGGTTTTTTTCTATGCATAGTTCAGGAAGAGAGTTTCACAGATGGGCAAGAGAAATGTTATACTCCTTCATTGGTTTATTACGTTGAAATCTCACCCTCAGAATAATTTTAAGTGTGACCCTACCAAAACATGTATGTGAAGCTTTCTGCACCCTTGATGCACAATTCCAGCAGTCTGGTCTTACAAGCACCCCACTACTTTAATTATGAGCTCTCTATGCATGCTAGTAAATTAGCTGGGGTCACTTTCTGTCAGCAGTGCCAACTGGCTTGCAACAGTCAATCTCCATACTATTAAATTGTGTCAGCGTTTAGAAATAAGTGGCCAATTTACAACCAAGTTGCCTGGTGGGAAGAATCCTTGGCTTGACTATTATTTTGCCAGTTTACCCAGGATTGTTCAAAAAATGTGATCAGTGTAGACAGTTGCGTTTTAACACCCAAGGGCACTCCTCATCATGGGTTAGTGTAATAGTGTAACTGTATTGCACAGGCAGAACAAAAACAAAACCATCTTATTCTTCAAAAACAAGTGGCATAGACTTTAATCTACCCATTTAAGAGTTACGTTATTTTGTGAAATATCTCTCTTGAAAAGGGAGAGAATTTTATCAACAGCCATGTGTAGTGCTTTGATTAGAATACAAAAAAAAAAAATATTGCAAGAAAACTAAAACAAGTTGGCCTAGAATTAATAGATGTGCACCTGTGGCTAATTCTGGCACTATAATCTGGCTCCATTACAGGTATACTATAGCTACAGTTAGCGAATCTCTGTAGTTAGTGAAACGCAATGTTGCCAGGAGTAGTTTTCCATCATCTAAATTGCTCTCTGATGCTGATGGTGCTTGGGGCCTGAGCTAGCTATCATTGACATCAGGTTTAGATCTATTCTGGATTGTGTTTTTCACTTGTATCTTTATAATTTCCTACTGCAAAACTAAAGATGTTACTGACTTGCAAAAGCATAACTTGTTTTTCAGTAACCCACTCAGAATACAGAATCTACTTCTTTTTTCGATTTGCTAGACTTACAGTGATGTTACTGAAATTTGTATTCTATACAGGGATGGCATTGATCAAAAACCTACTGCAGATTTATGCTGTTGGTTTACAGGAAGGAGCCCTATTTTGCAAAATTCCACCTTGCTTCCTTTTAAGTTTGTTGCAGCAGCATTAATTTACAAAGCCACAAATAGTGGATTTATTTGAGTGGAAAACTCGAAAGTTTTGAGTTCTTTTTTTAGCTTGGCCTAAAAATAATTGCATCTCTAATACTTTAAAAATGTTTCTCATATTTTGAGGCTGATTAAAAAATGCTTCTTATTACGGATTTTTTCCTATTTTTTTATAATGGGACTGTGGTCAATAAAGTAGAATAAAGTGGGAGCTATTTGATGTGCATGTAATGCTTTTTGTATTCAGACCACTGTACAAACAATAAAACCTCATCAGACTTTGGAGGGTTATAAGAGCTACTCTAAGTGACGTCAGTCAAGCAGAAAGGTTCTGTGAGTTGTACAAAACTACAGAGGAAATGGGTGCTGGTACCAAGGGCAGGATTGCTGGATTTTGGGTTTTTATCTAGGGAGGGTGCTGNTCAGGATTGCTGGATTTTGGGTTTTTATCTAGGGATGGTGCTGTTTAAGGTATTTTTTAACTCTCCGGGGTTTGTTTTTTGTTGTTGTTGCCTTTTTTTGCATCACCTCTTTGTGGAGGGGAAAAAAAAACGTGTACTGCACCTTGGCATCTCTGAGAGATCAAGTGACACATGTTAAGTTCTGCTCATTGCAATTTGGAGGCATTAGCCTGCATCTAATGTTCTTTAATCACGAATGACTGAGTTTTACCCAAAAGAACATACATCCTTCGCTTTTTTGTTATGGAACCAGAC
>VZTM01022134.1:31534-65464 GCA_013400555.1 Jacana jacana | reverse complement strand
CAAAGCTCAGGAGCTTTTTAGTCTCTTCAGCCATAATACAGGAGTCAAATATCAACCCACACTGTTGCTACGGTTAATGGATTGCACTGTCAGACCTCAGGGTTTTATACAGCTTTAAGGAGTGTAGAAACACTGGAGTGAAGGAAACAGGGAGTTTCAGTCTCAGCCTAGAAAGCAAGACAAATTTCCAAGTTGTCCAAATGTTTTAGAAACAAAACCCCCATTTATTGAGGGCCAAGTCAATTCATCTGAAAGGAGCAGTGCATCCTTGTGACTAACAACTTCCAGCACCAAAAAAAAAGTTGATTTGACCCTATCTTAGGTGTCAGCACTGCAGGATGCTTAGCTTTGAACATAGGGCTTGCAGTCCTGAGTCGCCTGGGCTCAAATCGCTTGGTGTTAAAACCTCCCCATGCAGGACAGGTGCTAGCGAGGAGCCAGGGTGGCACTTGCATCCACCATAGAATCATTGAATGGTTCAGGTTGGAAGGAACCTTAAAGATCATCCAGTTCCAACCCCCTGCCCTGGGCAGGGACACATCCCACCACACCAGGTTGCTCAAAGCCCCATCCAGCCTGGCCTTGAACCTCTCCAGGGATAGGGCAGCCACAGCTTCCCTGGGCAACCTCTTCCAGTGTCTCACCACCCTCACAGCAAAGAATTTCTTCCTAAAGTCTAATCCAAATGTCCCCTCTTTCAGTTTAAAACCATTGCCTTTCATCCTGTCACTTCATTCCCTGATCAGGAGTCCCTCCCCATCTCTCCTGGAGCACCTTTAGGGCCTGGAAGACTGCTATAAGGTCTCCCCAGAGCCTTCTCTTCTCCAGGCTGAATAGCTCCAACTCTCTTAGCCTGTCCTCACAGCAGAGGGGCTCCAGCCCTCTGAGAATCTTTGTGGCCCTGCTTTGGACCCGTTCCCACATGTCCATGTCCTTCAGGTACTGAGGACTCCAAAGCTGGACACAGTACTCCAAGTGGGGTGTCACCAGAGAGGGGGAGAATCCTCCCCCTCAACCTGCTGGCCACGCTTCTCTTGACAGCTCCCCTGGCTGGAATGGGACCAGCCTTCCCAACCTCCAACTACCTCACTCAGCCCAATCCCCCAGCACTTTCTGTTTGTTTAATGCTGTCCAGCAGCCTTTGAGATAACGGGGATGTTGCTGGAGAGAACGGGGCCAGCTCAGGGCTGGCTTTGCAGCTTTCCAGTGCCAAACAAACCATAGCTCGGGGGTGCTCCAAAGATGCCGTATGCCCAGGTGGTCCATGATGCCCAATGCCAGTGGGTCAGGACTCAAGTGCAGGGTGCTTTTGAAGCTCTGGGATGCTTGTTCATCACCGATTCTTTAGCAAAGTCTGGTCTAATTTGATCCCCCCGAGGTTGTGCTGGCTGCTGAAATCCCAGTCAGGGTGGAAAATGCTCTGCTGCTCAAAAGAAATGAAAATGAGCATGTCAAAAACATCACGTATGCATGCACGTATGTGAGGGTATGTATAAACTCTCCCTTTGAGAGCGGCGTTGGGGATGGAAAGGTTTACAGGCCCCGTGATGGAGCAGTGCCGTCAGGCGAAAGGAAAATAGGAAAGTGCAGCAGCTGCAAATCCTCATACAACATCTCACTTAAAATGTCATGTGTGCTACTTGGTTTAAATTGTCACCCCTCCAGCAACCACAAACAATGCAGAAACAGCAGATGTGTTTTCTATTTGGAATTAAACAGTTTATCTCAACCACTGTCATTGTTAAAAAGGGAAAATAAATAAATATCCATGTTAATGTAAACTTCAAAAGGTACTTTCTGGCATGAATGGCTATTCCAAATCCAGATTTCACTGAGAAAACTAGGATTTGACCACAGACTTTTTTTTTTTCTTTCTTTTTTTTTTTTTTTCCAATAGGGATGCTGGCAGCTCAGCATGTAGTAAAACTTAGACTGGTCAAAAAGATTTTTGGCCAGATATAGCATCCAATAACTCATGTCATTTAGTCTTAATGGTCCAGAAAATTTAAGTAAACATCATAAATGTCTTTTGTTATTAAACTTTCCATTCAAACATTTTGTTTAACTCTTTCTTAATGGAGAGTAAAGATGACATTTTGGGCATATATTTACCGACGTGATAATCCTAGAGTCACCTCATCGAGATTTAAAGATTTGCCACAGTCTCAAACTAGGCAAGCACTCAGCAAGAAAAAGAATGGCTGGTATGAGCATGTTCTCCAGAGGAGTTTAAGCTAATGATGAATTTGACCTGTAGAGGTCAAGGTCAATTTATTGTACAACTCAGTTTTATAAGTCTATGCCTTTGTATTTTGTAGGGGCAAGCAGCAGCATTTTACACAGGAATGTCCATATGAATATTATTGGATCCTTTTTTTATTTTTAAGAGGAGACACTATTTGTAAAGGGTGTTGTTGAGTGATGTGTTTGGGATAGGGCATAGGAAAATACAGCCTTTTTGTCCAAAAAGAAAACGCACAGCTTTATTTAGCCATTAATGACTTTTTACATTGATGCTTACATTTAAGATACGAAAACAAAGCAGAACTGTGTCTAGCTGTGAAGATATTTTGACTAAATGAAGCTTGATCTGTTTCCACAGCCCAAGGAAGGTTCCAAGGCTGAATATCACTGCATTCTTCTTTGTGTGTGACATGGCCTTCACCAATACCTTTCTTATGTTTGATTTGCAGCCAGTACTTTAGGACCTCACCAGCCAGCTTTTTTCCAGATTTTATATTTTTACAAAGAGTTTTTTGTCTTTAGGGAAGCAAAGGCACGAATGTTCTCCGTACTCTTCCTGTCTGAAATGGGCAGAAGAAGGGTACTTGTGATCAGCAATAAGCTGTAAAGCCTCAACTGCCAGTAGTTACTTTATGGCCTTGTAACACGTTCAATTCAACAGTCGTTTCTCCACTATTGTCACAGTTGTGCTGCTCTGCGTGACTTCTTGGTGGTTAACTAGATGTTTGCAGGTGATGCTGTCACCAGGACAGGTCCAAAGTCAGTGTTAGCCCTTTGGACTGGCTACGAGCCGAAGAAGTCCCTGCAAAACACACCGTCCTCTGGGGTTCCCATAAGAAAGGGGCATTTGGAGAGCGGCATAGTTTCCCAGTGGTTAGGACCAGAAGTGGTCATTAATCCATCTGGTCCAAGGGTTGACCACAAGCACACGATCGAGATTCATCAGCATGAAATCTCAGCAACCCCGTTCACACGACAGAGGGCAGATCTAACTCAGCTGTCCTGTCCTCAGACATGATCAGTCCCCAGTGTCTGGGAGAGAATGAACAGGAAGACCTCCCTCTGGACAAGATGACAGGCAACTGGGACCAGTGGAGCGTTGCAAGGGGTTTCCCTCCTCAACTCTCTAAGCAATTGCCTCTAAACTTGAGATTAAATCACAGCCCTTGATTACTTTAATAGAACAGTCAATATAATTTCTTATAAGTCTCTGAAATTAAAGGCATATTTTTCAGGCAGCGTCCATTTCTAGTAGATAAGGTCTGATATTTATAGTTAATAACAAGGGATGGTTTGAGGAGAGAGGCCTTGCTTATAATTATTGCTCTAACAACCAAGGTCAGCCCACTTTGTACATGGCAAAACCCCTTTGGAGGGTCAGAAATGGAAAAGCATAGAAGGGGGGCATCTGTGGGGAGGAGCAGACAGGACAAGTGACCCAAAAGTGACCTGCAGTGTCTTCCATCCTATCTGCTCCATCCTCAGTATAAAAGCTGAGGGATCAAAGGAGTGTCAGCCTCTTTCTCCAATGGCTGGCATCTGAGGAATACTCTGTCTATCTGCCTCTGATCCCAGTCTGTGTGTTCCTGACTCCAGATCCAGAATCCAGTTCCTGTCTGTCGCTGAGTCCAGTCTGGGACTTCCCCAGTGCCTGCAGGTGATGTGGTCATCATTCTGGGAGCTCGATATGGTTTTGATATAATGTATATATTTAATTATTTTTATTAATATATTGTTGTTGTTGTTATTTTGTTAAAGTAATCCTGTTTCTTTTTCAAACCTTAATTTGTCTCTTCCTCTCGTTCTCTCTCCTCTTCTGTGAAGGGAGATGCTCTTCTTTCTCTGAAGGGGAGGGAGGTAAAAGAAAGCATCTGTTGCTTCTTTTAGTGCTCAGCTGAGCCCAATCCATGACAGAGGTACAAGGACTTTACTTTCTCCTCTGACTCTGTTAGCTGTTCTGAGCAAAGCAACGTGTGAGTAGGCGAGGGCAGAGCTGATTTCAAGGAATCATAGTTCTGATCTCATCACCGGTACATGCTTGCCACAGTAAATCTGCAAGAATGAGTGAAATCCTTTGGAATTAAAGCATCAAGGCTTGGATGGGTGTTGGACATCTCTGTTAATGATTTTCTGCCAGTGTGAGCCAATGTGGGCATCACAATTTCTTCAGTCTTGACTCTTTTTCTGGTTTATGCGACTTGAATACAAATGAGAAGGACTTTTCTGAATGTGATATTGCAGCTAAACAGTTTTTCTGGAGCAGCAATTCTGGATCAACATTCCTGAATAATCCCATGAGCAGGCAATTTTCATGAGCTATAAAAATATCTACATGTGGAATTACACAGAAATAGTTACTTGTTTAGTTTCCCACCTGGATTTGTCCCAAGCTAATTTGCAAGTGTAAATGGTCCATAAGAGGTTACATATTCACCCTGAGGAGGAAATACATTCCTTTATTGTGAGACTGAACTGGTACAATTAAAGGAACATCTAATACAAAAGGAATGGGCAGAAATTCTATGGAATCTGTTACTAAATGGGAACTTAAAAACTTAATTAAGTGCATCACTGAACAACAAATGCCTTCAGTTCTTACTATTGATTTGAGTGTTCATCTCCCAGCAATGCAATTGCATATATAACCTGTTCCTCTGAGTTATAGCTTGGAAATGGTTGTGGTTTGGGTTTTTTTTTCTCATGTATATCTCAATATTATTCTGCCTCCCAGCCTTTAGTTATTGACTAAAGTGTGAGTGAAGGCAGACTGTGGAAATTACAACTAAAGAGGCAATTTATTTGTATTTTAAAAGCTTCTGCATAATTTAAAATTGATTTGTGGTACCCTGGGCACTCGAGCAGATGAATTTGAAGCCCATACAATTTTCATATTGCTTGTTCTTATTTTCAGACATCGTTATTTGAACTTGTTTTAGGCCATCACTCTTCAGGCATCTTGAGGTCAAACCAAGAAGCCTTCCGAAGCAATATGAAGTTCATAGTAAAACAAGGTACTCAGGTAGAAAAAGTAAATGCTAATGTTATCTACACGTCAGAGAGCACGGGTAAGTTCTTGCAGTGTTGCTCTGGTAAAATGGATTTGCTTCCATTGCGGAAATCATCCTATTTCTATTAGTCTCAACAGAAACGAACTCATATTGACTTAACTATTTCTGCTTAATAAAGTGGAAAAAAAAAAAACCCTCTCAAGATCTAGAGAATAAATAATAGCAAATGATCTGATTTGGTTCTTTTCCCTTTATATGAGCTGCCTAAAACCCAATTTTTTTTGGGTTATTTTATTTTCTTAGCTTGTTTGCTGAATTGAGCTATGCAATTATTTAGGCCTCATAAAGGGTTGGGTTTTTTTTTGAAGTATTTAAGTTGTATTGATAACATTTGTTTCACACAAGGATCATGACAAAGTTTCACTGTCTTGATTCAGTGAATAACTCTCAGGCTCCTGTTTCCAAGGTTGATACAATCAAATATGCAGTGCACTTGATTACGATATCACATAAAACCTCTAATAGTGCTTTTACATCCTTTTCTCGGTGAACGTGGATGGTAGCAAACTCATTCAACCAAAAAAATTGTGACCACAGTGTTGGCCAAACTTAATTTTATATGAACTCAGTTTTATCTAACTGTCTACACAAGCAACCCCGTCTGGTGGGAGGTGTCCCTGCCCACGGCAGGGGGGTTGGAACTTGATGATATTTCAGGTCCCTTCCAACTCTAACCCTTCTATGATTCTATGAAACTAATTGGTAGGGAGTCCGTGACTCCAGGCTGCACTCCCTCTGCCCCAACACAGGGCATATGCCCCTGTGCAGGTCAATCATGTTTTGTTGAATTCAGGTCAAATAGATAACAGTATCTGTGAGGCAGACTTTTGGGGTGAGAGTACATTATTCAATATAAACTTTTATTTATTTTATTTTCAATAGTTTTACCTGTCTTTTAAAACAGATAGAAGCATTAGGGTTCCCAAAATGCCTTCTCTGGATCTTTTCTTTCCAATGAGCAACTTTCTTCAAGTAAGGGCCAGAACTGCTTCACCACGGCAATGTAACTATCCCAGGAATCGCAGGGTGAAACCTCTGCTCTGCAGCCTCAAGCCAATGATGAAATAAATGCTTAAAATTCTGGTTTCTTCTGAATCCTGCACTATGATTCATCTCGCAAGTCTCATCCCCAGTATCTCACTTCTAGGGACCCCGAGCATCCCTCCCTGACAGGGCTGACAACTCCTTGCCAGCCTCTTAAACCCAAAGGGGTTTTTCTTGGGAAATTTCCCTTACAAGGAATTAGCTACAAAGCCCAGTCAGAGAGAGTGGAGCCCTGTGCACCCCCAAGCAGTGGAATTAAGGCAGGACAGGGATTACCTACACCCTCCTCCTAAATACAAAAAAAAAAGAAAAAAAAAGCCAAAATTTTTTTCTAATTTACTTTAGAGACGATTTTAAATATATTAATCCAAACATATTGAAAGATCTTTTTCCTCAGCTGATGATGTGAAACAAAAAGGATCATGACCAATTGTGTCTAACCCCTTGCCCTTGTCACAGTAATTTATTGGCTTTGCAATGGAGGAAAATGTTCTTTTTGAGAAAAGGGAAGACAAAACTTGAGGGGGATGAAAGTAGAGAAGAGGAGGTAAGAGGGACTCTGAAGATTAACACTAAAAAATGTTCATTGTAGGAGGTGAAAACCAGGGATGGTAAGTTACTTAGGGTTACTTGAAAAATGAAGAACTTAGGTTTACTTGAAGAATGTACTTAAGAATGATGTGTGGCTCTCAAATGATCAAATTATTTGGTTATCAAGTAATCAAATTAATTAAACTCAAATGTGGAACAGGGATACAGCCGGGGTGGTTCTCTTGTGACTTCAGCAGCTGAAGGTCATTAAGAAACCCAAGGCAACACCTACATATTCTTGAGAAAATCTTTCGCTGATGAGCAAACTGTACTTTGACTGGTTAGATTGAAAAGCAAAGAATTATTACTACAATTAAACTAGTTTGTCTCTCACAATGAAGGTAAGTGTTGCTTGAATTTCTTTCAAGATATGGATGGAAAGGGAAGGAAGCTCTAGATGTGAACAGAGGAAAAAGGAGGTGCCTCATATCCCAGTCAAGAAGTGAACAAGTTGCCTTCGGGGCCTTGTTTGACACTAATTGCTGAAAGTTTGCTATGTGGCTTTATAATCGATTTGTCATTCCCAAACCTTTTAGGGCATCTTCTGCCTGAGGAACTTGGCACATACTTACAGATGCAGTAACATTTAGGAGGTGACTACAGCATTATGTGTAACTAGTCCATCTGTAGACCTTTGTTTTACTCAGCTTATTATATGGACTGACTGTGCTTTTGTTTCTCAGCACCCAGCAAGTCATTGTCACCCCAGGAAACATTAGCAACAGCCACGTAATTCATGAGAGATTAGGTGCAGCATTGGAATGTTGTTTGCTGCCTCTGGTTTATGAAAGGCAGTTGGTCTCAAACTGAATTTAGAAGTATGTACAATTAATGAGCATGAAAATGGAATTAAACTTTAAGAGCAGATTAGATGTGGTGTTGAGGGATCTAGTGTAGGGGAGAACTTGTAGAGTAGGGCTGATGGTTGGACTTGATGATCCCAGGGGTCTCTTCCAACCTAAATGATTCTATGATTCTATGATTCTATTCTATGATTTTAGGCTGACATATTTTCCATAATGAAATTAATATCCATTATTGGTTTTGTTATCTATGTGGTTCAAATTTTCATGGCTGCTGTTATCAACCATCTCACCCAGGGCTGTGATCATAGAATCATTAAATGGTTTGAGTTGGAAGGGACCTTATTGAGTTCCAAGCCCCCTGCTATGGGCAGGGACACCTCCCACTAGACCAGGTTGCTCACTCCTCAGTATATTTCTGGTTGGGGTATTGTTCAACAGACCAGGGGGAATGAGATATATCTGAATGGATCCTTGCAGTGACTCCCATGGGACATATTCCTGGTTTGAAAGATGCTGTCTGTTTGTGTTGTTAACATGACGATGTGCTCGTTAGAGCCAATAAAATCTTGGAAGAGTGAAAGAAGTGTTAATTCCCATCTTGATTACCTCTTCAACTTCAGTCTGGAGCACTGCAGCTGGGGAGAAAGGCCTGTTCAGTGTCCTGTCCTCAGAGCTTACTGGAACCAGTTCAGTTTTTGAAAAACTCAGGGAAAAAATACTGTTTCACTGTGAATTAGACCAATGAGGGACACAAAATGATAAGATGAACTTATGACTTTGACTGAACTTGGAATACTTATCTCCCACACCTCCATTAATTTCCATATGCTATTATTAATCTCACCACTCCTTTACATACGTAATGTCGAACGCTAAGTATCATCATTAATTAAAAGCTAATGAAAGCAGTGACATTTCATACTCTGCACACATTTATCTATATAAGAATGACTTGCTCTTTCTCTCTGCGTATGAAATACAAATCATCTTTCCATCTGGGTAAAGCAGCTGGGGACTCAGCAGTACAGAGCTCCTTGAGTTGGCATGGAAAATGAAAAGGAAGGGGAAAGAGGCCAGAGGAAGTAGTTTGGTGTTGTTTAGTCACAGGAAGTATCTCTGGCCAAAAGGGAGAGTGGTGGTCCCCCTTCCACCGCTCTGACCTTTGCAGGGCTGCGGACCTGTCTGCAGGGCGTTAGAGCCAAGGAATCTGCTGCTGAAGAAAGCCGGCGACGTGGCAGCGAGACAGCTTTCAAACCCCTGGTCTGCAAACCTCGCTGCTCCTTCAGTCCATCAGGATCTCTTCAGTGCAGCCTCCCTTCCAGTTCCATCAGATACCGTGTGCTAACCAAGAATTTCCGCTTATCCCTCACTAACGCAGCCAACGTTAGACACAACAGTCGACCAGATACAGATGGCCCCTTCCAACAAAGTTAGACCACGGGCTTTGCCCCCACACTTAGAAGGAGAAGGATTCTTCAGAAACGCAGCAGGGCCAAGCTACGCCTGTGTTTGGTTTTTAAAAGGAGAGCAAAATTATGCAGATGTAGAATTTTGGGAGGCCAGATGGATTGTATCTGGAAGTGTTTATCATTTTTAATAATTTGAAACCAGATGTTGATGCACAGCCGTTGCTGGTTGCAGCCCTAGGAAGCTGTGTTAGAAGGACACTCGCTAACCTTTGTTAAGAAATTACAATGTTTTGATCCAGTTAAGATCAACTATTAGGACAGAACTGGCCAACCACTGCTGTAAGCCGTTAAAAAAATAGGAAACAGATGCTCAATAGAAAGAAAGCTATCAGCCAGAGCATTCCTGATCTTTTTATAAAATGTAAACTTAAATACTTTATGTGTCCTTTAATGAACTGCTATGGAACAACTTTGGTAGTCAAAACATTTCACAAGATTACACAAATGCAATTTGTCATTTATTAATATTTCCACAGAAGTGGCGTCCCTGGGAAAAAGGGCACGAAGGTGGCACATGCCAGGTGATAAATGTAAAGTGTTCCTGTGACAAGAACTCAGCGCAGATCTGATACTCCTAAGACTGATGGCATTTTGATTGGAAGAAAGCAACAGCTTTTATCCCTCAAAGGGGCTGTGGCTGTGGGGGAAGGAACAGCCATATCTACATTATGTGGCAACTTCTCTAAATGTTAACAAGTATATGATAATTGATCATATTTGCAGGAAGGACAACCACAGCAGTGCTCAGTAACTGCAAACAGAGTAGAGATTTTTGCTGTTGAAGCCCGCTCTGTTGTTACATTGAAGGATTAACTCTGCTTTTTTGGTTGTTTTATTTTTTGTTCCCTGTCTTGCAAAGCCGAGCGACCTGGTCCTGCCCTGTTTTCCCAGCTGAGAAGGATGACACAGTGATGAGTGGCAGACCCACACCAGTGCAGCACCCACCACCCTCCTCAGAGCTGTGACTTCTGTGTCAGAGGGAAAACCGGAGCTGGACCAAGACCTTGGAGTAAGTAAATTATCTGCGTTCCCCATGTCATCTTTACTTTCTGTAAAATGGGGATAATAATGCTTCCTATCTCATGCTACATTGTCACTTTAATGAAGACCAATAATGGCAATCATTGCCAAGTTGCTTTGTAATTTTAATGGAGCCAAAACCAGCATCATTCATTTCCTCCAAACCACATTACACAGATTGACCACTTTGCTACTTCAAGCAAATTGGACAGCTGGATCCTTCCCTCATGGGGACAACACAAGCGAGTTAAAAATGGAAAGACATCTTGAAGGTATTTCTTAATGTGCTCTGGAAACCTATGATCCTGTCCTTCCTTACAGAGGGGCTTACAGAGGCAAAACACTTCTGGAGAAGCACTGGAATTGCTGCCTGTCCCACCCACTTGGTCTCTTATAGGTTGGGGAACAGTTGCAAGCAGGAGATGGGACAGATGAGTGAATCTGGTCTACATGGCCCTTCTGTGTTTCCTTCATCCTCTAAATGGCCTAGGGGAAAGGTAAACTCATGGATTCATAGAATTGCCGAGGTTGGAAGTGACCTTTTGGATCATGCAGTCCAACTGTCAACTTAACACTGACAAAAACCACCACTAAACTATATCTCTAAGCACTACATCTACCCTTCTTTTAAATACCTCATGGGATGGTGACTCCACCACTTCCCTGGGCAGCTTGTTCCAATGCTTAATAACCCTTTCATTGAAAAAATTTTTGCTACCTCCCAATCCCCTCTGGTGCAACTTGAGGCCATTTCCTCTTTTCCTATCGCCTGTGACTTGGGAGAAGAGACCAAACCCCACTTCTCTACAACCTCCTTTCTACTCAACAGCCATAGATGCGACTCGGCATAGTTTAAAGTGATTTGAGACAGATTTAGATTAAATAGGAGCAGAAGGGAGTTCAGGATAAGATGCTTTGTTCTCTTTCTTGGCCATAAAGGTTGGGCTCAGTTACCATAGTCCTTGGTTATTTGTGCCTTAGTTAAATTAGTCCCAAGTTAACTCAGGCCTTCCATCCTACAGCATCACCATGGGGCCATTTGACCATCGGTGTGCCCTCCGCCTGACAGAGGGTTCTCTCGGAGCCGCTCTCTCTGTTGTGAATTGTTTTGGCTGATTCGCATTTTAAAAATGCAGTTTCTCAAACAGAGCAGCAGTAGTTTGTTAAAACATTGGACTCGATCGCTGCACAACCAAAATAACACTCCCCGAGCCCTCCTCCCCATTGAGCACGGCCTCCAGTGTTTATCGAAGGAATCCAGCGCAACCACAAACTGGATTCTTCTTTTTTTTTTTTTTTATTTCCCTTTGTCTTTTCCCCAGATCAGATGCGAGGCGTACATGGGGGCGAGAGGGGAGGGGGGTGCCTCCTTTGCGTGTATTTTAGCAACCAAATAGTTTAGTCTTTTTGTTCACAAACAAGCTGCTGCTTCTCTTCTCCCCGTCCTGGCTTTTGGAGGCTGTCCCACATTTCAGCTCATGCTAACCAGAGCTATATTACATCTGGCACTGTCCCTGCGATTGCTCAGGCAGCTGGAACAAGTTAGATTGCATTGTTTCCTGTGACTTCTATCAGTTGCCATTGCTCCACCTCTGCTGGAGCCCTTCTCCATCTCTGTTCTCTCCTTCTGTTCTCCGCAAACTGCCAGAAGTTCTCGCCGTTTCTTCGTCTCCGCCGTGAAGCACACGGAAGGCCAAATAGCCAGAAAGCAGATGCTAAGGAAAATATAGGATAGCTTTTGGAGCAAAGCAACGGGGAATGTAATCATAGGATCATAGAATCATTTAGGTTGGAAGAGACCCTTGGGGTCATCAAGTCCAACCATCAGCCCTACTCTACAAGTTCTCCCCTACACCAGATCCCTCAACACCACATCTAATCGACTCTTAAACACAGCCAAGGATGGGGACTCCTCCACCTCCCTGGGCAGCTGATTCCACTGACTGACCACTCTCTCTGTGAAAAACTTTTTTCCTCATGTCCAGCCTAACCCTACCCTGCTGCAGCTTGCAGCCATTCCCTCTTGTTCTGTTGCTAATTGCCTGTGAGAAGAGACCAGCACCAACCTCTCTACAATGCCCTTTCAAGCAGTTGTAGAGTAATAAATGCTACTGTACTACTGCATCTGGGCCTGTCCCTGCTAAATATGGGCACCTCTCCTTCTTGAAGGAGGACAACGTGAGATGATTTTCAGTCATTCTGTTTTTTTTAGCTTACAAATCTGAATGCTTCCAAACACTGGCCTTAAACCTCAAGCTCACGTAGAGCAGAGGTGATGTTAGCAGGAAGGCTTTGGCAGATGATAATTGCAAGAGGAAGTTCCCCAAGACCACTTTCCAAATATGAAGAGCTTGTTATCTCAGAAATGCTATAACCTTGTAAACCCAACCTGGGTAAGCCACCTTCTTCTCTCTGAGAGCTGGGAATGACAATCAGATGATTGGTTGCATTTCTGTGATGGGCACTGATGATGATGATGATGTCCCCCTCATGCCACCATGTGCAGCTCTTTCCCTGCTAGATGTTCCTTCTGCCCAGAGCATGGGTTCCAGCATGAGTGGGCTTTGAAGCTGGTGCTACCAGAGTTCAAGTATTGCTGCTCTGCAGCACTTGTCTAAAAGCCACTTCATCACCCCAAATTCACACCTCTGGATCATGGCTGCAGGATGGTGTCTCTCCCTTACAGCCCTGTGAGCTGTGTGCTGGGGGTTTATTTTTCTAATGACAATCTTTTATAGTTCTAAAAGAAAGAAAAGGCATTGCATTCGGTGTAGCATGGGTAATGCAGAAGACGTATACATTCTTCATAAAGTGCAGATACACCCTAGCCATTAATTTCTGGTCCAAATTTGGATTACTATTGTTTATTTGTTAAGGGCCAACAATGTGCTCAGAGCTGTAGAAGGCTCAAAATGAAGACAATCTCGGCCCTCAAGAACTTGGATCTGAAATCCTCCCAAAGTCAGGAGAGGGTTTAGATCAGGTGTTCCAGTTCAGGCTCATCCCCATTATGAAGCGATGCTGAAAAAATCCAGATGCTTAATAAATAATCACGGCATTTTCTTGTAAAAATGTAACATTTAGTGTAAATGACTAATTTATCTAATGAATATTTTGGAAGTGACATCCATGTGGAGGAACTATAAACTGCAATAAATTGCACAGGGGTTGCCTGGTGTCTCTGGGGGCTAAAGAGAGTGGAAACTCTTGGCCACAGATGATGAAAAAACTCTCAGACGAGCCAGGGAGTGAGTGCCGACATGGTGTAATCTTAGGCATCCATTAAAGGTTTCAGGCTGCATTATCTGTGTAAGTGCTGGACAGGCACGGACTGAGGCACCAGGGCCTGCTATAGCAAATAAATGTTAAGGCTGGGAGAACAGCAAACCTTACGTGTTGATATACGTTGGGAATTGAGGATCTTTTTTTTTCCCTTGCCATTCCCCCTGGAAAAAAAAATAATTAAAAGAGGATGTATGAGAAGAGTGACCTACCCTGTCCTGGTGAAGTACAGAGGAAGGTGAGGATGAAAAGGGTTAACTTTCTGGTGAGTATGGTTAGGCTTTAGGGCTCAGTTCTCTGCCCAAAACACACCAATCCTGCATTGCTCCTGGATCTGCAAGCCCTAGAAAAGTGGCACACAACCTGTGTGTGTTGTGTGCATGGGCACACACAGGTTTTACCTTCCCCTAAGCTCGTTCCTCTGTCCTGGTGGGATTCGGGGCCTTGGAGGCTTTGCATTTAACATGGAAAACACTCAGGGTAGTTGACAGGAGGTGCACATTTATTAGATGTGGAACCTGCTTTAACCAGAAGCAAAGCCTTAGGTATTCTAGCCTCAAACGATCTATTCCTCATTACTACTCCCGTGACGAATAAATCCAGCTGATGCACGTGGCCTGACCCAAAGCCCAGGGAAAGTTCCCATTGATTTCCGTGCCTTTTAGATCAAACTATCGCCAGCTAGAGAATGACTTAGATTTTAAATAAGAATTATTATTAAAACCCCAAATCCATCCCTGTTTCGTAGGTGTCAGGGGAGAAAGCAAACACCTGTTCTCCCTAATTTTATTCCAAGTTGGTGTGAACATTTTGTTCAGCTCAGTTTTCCTCCCGTGTTCCTTTCTCTCCCCCGCCTCCCAAACTGGTCACCTTTGACGTTGCACTAACATAACTAATCTCAGGGTGGAAAAATTACATTCCACCACGGATGTCTCTAGCCTGAAGCAGGGTGAGTGACACACCTGTGTCCTAGACCTACTGCGTTGTTTAGAGCGGATAATAAATGAGGGGACGTGATTTCTCCGAGGAATGTGTACAATTACAGGCAAATACTGTAAACCACTCAAAAGCCTTTCCACCGGGACAGATCCTCCTGTCTTTACTCAGGCAGAATTCCCACCACTTCCCTGTCTAAACACAACCTTATTTGCGGCTCAGGTTTATCGTAGGCAGTCGGAAGGGAGAGGGGAAGAGGAGAGGTGTTGCTGGTGCTGTTTGTCCTGAGAATCCGGGCTGAGGTGGAGATAAAGAGTGGAATGACCCCTTGTGCTTTGACTGGGAATTACTATGTGGAACGGAGCTTCCATCAGCGTCCCACAGATGGTCTGATGTGTTGGAGCCCGGGGTGGGCAAAGCAGAGGTTTTGCATGTCTCTCTCTCCCTCAAATTCACTTGAAAAAAGTGAGAGTGTTTACAAGCTTTGGGTTGCTCGGTTGGGAATGGTATTTTTAACAGCTAAGTGGAAAAGTGCCTGTATTGCTGCTGATTCCCAGCACGTATTAGTGTTGTGGCAGAGGTGAAAATGATGACTTTGCCCCATTTAAATGCCTTCCTCCTTCAGGAAAGCGGTCCAGACGTGCGGTTAGAGGGGGTGTGTGTGTGTGGGGAAAGAGACAGAGGCAGCAGTTGACTTATTCCTCTCTACCCTGCTGTTAAAAGTGGTGCCTGCTCTGTTTTCTNAGAGACAGAGGCAGCAGTTGACTTATTCCTCTCTACCCTGCTCTGTTTTCAGCCACCAGACCTTTTCATGTGCCTCCCCAGCTCCCCACTGTGTTGTGCCTTATCTACCTTATCACTTTAACATTAGCCCATGACCGCCTCAGCAGCCCAGAGCATGACCTCCCACCACTGCCTGTGGACCCCCAAACCCTACTGTAACCAAAACGTGAGCGTGAATCAGGCTGGGGGACCCAGCTACCTGATTTCGCCCCACAGCATTCCCAGGAGATGCGGCTACAGAGCGCTCCACCCTCTGGGAGTCCCGCGTCAGGAGATGGCAGTGTCTCCCCACCGACGGCTGCCCCGCAACCTTCCAGCTGTGCTGTGTCTCAACCAGCAGCTGGAGCCAACACAGCTCAACCTGCACAAACCACAGCCATGGCCAAGCCTTCTTCCTCTTCTTCTCCTCCGAAATATTCTCAGCCAGTTTGTACATTCCCGGCTTGATAAGCTGGAGCTGGGGGGGGAAACTTGGTGGCTGGAGGTTGGGGAACAGCAGAGGGACAAACCTGAGGGTGATCAATCAGTCTGTGCTTTGCCACACAATGGGGCATCTTTCCCTCTTCTCCAGCCTTCCGGGTGCCTGCACACCCTGCTGCTGGGATGGGGATGAAAGCTGGTTGCTGGAGCACGGGGACCCTCAGCTCCATCTCCTTACACTTACCAGAGGACCCAAACAGACCCAAAACCAGGCTGAAAGGATTCCTGAGCTCTATATATATAACACTGGTCTCCCCCAGATCTTGTCATCGCAGAGAGCTTTGGAAATTCCTTTCAGCTGGTGAGCTGAAGGCAGCAGGACGTAGAGAAAGGAGAAGGTGGTGGAAGGCAGGTGGGAACACAAACAGCACCTTCTGTGTTTTGCAGCAGGTGAAAATGCAACTGGTTAAAAATGCTACATACAGCCAGGCAGAATCATAGAACTGTCTAGGTTGAAAGGGACCTTTTAGGTCATCTAGTCCAACCATCAACCCAACACTGAAAAAACCCATCACTAAACCATATCTCTAAGCACTATATCTACCCACCTTTTAAATACATCCAGGGATGGTGACTCTATCACTTCCCTGGGCAGCCTGTTCCAAGGCTTCATAACCCTTACCATGTAAACATTTTTCACAATCTCCAATCTGAACCTCACCTGGTGCAACTTGAGGCCATTTCTTCTTGTCCCATCACCTGTTCCCTAGTAGTAGGCTGGAGAAGACAACTAGTTTCCAGTGGCACAGCAGCTCATGCACCAAGTGCTGCTGCAATAACCACTATACGGGTCCCAAGCCCTCATCTGTCACAGCCCTGTCCCATCTCTGCTCCATGCTTTTCCTGTCCTAGTTCCATCCCCAGAGCAATTTGTGCACCTGGTTCAGTTCAGCAGTGAGGAGGGGCAATGCTTCCCAACTTCTTCTTTCTCCTTAGCATCTCTCCTCCTGTAGGTGATACCATCTCACTTCCCTCCCCTGCACCCCACAGGTCCCAGGGACTTTCAGGGTGAGGTGGGAAGCCTCTACTTTCTATTTTCTTTAACAACAACAACATATATTTATATAAAGGTCTTTCCTGCCTTCCCAGAATTATTCTTTAAAAACAGGAAAGTTATCTCTGGATTTGTCTTTTTTATCAGTCCTTTTTCTCTCCCAGGACCCTTCTACAGATAATCCAAATCACCTTTGAGAAAAAGAACTGGCATTTGCTGTTCAACATTAGTAATGTGTGTCTACCTGAGACTACTAATAAATGGGTTCATTAGTCAGTGCTTCAAATAATGTTTTTTGGTGTCTGAGAAGGTGAAGCATTTCACAAAAACCTGTGCTGGAGCATTATGTTATTAAGATCAATTCCACTTCCAAAATGAAAAGCCATGATCTGCTTGCCTTTTGTGTCAACCTATTTGTGTCAGGGGCTGGACAGTGGTGAGGCTAGAGGGTCTAGGGACCCATAAAACATTCACCTCAAACTTGCATGGATGTCTCCCACTGAGGCAGTCATTGAAAAGTTTGTTATATCCTACAAACACAGATTTTCTCCTGTGTTTCAGAATACTTAGATTTCATAGAACCATAGAATTGTTCGGGTTGGAAGGGACCTTATAGATCATCGAGTTCCTCCCACCTCCCACAGGTTGCTCAAACCCCCATCCACCCTATCTTTGAACAATTTCTGCTATTGCAAATAAGTTTCAGTCAGCTCCCAGAAACAAAGTGGGCAATGGAAAACTATGGCAGCAACTATGAATTTTTTAAAGGAATTCTGGAAGGATTTCCATTGCAACACTGCAGCCCATGTTGGTTTGCCGTTTTTCCCACCAGTTTTACCAAAATGGGTAGTAGAAAAGACTTTGAGAATTCACTATAGCTAGAAACCTTTGGAGATGAAAGGTATTTAGTAGCATCTTATTTTTCAGGAAACAAGTGAATAGATCTAATCTCACATCTCTCCTCAGCCCAGCAGATGCTCTTGATCAATTGAATCAAAATATGCTGAAAGATGTAATAGCACTGGCAAAGCCTTTTGGAGACCATCAACGGCTGTGAATAATGCTATGACTAAGCCGACAATTTAAGTGGCTGAGGTCCAAGGAATTTGAGGGTATCAGATACCTATGAGATGGGCCCACCCGCTCCATTTCACTTGCTTCTCCTCGAATGAATGAATGAATACATCTACAAGAAGATAGGGCCACAGCTTGCTTGAGGTTGCTGGCAATTCGTTTTGCACAAAGCCAATTTACGAGGCAGGGCATGGGAATGATGGTGCTTTTGTTAAGGCAGGGAGAGCACAGGAACATTTTGCAGATAGCTGAATTATCCACTTTCAATATGCTATGACCTCAGTAGAAGGGAAATTCATTCAGAGAAAATACTGTGTTTTTCTCCTGGCTTCTTTGAAAATCCAGTCCTGGCTCCAGAGATCTTACGGAATGTCTCCTGGGAATGTCTCTATGGCCAATTCGTTGCCTTGTTAAGCATGAGGTGATAAAGTTACAGAGATCCCAATCTGCCAGTTTATCTCTGCCTGCTCTAACATGCTGAGAGATGGAAAAGCCCCACAAGCTGCAGTGAAAACTCCTTGGACCACACTCCTGTCATTTCTGAGGGCTCTTTCTGTTACTTCTGTAGGCAACAACAGGTCTGGTCTGTTTTGCTGATAAATTATGCGATTCATCTAAGACATAAACTTGGCTTAGAGCAGAAGCATTTGCCTGGCTGGGAGGCCTACTGTAACAGCAAATGTACTTATTGGATTGTCTACCATCGCTGAAGTCATCGTCTTCCGGCCAAGGCCAAATGTTACGGTGCACATGTCTCCCCCCTCATCTCTCAAGCAAGTCACAAGACCGCTTACACAACGCTTGAGAAAACTTTGCTTGCAGATAGCATGCTGCGGAGCTGACACTTCTGTCAGGTCACACATGCGTGATCTCAGTTCCTTGGATGACCGTCAGCTTTAGAGATAGCAGTACCAGGAGGCTTTCTCCCCCAACTCTCCCCGACACCGAGTTACTTCTCAGCAATGGGCCGTTGCAGCGTCACCTTCTCTCCAAACGGCCTCCAAAAGATTATTGCCACATGCTAAGGAGATGATGTCCGATCAGTCCCAAAGGTGGACTCATTCTGAGGCAAAATGGGTTTTTAATCCCTCAACCCCCAAACTTGCTCAACCATCGTGAAAAGGTCATTCCTTGGCAACCCTGAAACTTAGACCTTAAGGGCCATGGTCAGACAGCTGGAATTGTGTTTCAGTCCCTGGATCCGATGTTCTCTGTTGACTGGAAGCAGCTAGTGCACACATTATTAGAAAAAAATGGTTAGCATTGTTTTTAAAAACAAACTAATAGCCCCGAAATAAGGCAAGTGCTTGATGAGAATTAAGTCGGTGCGTTTTTAATGCACGATAGTTACAAAACAGATTAGAAAGTGTGTTAGGGTTTAGCAACAAAGCAAATTGTAAAAAAATCCTGTTTGAACAGAGACATTCCAGGGGTGAGAAACGGTGAACTATCTAACTGTTGATTCTGCTAACCCCGGGCTCCTTTGCTGAATGCACAGCTACGCTCTGCAGAGTATGTGAGATAATTAACCTCATGAAAGGTGGGAGTAGGAAAAAGGGGCCAGAAAAAATACAGTGTCACTGCCAAGTACTACTACCCCTTCCTGACATGCTATGTCCACTTGATAAATGTAGACCATAATTACTGTTATTCTCCCTTCCCTGTATTCCACAAGTCTTCCTTCCCCGTGGCATCGTGCAGGCAATACCAAATAAAATTGCGAGAACTAGTTCATAACAGAAAGATATATGTTTTCAAAACAGTTATAGCTGGCCTGTAATTTTTGGGGGGAGGTAAAGTTTTGAGGGAAAGAGCCCGACAAGTTTTGGGAAAGAGCCTGACAAATTTCAGGAAAGACTGGAGGTTTAGGCGATGAATAATACTACCATCAATTCCACCAGTGCAGATAGTTAGTTATACAGGCTGCCAGCCTGGTTTTGTTAAACCAGCATCTTCTGAAAGACTGGAAGAAACTTGTTCAAGGTGGGGCACAGCATCTTCATCTTTCCTGAAAGCTTTTTCTTTTTCCTTGAATTACCTGGTGCTGGTCCCTGTCAGAGAACCTGAACCATTCTATGATTTTATGTTTCTATGAAGTAAGGAACCACATGTTCTCCACATTTTCTAACATAAAACCACAGAACAAAATCTGATGGTGGTTTAGCAGGAGAGGGGACAAGAGATGGCTACTAATTACAGGTATATGTTCTACCTATCTCTATGAAAGTGGTTGAATTACTAGATAGAAATTCAGTACCTCCTTCAGCCATTTCTCTTCAAAACCAAGTTTTTATTATAGACCTACGCCAATCTCTGCAGATCCAGCAGAAGAGAAAAGTTCAAAAGGACAGAAGAAGTCACAGGAGGCCTCTGACAGAGAAGTATAGATACTTGATTTAGCAACAGGTAGAGGCAGAGAGATGAGGTTAGTCTGGGATGTGTGATTCATATCCTGCCATGCTGTGCCACCATAAATCACTGGATGCCTCAGTTACTTAAGTGTTAGAACAAAATAACCACACGTTTCCACTGGGTAGGAAAGAAAGACATTGCACCTCTCACCTGGAAAACTCTCTCCCTGGGCTTGCCCAGCAGTAGAGCACCACAGCTCTTGGTGGGGAATCCCATGAAGGGCATCAGCTTGTTGAGAACCTGGAGTTGTTCCTTTCTAGGGTAATTTAATACAAATAGAAAGAAAAGAAAGGGAAAAAATCTGGTTGTTAAATACCAGCCATTAAGACCCAGCAGTAAGTAACCATGCCAGGAGAAGGCTAAACTTGCCCATGCCATTAACACTTCTGAGCAGACCTCCGTGAACATGGTGACAAGTGATGGCGTGTTTCAGAGTGTGGGTACAAGTGACGTGTAAGAGCTAAACAAGGTATTTCTCTCGCAGAGCTACATCCAGTGTTCAGCCCAGCTGCAGTGAACTAGTTGCTCACTTGGGAAACCACAGATAGACCGCAGCCTGCCAAGCATCACTTGCCAAAGGGACTTTGTTCTTATCTGCTTTCATGGAAATTACTGAATCCTCTATTTTTTGCTTAAAGGTGCACACCTAACCACTGAATTTGCAAGCTAGGAGATTAAAAAACTTTATTCTCAAGAAGAAACCAGCATAAAACTGAAGATTCCCATCACCCACATCACTCTCCAGGATAGAGCAGGTTTCTGTCCTTTAATGGAAGAATCCCACTCAGTGTGGACACTTCTTATGGGGCAGGATTGTTATGTAGTACCATGGATTTAGGTAACAAACCAGTTTGTAGTGCACATGGAGCTGGGAATGGCATTGCTGGATGCCAGAAAAAACGTGATGGTCCACCTACATGTGCTATCCCCACTTCGGTGGCAGCACTAGAAGTTGGCCTTCAACTTGAAGAGGGCATCAGCAGCTGTGACCTAGGAACCAAGCAAGAGTCCAGGCTTTCTTCTTCCAGCTCTTTGCAGCGGGACCAGCAGCATGAAAGGGACCAGTAGCACAAAAAAAGGACCGGCAGCGTGTTTGTGGTGGGACCAGTAGCATGAAGGGGATTTGACAGAGCAGCACAAGGGGCTTGTAGCAGCGGTACCCACCTGCCTGGAAGCCTCCTTTGCTCCATCCATGCTGCTATGTGCTTGGGAGCTGACTCTTTCCCTACACGTGCCCCACTCCCACGGCGACCAGCAGCAAGAGGGGGAAACTGCTGCAATGCGTTATTTATGGCGAATTTGGGCTTATTATTGCACGGCATTCCTGCACGCAGACTCCACAGCATCTTGTGGGGAGATTGCAGCGTGATGAATAGCCTGAGAAAGGCCAGGCAAGAGGTATTATTATAACACTACATAAATACGGGGCTTTTTTTTTCATTTAACCTTAAAACACCTGATTTCCTTTAACATTGTAAACATGTCGCTTTATTAGGTCTGGGAGAGCTGATGAATTTAAAGTCATTTTCAGCAAACAAGTGGCAGCCTTTCTGCTTTTCAGATGGAGGTAAAGGGAAGAAACCTGCATCAACGAGAACATACGGAGGAATAGAAGGAACAGGAGAAAGCTGTCACCTGCTCTAAAGTTTCCTACACAGAGGGGAAGAGCCACCCAGGTGATACTGGTGAAAAACAGTTAGAAAAAGGGGAAATACAAGATGTAATCTCCTTGAAACGGTTGGCACAGTCTCTGTGTTTTGTAGCTAATAAATTTACCTTTCAGGAGGAAATTCAAATAAACTGCATTTACTAGCTTTTAAGAATGGAAATGAATGCATTAATTATGTACAATGTTACCATCTGCTAAACAAGGCAATTTTGGCCAGGGCTTGGCAATTTCTTCCTGGACATAAAGTTTAAAAACAAGGCTTTTCAACCGTAAAATTACTGCCCTGTAAAAGGACAGATAAATGTCTAAGCAAGTGCCTCATTACTGTCAGAGCAGTGATTTGTTGTTTCATTTTACTGTTGTGTTTTCCTGGTTATTAGAGTTAAGGTTGAGTCAGCCTCTCCGTTATAAATAAACTGCTTTTAGGGAACTGCAGTTAAACTGGAGAAAGGGAACTCACTCTGAGCATTTAGGTAAAGTGAAAAAAAAAAAAAACACTAGGTCAGGTACCCTTGGGACTGCATGGATTTTGACTTATTGAGGGCCCACACTAGGTGATTTCCCCTCTGTGGACAGGTTCCTCCCAGCTAGGACTTCTGTTCCAACGAGGACCAACTTAGTCTAAAGTGTAGACTTCCAATACCTAAAAGAGGCCTACAGAAGAGATAGGGAGGGACTCCTTATCAATGAGGGGAGCCATGGGACGAAGGATAATGGTTTTAAACTGAAAGAGGGGAGATTTAGATCAGATCTCAGGAAGAAATTCTTTGCTATGAGGGTGGTGAGACACTGGAACAGGTTGCCTAGAGAAACTGTGGCTGTCCCATGCTAGGAGGTGTTCAAGGACAGGCTGGATGGGGCTTGGAGCAACTTACTCTAGTGGGAGGTGTCCCTGGCCATGGTGGAGGGGTTGGAACTCAGTGATATTTAAGGTCCCTTCCAACCCAGACCATTCTACTATTCCCTGATTCTATGAGGGTCTAAAAACAACTAAGAGATCATCAGTAAAACACGGATCAGCCCAGGGCATTGCCCTCTTCCCATCGGGATGGTGGCAAGTGAGGTTGTGGTGGGCAAGGTGAGGGTCCAGGTGAGTGGATCAGGCACCCACCTTGAGAAGGAACCTTGGGCAGGTTCATCTCTTTTCCCTCTCAACTGGCCATGGGGACGGGGCCTCTGTTTTGGCCACCAGGCCAAATTCAACAGTGTTGAATACGAATGTGTTCTTCATCAAGACTATTCAAGGCTTGCAATAAAACCCTTATTCTAGCTTCCAGTGAGTAACAGGAGAAGTTGGGCTTTGCTAATTGCCTAACCTCCATCATCTGCCATGTGTCAGTGGCCTGTGGCAATTGTTGAGAACAGGGTCACATTTCATAAATCAGCCTGCATAGGCTGTTTGAGCAGAGCAGCCCCCCACGCTTGGCTCCATTCTCCTCCCTCCCCCATTTTTTAATTTTTCCTCCTTGTTTTGTTTTGCTTAAAGTATGAGTGATCCTGAGGCACAGATGTCATTAAGGATTTCTGGTAAATACCCCTCTGCTTGGGCTGCAGAAGTGTTAACATATGCTCCAGTCGTGATTTGTACCACAAAATCAAACCAAGCTAAAAGCTTTTAATGTGAGAAAGATGGCATTTGAAGCTGATGGACCCTTGAGAAGACAGCAGTGTAAGCTGCTCATGGGCTATGCTGGTGAGATACAGGCAGAGGCCTCCCACGGCACCAAACCTCCCCAAAACAAAGAGCATTTCACTCTTGCTGCCTCGTTTGCTGCCAGCAGGAATGAGCTGGGGGGGGGACTAAGATTGACCAGAACCTCCAGTCGTGTCCAAAACCTTTCCTACACAAAGCACAGTCCCAGGGTGACAGGTCAGGACTATCTGGAGGAGGTGCACAAAAGAGAGCCAGGCAGGACCAGGAGCCATCCTGCCACCAGAAGCCACAGCTTTTATGCTGAAGCAGGTTGCACAGCGCAATATGCATGCGTTTGTCATCACTGGGACAACACTCTGCGTGGGTGAAAGACAATATTCATACATTGTTAAAAACCACACTCAGAAGATATTCATTTCACTCCCTGCTCACTACTGCCCATTCCCACCAAATAAATTCCTTATTCCAGGAGAAAAATATATATCCAGAAGACAGATGTATATCTATATACACAGATAGATAAATGAAAACCATCTTTTTAAGCCCATTAACCTGTTGCAATGGCAATGGATTAAATCAACTGCAGGTGATTGTTACTAAGGTTTCACCACAACAGCTAACTATTCCCTGGAGAATTAATTTATTTAACTGTCTGCATGTGGCAGACATTGTGAGGCTATGAATTGCCGTGTCCTCCTGGGCTGCCAAAGGCAAGCAGCTCAGTTGCCAAACGTCTGGGATGGCTCTTAGGCACTTGGGTGGCACTTTTCAAACAACCTGCTAGGTCTGCTCCTAAACACCCACATCTACAGAGAAACATGGAATCATAGTTGGAAAGCATATTAAAAATCATTGAGCTCCAACCCCCTGCCCTGGGCAGGGACACTCCCACCAGACCAGGTCGCTCCAAGCCCCATCCAGCCTGGCCTTGAACCCCTCCAGGGATGGGGGAGCCACAGCTTCTCTGGGCAACCTGTTCCAGTGCCTCATCACCCTCACAGCAAAGAATTTCTTCCTGGGATCTCATCTAAATCTAAACTCTTTCAACTGAAACCCATACCCATTGTCCTATCACTACACTCCTTGACAGAGTCCCTCTCCATCTCTCCTGTAGGTTCTGTTCAGATATTGGAAGGCTGGCATACGGTCTCAGAGCATTCTCTTCTCCAGGCTGAACACCCCATGGTGGTGCAGGGCATGAGGAGCCTTCCTGGGCAGGTGGGCATTTTGTATGGGGCCTCAGGGCTGCCACAGGAGAGATCCACACACTCTGTCCAGGGAAAATGCCCTTTCTGGTTGATGGTCTATTCCCATGTCTTGTCCGTCCCATCCCCACCCCAAAACCTGCTGCCAACTGACCAACTAACCACAGCTTCTCAGCTGCTAAGTCCTTTCCAGGAAGGAAGATTTATTTTTCCAGCACCCTTCACAATGAGCATAGTGGTTTTAGTGATGGATAGGGAGGAGGACTTTTCCATCTCTTCTTCTCTTATTTTTCCTTTAACTCTCTTTTTTTCTTGGCTGAACACCCCATTTTTTTTTTCTCTTTTTTTTTTTTATTTCTTTTTTTTTTTTTTATTTCAGAAATGTTCCTCCTCACTATTGGACCAAACTAAGACCTTTTTGAGTAAGAAAGCTGGAAACCAAGATCCTTACTCAGACGAGCTGAAAGCAAAAAGGCTTGATCTGGCAGCTGAGAGCCACGGTCTACCAGAGTACTGCAATGGCTCAGGCTATTCTTTTTCTGGCAGATCTGGTGGGCTCCTGATTCACTCTTTCTCTAAACAGGACTAGAAATGTTCCATTCATCAGCGCTGCTGTGCGCGGTCCCAGAACACATTTTGGTTTCAGTGAGTCAACAATTTCTAATATTTTCCAGATAGCTCCAGTTAGTTCTGTTTTCTTCATGTAGAAAAAAGTGTGGGCTTCCTGGTGAAGGCCACAGAAGGGTTTATAGTAGCCGAAGAAGCGTGAATCACTTTCCATGTGCCGCTCCTTGGCAGCACTTCATTTTCCCAGGCATTGAGAGGACGGCATAAAAATCAGGTCTAATTAACCTCCATCCTCAGCCAGACTCCTTCATACGATATAGTTCATTTAAAACCTGTCCTTCATCCTTCTCTGTTCTCTTGCTTCAAGTTTATTGAAGTGCCTACGTGAATTCCTAATAATCCGTTTTTAGATGGATGATTGATGACTAATTCGTCCTGTAAATTTGAGAAATGCTACTTTGTGCAACAAAGGATTTTCTTTGCTTGTCCACTTAAAAACCAATTTGTGAAACTTTCTGGTGTTTTCTTCCTTTCTCCCTTTTCTTACCAAGTAGAAGAAAAAAAGAAAATCGTTCTTCGTTTTTTCTTAGTGCTTTCAAGTCAGTTCTTGGAAAATCAAGCCCTTAAACTGGTAAAGAATCAAAACTGCAAAAATAAACTATTGATATGTTTTGAATTTCTTAGCATTCCTCCAACTGCCTGGGCTTTCAGCAACTGAAACAATTTCCCCAAATTTATAGACAGCTGCAAAGTGTTTCTGAATACATTATTTGTTTGGGAAGAAAAAGAAAATGGACTGAGTAAGGGAACCCTAAACGTGCGTCCCCTAGAGATAATAATGCACCAGCAAACAAAGAAAGAGACATAGAATCATAGAATCAATCTGTTTGGAAAAGACACTTGGGATCATCGAGTCCAACCATCAGCCCCACTCTACAAAGTTCTCCCCTACACCAGATCCCCCAACACCACATCTAATCGACTCTTAAACACAGTCAGGGATGGGGACTCCACCACCTCCCTGGGCAGCCCATTCCAGTGTCTGACCAATCTTTCTGGGAAGAATTCTTTCCTAATGTCTACCCTACACCTACCCTGCTGCAGCTTGCAGCCATTCCCTCTCGTTCTATCGCTCATTGCCCGTGAGAAGAGACCAGCACCAACCTCTCTACAGTGTCATTTCAAGTAGTTGTAGAGAGGGATGAGGTCTCCCCTCAGCCTCCTCTTCCCCAAACTAAACATTCCCAGCTCCCTCAATTGCTCCTCATAAGATTCATGCCCCAGGCCCTTCACCACCTTTGTTGCCCTCCTCTGCACTTGCTCCAGCCTCTCGAGATCTCTCTTGTGTTGAGATGCCCAGACCTCAACACAATCCTTAAGGTACCAGTGCTGAGTACAGGAGGACAGTCACCTCCCAGTCACACATCACAGTTAATCCCATTCTGAATTTCTGCTTGGTTTTCCTTGGGGATTAACTACAGGTAATGAATACAGCTGATAAGGAAGAAGTATTTCTGTGCCCAAATGAGGAGCCCACAACTGCTCTCAATATCGTGTTTTCACTTTAGTTCAATGCTGTGAAACACGACGTGCAAGACTGTGACAGCCATTTAGAGCGTGGTGTTTCTCATCAATGAGAAACGAAGCTAAGGCTTTTAAGTAAAAGCTCCCGATATCTCATTTTTATCCTGATGTGGAAAAGGGAAAATTTCTTTAATCTCCCACAGTTTTAATGGGGAGGAAAACCATTTTCTGACTGCTTTTTGTCTCTTTCCCGAAGTGGTACTGAATGAATATTGACTTTCCCTCTCCAGTGTTACATGCAAAGCCATCTGGGAGACACAATGCTAAAACTACTGTTAACTATGGGTCAGCCTGCTCAGTAGATAGGCCTTCTTTATATTTTGTCCACACTATTTTTCACAGAATCACAGAATCTTCATGGTTGGAAGGGACTTTTGAGATCATTGGGTTCAACCATAACAATAAAACCCCCAAAAAACAAATCCAAACCACCACCACACACTGACACCACCATACCCAAAAAAACCCNCTCTCCTCATGGTACTTGTTCTCTTGACCCCTCACCAGCTTGGTAGCTCTCCTCTGGACACACTCCTGCACCTCAATGTCCTTCTTGTAGTGAGGGGCCCAGAACTGAGCACAGCACTCGAGGTGAGGCCTCACCACTGCCCAGTGCAGGGGCACCATCACCTCCCTACTCCAGCTAGATATCTATTACTGCATACATCTTACTCTTTGTTCCTAAAATTGGAGTGGAAGGAAAATGTACTATGTACCCACAACACTGCAAATTGCATTCCTGTGTCACTACGAAGCAGGGAAGTAAACTCAGTCCATATTTTTAGTCCATTTGAAAAGATGTACAATCTTAGAAGGTTTCTGCATGTCAATATGTGCTTCCAGTATTGTGTAATATCCTGTGCAACGTCCAGATGGCCATAGTCATCTTTATGATGTCGCAAATGGCACATAATTTTTGCCATATCTAAGGATGGGTGCTGGGAGAGCGTAGCCATTGAAATTAAACATCAGAACAGTTTATTAGAGAAAAGTCTTTGTCATCAGTTAGGAATCCTTACATACAGAACAGCTATGTTTGTAACAGGCATGCTTTAATCTAACTCCCGGGAAAGCAAAATCTACTGTTTACAACCTGCCTCTGGTGGCCAAAGCACTGTGGCTACCAGGGCTCTGCCACTTGCCTTGCTGTTCCCAAGATCATAATCATAGAAACATAGAATCATAGAATGGTTAGAGTTGGAAGGGGCCTTAAAGATCATCAGTTTGCAGCACCCTGCCCTGGGCAGGGACACCTCCCACCAGACCTGGTTGCTCCACACCCCATCCAACCTGGCCTTAAAAACTTCCAAGGATGGGTCAGCCACAGCTTCTCTGGGCAACCTGTTCCAATAATGTCACTGTCAATGTCTCTGTGCCAAGAGTCCTGCTGTTCCACTTTTGCCTTGAAATCTGGGCAAACAGACTGGGGTGGGGGGCGGGAAACTCCTTCCTTACAACCATGCTCAACACCTCACTAAGATATGAAGCACTGCTCCCAAAGACATCTACAAATTTTCACGAGGCTCAGCTTCAACTAGAATGGGCTACCCTTTCCAGAGGGTCGACTTAATGTCCATAAGAAGGACATTAGCATAACTTCAATAAGTACATTGCTGGTGGAATTTAACCATAAAATCGTAGAATGGTTAGAGTTGGAAGGGAACTTAAAAGATCATCGAGTTCCAACCCCCCTGCCCTGGGCAGGGACACCTCCCACCAAACCAGGTTGCTCCAAACCCCATCCAGGCTGGCCTTGAACCCCTCCAGGGATGGGGCAGCCACAACTTGTGGGCAACCTGGGCAACCTGTCCCAGTGCCTCACCAATGAATGTACTGTATGTCTAGACCATCAAATGTGTTTGATCTGGATTTTGCCCCAAGGACACTGCGACACAGGTGTTGCTCAGGCTGCACCGGGATCAAGGCACCCAGCGTTCTTGGTGAGGGAAACCTGGTGCAGAGCAGAGGGAGGTTCTTCGAACAGTGGGAGGTGAGTCTGTCTTTACCAGACCACAGGGCCTCAGGGTTGCTCCAGGCATGAACCACATAGGCAGCACGAACAGTTCAAGAAGAGTCCCAGTTTACACTCTGTTCCTGTAAGAGACACTGTGTATGGAAGGTTTCAGCCACAAACCAAACATCTTACACCATGGTATAGTGCAGAAAATGACCTTTCCAAGTGTATTTATTGAGAAACAGTAAAGATGTACATAATTTTACAAGCTTTTAATTTTAATTTACATTTTCTTAAATTATGTAGGCCCTAATAATCTGCTAATACATGACAGAGACCCTTGGCTTCAATTCTATCTCCAAAATGCTGCTATTGCTGGGATTTTGACTGGTGTCACTTCAGCTCCTCTTTAGAAACACTAAATACCATATCCATTCAGAGCATACGCCCGGTGTCCATCCTGTGAAGCAGAGGTGACTTTTGAACCGAAACACCAGATCTGGATACAGCCTCCAGATTCTTCCTACGGTGGGCCCAGTCCGTAATCTCCTTAAACTCTGCAGTTCCAGTTGGCTGCAGGATTTCCTCTGCCCTGAGAAGAGGTGTGCTTGTGTACAGGATTTTGGGTTGGCCTCATCCCTCTCCCCAGCCCTTAGTCCTTACACCGGAACATACTCTGCACCTTTTCTTTACACGCAAACACCACTGCTCACAGCAGATTCTAATGAAAACAGCTCTGGGAGCTACCTGTCACCTACACCTTTGTGCACCATCTCCACAGGCATCTACAAAGAAGTCTCATTTATGAGTTTTTCCTGTCCTCTTTCACTGCTACACTGAACTGCAGAGTTACACCTATTTAAGGTGCTGCCTTGTGACTGCAACCACGCTGTATTTGTGTTCTGCAAGCTCAAATGCCTAATGACATGTTCAAGTTCCGCCCTTAGAATCATAGAATCATAAGATCCTTTTGGCTGGCAGAGACCCTTGGGATCGAGTCCAAACCATCAACCACTTGGGAGCCGCTGAAGAACCAGGCGTTCCGTTCTACCCTTTGTTTGCCCCAAAACACTTAGAGACATGGACATTGTGCTCGCTGCTCTTGGTTGCCGATGAGAGGCTGAAGGGAAGGCAGTTTCTGATGAATTAAAACACACTCAAGTGTCCAAATGACCTGCCTTCAGTTTAATGTCCTTAGACCCACCTTCAACAATCTGGCGTGACGGTGTTTCTGCCTCGGTAATTTTCTCCTCTCTTATGGCTCATGCAGGAAAATGGGTTCAACAATGCTTCAACAAGGCCACGTGCCAGGTCTTGCACTTGGGCCACACCAACCCCATGGATGGCTACAGGCTTGGGGAAGTGTGGCTGGAGCTGCCTGGCAGAAAAGGACCTGGAGGTGCTGGTTGACAAGCAGCTGAACATGAGCCAGCAGTGTGCCCAGGTGGCCAAGAAGACCAATGCCATCCTGGCTTGCATAAGAAGCAGTGTGACCTGCAGAAGTAGGGAGGTGGTTATCCCCCTGTCCTCAGCACTGGTGAAGACACACCTTGAGTCATGTGTCCAGTCTGGGCACCCCAACACAAGGGAGATCTGGAGGTGCTGGAGTGAGTGCAGAGGAGGGACACGGAGCTGGGGAAGGGCCTGGGGAATAAATCTTATGAAGAATGATTGAGGGAGCTGGAAGTGTTTAGTTTGCGGAAGTGGAGGCCTCATCACTCTCTACAACTACTTGAAAGGACATTGTAGAGAGGTTGGTGCTCTCTACAAGTACTACAATCACAAGTAATTAGCGATAGAAGGAGAGGGAATGGCTTCAAGCTGCAGCAGGGTGGGGTTAGGCTGGACATGAGGAAAGAATTCTTCCCAGCAAGAGTGGTCAGAGCCTGGAATGGGCTGCCCAGGGAGGGGGTGGAGTCCCCATCCCTGACTGTGTTTAAGAGTCAATTAGATGTGGTGTTGAGGGATCTGGTGTAGGGGAGAACTTTGTAGAGTAGGGCTAGGGCTGATGGTTGGACTTGATGATCCCAAGGCTCTCTTCCAACCTATATGATTCTATAATTCTATGAACACGTACCAGAGAAATTTCTTTCTACAAGGCAGGCGTGTGCTATACACTTTTATTTAAAGATATGCAACATTTTGTTTTTGCTAAGCAAGAGAGAGTACTTGTGCTCTGAGATTTCCTTTTGGAATTCTAGCACTGTGAAGGCTTTTGAGCTAAACCCTTGAATTTCCTTCAGATGCAAGTTTTTGTGGATTATTATTATTATTAATTATTTATTGTATTATCTTCTGCTGTGGTAGCACACAGAATCCAAGTTAAAATCCAGAACTTTGTCACACTCTGGGAAACCTCCCTCCATCCAGAAGCCCAGCACGTTAAATTGAGCCATACCTGCCACAGAGATATAAGCACAACCCCAACGAAGGCACTGCAAACCCTTTCTAAGCACAAACGGTCGTTTGCTGGGCTATTTTTTGTTCTGACATCCGATTCAGGAAAAAAAAGAACACCGAAAAGCTGAACAAGTAACTTGAGAAATACTATTGCTTCATGCATTTGAGTAACACTATGACTTGTCCAAAACAAAACAACAAAGCAAGGTAGTTCATCGCCCCAATTTTTTGTCTTACAAGGGCTTTTTCCACCGAGGTTGTCACGCAATGTTAATGATGCTGGAACTTCATGAGGGCTTTCTTTGAACTTTTTTCCTATTCCAGCAGACAGACTTTTTTTCTTTCCCCACCTGAAAACATGACAAAAAAGCTGGTACTACAGCTTTTTTTATGAAAAATGTACTTCCAGGCCAAATTTGACTAGATTGGTACTGTAAATATTAAGGAGGTAAACACCATTTTTACCTTGTGGACACGCAAATGGTGTATAATTGTGTATAATGACAGTGTATAATGATTTTATATGTGGCAAGTTTCATGTGACTATGGCTTTGGACTGCCCAGTGATGACAAATCATCATTATTTTGTTGTGTGGTAACTGGTATAGCCAATTCCAACACAGCAAAGAAACCCCACCTTTCTGAATTCATAGAGGAGCTGTGCCTTGGACTTCTAGTGGCTCCAGGCTCTCACCTACCCACTAACTTTTGTATAACCTACAAAGTTTAAATCAGTAAAATATACTAGACATACAGTGGCTTCACAGCACAGGGAGGGGAGATCTTCACCTCAGTGCTGGCTGCTGTGCTCGTGTAGGCATCCTGGAGCTTACATTTTGCACCTTCTCTTGCACATCTTCTCACAGAGGCATGGGAAACCTTTGCCTGCACAGCATTTAAAAAAAATCATAAAGCAGTTTCCACCTTCTGCCATGAGAGACGAACCCCTCGCTGTCGTTTCAGAGAGCTCTACCTGCTCAAGGAGCACCAGAAACCTTGTGTCCAAAATGGGCCTTGCTCATCTCCCAAAGCTGAAAGGCAGCACGTTCAGGACTTGCATCCAAACTTCAAAAATTTTCACTGTAATTTTTATTAGAAACGACGGGAACCGAGGTTACATATTTCTCAGTATTTCCTCATAAAAGTCCCCTCCTTATCCTCCTCCTCTCAGATGCCTGATGCGCTCTTGAAATTTGTGACTCAAAACCACTTGGGGTTGCTCCTGTGCGACATCAAAAAAGGGGTGAGGGATAATCACGCTGACCCAAACCAGAAAGACCCATGAACGTGGAACGGAATGGAAAAGCCACCAAAAAGGTGTCACATCCACCCAAGTGAACTGTGCTCCTGCAACGGCCAATGTCGCTGTGCCAGCTATTCCTGCTGCCCGTGTTGATCCTGAATATGCTACACGTAGCATCATTGTCCTGCTGGGCAGGTGAGAGACTCCTAAGTTTTCTTTCCTAATGCACTTGTGTTCTATTCCCTGTTTGGGCTCAAACTCCACATTGTCACCTTCCAATAATGCCAACCACGTGCTTTTTTTTTGTTTGTTTTGCTGGGTGGGATTTTGTTCTTTTATACCCAGCAGATGCACTCAGGGTATGGCCTTCAGTGGACTAAATGTTTCACGAATAGGGCTCTTAGTCCTCTTGTGGGAGAATCAACAAATGATGCTGAAGGTTTTTAACATGATTTCTTTCTTTTTTTTTTTTTAAAGCTTTTGAGATAGCGGTCCCCAGTATCAACCTCCCAACATGCTCTTAACTTTCCTCAAAGGATGAGTGGAATTATTCAGAATCCAAATAAAAACACAAACTTTCCTTTATTATTATTCTTATTATTTTTTTCTTACTGCAACAAATACGTAAATGCTTTGGTGCAGCCCCGCTCTTTGATTTCTTTGAATTTCAAATTTGGTCATGTCAAAAATTATCACAAAGTTGGTTTTGCTTCTTTTTTTCTTTTTTTTTTTCTTTTTTTTTAAGTGTTTATCTACATCGTTTTTAACCAAAATTACATTATAACACACGAACACAGTTTTTCTCTTTAAGGCACAACACATCATTATGCACATTCTGTTTGCCAAACTTATAAAAGAGACAATATTATATACCCCTCTCCCTCCCCTGCCCCTCCCAAAAGAAAGACAAAAAATTGCATCCACTTCCAAAAATCAGCTGCTAATAAAGTCACAGTAAATTATCTTCATCAATAATTTACACAAATTACAGGTCTAGACAGGATTGTCATTATACAGTCTGAGTGCATTCCAATTCAGATTTTCTGGGTTAGGTAGGCTAAAGTCTGGTTCAAACCTCAGTGCTGAGAATATATCCCATTTTGAGGAATGTTGTTGAACACCACCTTGTCGGCTGGAAAACGCATGTTGGTGCTTTTTGCCAGTTCGAGTCCTTGGTTTCACTCCTGTCAGGGCTCACTTGGTGTGTTACCAGCAACCTCCACAGTTTTAATTCATTTAAAAACGTTGCATATATAAGACCATAGAGCTTCCTTACGTAGCGCTAACTTTTTAACTCCATTCAGCAATCTGAATTCTTCGACTTGGAATTTTTAATTCCAAACTTTTCTTCCCTTCTTAAGACAATTCATATGTGTAAAGCCAGAGGCATTGAGTCACACATAAAAATTCAGTGTACTTGAAATATATATATATATATATATATATGCATA
>VZTM01022134.1:721-31527 GCA_013400555.1 Jacana jacana | reverse complement strand
TAAATATATATATATATATATATGCATATATATATACATATATATATATAAAAACCAAAAGGATCGCCAACTTTAGAACACAGTTTACAAATACTCTAGTTCCAGTGCTTGATGGAGAGCCAAGAGGTCCGAATGACTGGATATCCTCCAGAAAGGCATGTTGTGCTGTGTTTGTTAGAGGGGGGAAAAGGTCAGGAAAGATGAACATGGCGACACGGGGCGGTATATGACACCCGTAATTTTACGTACTTTACACCACCCTCTTTCTGGATTGATTTTTGCCTAGTCAAGTACTGACAAAAATCAGACCAAAATAGATCTGAGCTTAATGGTTCAACTGAAGGCAAAACACCTACATCGTCCTCATTAACAGTTTTATTTTTGAAGAAATAGAGTTATTTAGTAAGGGTTATTTGCCTACTGTCAGCATGCAAACCCGTAAAAAAAGGAGCATTAAGAGGAAATCCATGCCTGCTCCACTTAATTACATTATGAAAAAGACTGAATGATCCTTTCAAGGCTGTTCATTAAAAGAAGCTTCACACACAACACTTTGAAAGAGAGCTGAGTTACATTTTTGTCCATCTAGGGGGAAAAAACCAAGAAATCTGTTTTGGGGAGAAAATAAAAGAGAATCTTATTTCTTTTTTTATCCTGGTTTAAAAAAGGTAATTTGTGTTGCAGAAAGCAACACCTCAGTGTCCGTGAGAGATGGGAGACATACACACTCTTCCCCTTCCAGCAATTAACCAGAATAGGAAAACAAGAACCACCCTTTCACGTTCTGTTCAGATCTATTTGTAATTCGCTACGTCGATCCATCTCTCTGAGTTCTGTATCTAATTCATGCAAGAGAGCCAACGTTCAGAAAAAAAAAAAACAAAGCATGCCAAACGGGAAAGTACACGATCCGACCACCTTTGTTTAGCACAAACTATGAGAGACCCATCACCAGTAGTTCACCTGTATCAAGGAACCATTTGGAATGAGCATTTTGGCTATTGTCGTTTTAATTCCCATTCCAGCTACAGCACTAGCAGGGCACTTTATTTTGCTGCTCCTCAATACCCTTTGCACAATGGTATTGACCCATCACTTGTCCCTTGGGGACATTGTGAGGCAATATTTTTCGGTGTCTGCCCACTTCCAGGGTTATGGCTGGGAAGTACGGCGCAAATTACTGATTCGATCTGGTTTTGAGCAAGGAAAATTTATCTGGTGAAACTTAGACTGGAATTGTTTACCAGGAGAAAATGGAATGTTTCTAAGCAAACAGTTCCTTCCTAGAAACAGAGATGTGGTGCACAGTCTCAGTGTCCTTTTTCCTCTCGCAGGTATGTCTTTAGGGAAGCCAATTGCATGTTCATCACATTTGCTCCACTAAACTACAGATCTTCATCTCTGTTGGTAAAAAATTTGCACAGTCCTTTAGCTGTTTTTCCGTATTTTCTCTGCCCTGCTTCCCTTGAAGCCTCCCTGACTTCACCATTTAAAGAAAACCACCACCCAACCCTCCTTTCTACCTCTTCCCTTTAACTGGCTTGACGCCAGACAGACATCTGTCCTGCAATCGCTTCTCGGTTCTTTTTGAACCGGTGTTTGCCTTTTCCTTCTTTCCAAATGGAAGGGAAGCAAATGCTAGAATCCAAATGGTTCGTTATGGCTCTACATTTTGCTCTCATCATGCTCTTGTTGCCTTGCATCTGTGGGCTGAAAATGCTTGTCATTCTGCCACTGCGCAACGCTGACAGAGATGCAAACGAGAAAGGCTTCTTGCATTAGTAGCTACGAATCACACCAACATTTCAGGAGACAGGTTACCTTTTTTGCTGCCTGTTCTTCTTCTACACCATCCCCAATTACAACATATACTACTTTTCTGCCAAACCTTTGCATTATTCGTTCAAAGCAACTTTCTTTCCCTGGAAGATAAATGAGATAAGAGTTCAGAGTGAAGTTACCTGATTGGCTGCATGTTCCTCATCTCGGCCATCTCCAATCACAACATAAGTTATGTTAGTGCCAAATCTGGACACTATACGCTCAAAACAGCTCTCTTTGCCTGAAAAACAAGGCACTACTTATTCAAGCCATCAAGTGAGTTATGGTGAAGCCCTACAAAGGACTATTGCAGTGGTAAGACATTGTTATTACTACTTTTTGAAAGCTCCCAGCCTTGAGAATTCCCAGGGATTTAGGGCCAAAACTGGTGAGAAACAATTAATTCCCTTCATGATGCTTAATCTAAAGTTTTAGATTACTTTGGATTTAGTTTGTAAAACTAAATCTCTTAAGAGTTACAAGACAGCCACTAAGATGAATTAGCAGCACTGCAAAAATGAATAGGTAATTGGACAAATAACTGGATTTAAATATTTCTCGATTATTGTAGTAATTTTTTTTTCATGGAAGGCAGAAATTTTAATTGTAGTGTTTCTGGTGTTCAAAGAGTGTGGACAAGCAAAAATAAAAATTCAAAAAAATGCAAAGCTGTGGACAAGCAAAAATAAAATTAGCTCCTGGGAAAAATTCTGTAAACCATTTGGCTTTTTTGGAGAAAAAGCCAGTAATGACAATAAGCAGGATTGAAAGGGACCAACCAAAGTCATCTGCTGGTCTTCTCACTGTACTGCAGGTTCGGTTTTACCAAGAAATGCTTGGGCTATTGATCCTAAACCTACCCTATTATGATGATTTCACTGCTTCCACAGGTGATCTCCATACTTATTGAATCCTTTCCATTAGGAAGTTTCTCTTTGACAGGCCACCTACATGTGCCCAATTCGAAGAAATCAACCTCGATTGTTATACCTCCCATTAATGCAAAGATTATTTCTTTCCTCTCTCCAGTGGCTTTTTACCTTGCTTATCACTGTCTATCCTTGCCCCACATTCTTCAATCTCTTTCCACAAGCTCGTGATTTCTAGATCACTGATTCCTACTGCTCTCCTCTTGCCTTTTTTGCACTAAAATGCTTATAATTGCTTTTTTTTTTTCCGCAGAAAATTCAATTGCTGAATATTGCTTATTATTGGTTTGTTGGTTGTTTTTTACCACCCCACCCCAGATTTCAGTGTGCACAAGTGACAGCTGCTGTTATAGCCCTGCACTCAGCGCAGCACAGGGATCGCTGAGATGGAAAGCAGAGAGAGATCTCGTAACCCCAGGTTTACTGTGCTCCCAAGAGAGGTGGTAACAGCAGCCACACAGCTCCCAGAAGGAATTCCTGGTCCGGAATTACTTTGACAAAGCCTCCCTCCAGAGGCTGTGCTCCACTTCACCACCTCTTTCTGTGCTGTTTCTATTAATGCTCCAATCTCAGCAACTGAATCCAAGAGATACAGGCTGTGTGACAGAAGACATTCATTCCAGAGGTTGCTCACCACCGTGTGGTGTTTGGGATACTTCTTTCCTCGACTTAGAGCTTTAAAGCCTTTGAGGCATTTCTGCCTAGGGTACAGCTACAGCTAATTAAAGGATGACAGGGGTAATATTTTTTCCTGACGTTGTTAGAATAGGCACCGTTTTTTCACTTGTGAAACTAATTTAGGAATCACATTGTAATGCTTTTGGTCAATTAAGTGTCAGACTCCATGTTATATACGGTGCCACAGGTATAGAAATTCAGCATTAATAATTGGTAAATCATAGAAATCATAGAGACACAAGGTTGAAAAGGACCTGCAATCTAGGATCTAGTTCAACCGGACCTAGTCCAACCAGATCTAGTCCAACCGTCCTCCTGTCACCAATCCTACCCACTGAGATATTGAATCATGTCTTGTAGCACCTCATCCTGATGCCTCTTGAACACCACCAGGGATGGTGACTCCACCACCTCCCTGGGCAGCACATCTCAGTGCCTGACCACTCTTAGGGAGAAAAAGTTTTTTCCAGACCTCTCATCTAAGTCTCCGCTGGTGCAACTTGTGGCCATTCCCTCCAGTCCTTGTCATTAGTTCTCTGGGAGAAGAGGCAGACCCCCTCCTCTTCACAACCTCCCTTCAGGAAGTTGGAGAGAAGTCTCCCCTCAGCCTCCTCTTCTCCAGACTAAACAATTCCAGCTCCCTCAGCCATTCCTCATAGGACTTGTGCTCCAGATCCCTCACTGGTTTTGTTGCCCTTCTCTGGACATGCTCCAGGGCCTCGATGTGTTTCTTGTAGGGAGGGGCCCAAAACTGAACACAGTTCTTAAGGTGCAGCCTCATCAGAGCTGAGTACAGGGGTATGATCACCTCCCTGCTCCTGCTGGCAAAATCATGAAATCTGCCCAAATTATCAGTCATTGGAGGCTGCCTCAGATTTCAAAGGAATGCTAGCCGTTCTTGGCTTGCAAGAAAATTTTGGATGCAGTTTCCAAAAACCACAAAGCTCCAAATTGTAATGCACAAGAGGTACAGGTTTACCAACAGAATAGGGAAGGGCCCTCGTGGCATCTGTCAGCACAACTTCTGTTGGTGACAGCTGTCAGGGCCATCACTGAGGTACTGCCCTTCCAGAAAAAGCTTGTGAAGCAGTGGCCCAGCTTCCACAGGGCTGAAGGTCAGAACAGACACTATTTTAACACCAAGTCTGCTTAGATTTGAATTCATAAAGCACTTTTCTTTTTATTTTTTCTGCTTGCTTTCTTGTTTTTCTGCACCATACTTAGGAGTTCCTGAGGCTTTGGACCTTTGTTCCTTCAGGCATCATTGACAACGATGTGAATTTGGAATTTATCAACATGAACACATCTGAACCTATGCAATGCCTAAATCTGACACTGGAAGGGGTTTAGAATCCACCCATTACTGGCAAAAAAAATATTGGTAATGCAGGGTAGTCAGAATGGACAAAAGAATAGTTTTCTTACCTATTTTGGTTGCACTGTAAATATTTTCAATGGGAAAAGCTCCTCCTAAGCTGTATAGTAGAACTTTTGCAAGTGCTGGGATAAGCTGGGTTGTTGTTACCAACACATTTACACAGTTACTCCTGAAAAGAGAGAAATAGTTTGCATTTAAGTAATTTAAAACATCCTTTTTTACTCCTTTCTTGAGGGGAAATAAACAGCCAGTACACATTTCTGCACAATGACACCACTTTCTTTGTATTTGAAAAGTAAGTATGATCCTGAGCAGAGGGAGAGAGAGAGAGATTATAAGAATAATCATGTTAATAAGCCAGCATTGAACGGTGAGGATGAAAACTCAAATGGAGAAGTTGTGGTAGTAGTTAGACAACCGAAAAATCAGAGCCAGGCTACTTCGGGCACTTGAAAAGCTGCAAGAGGAGCATGACCATTGTGTGAATATGGAGCTGAGGGTAAACAGCTACTATTTCTGCCTTAATGTATCTCAATTTCCCATCAGTAACATATAGACAAAGTTCAGCTGCCTCACGGGGGAGGTTCTGGGGAAGATTTATAGAATCATAGAATCATTCAGGTTGGAAGAGACCCTTGGGATCATCCAGTCCAACCATGAGCCCCACTCTACAAAGTTCTCCCCTACACCAGATCCCTCAACACCACATCTAAAAGTCTCTTGAGACACACTCAGTGATGGTGACTCAACTCCCTCCCTGGGCAGCCCATTCCAGGGTCTGTCCACTCTTGCTGGGAAGAATTCTTTCCTAATGTCGAGCCTAACCCTACCCTGCTGCAGCTTGCAGCCATTCCCTCTTGTTCTATTGCTAATTACCCGTGAGAAGAGACCAGCACCAACCTCTCTACAATGTCCTTTCAAGTAGTTGTAGAGAGGGAGCTGTATAGTTCTTTGAAGACAAGACAACAGTCTATTATTTACCAGTACTGATAACCAATAACAGGTTTTCAGGCTCACCCACCAATGCTCAACCAGCCTTCCGTACCAAATGTCTTTTTTCTCTTGAGGTGCTAAAGACACCGTTAAATAATTGACAATTAAGAGACAAACATATTGTAAAAGTCGTTACATTTAACATAAGTTTTTCACATCTTTCCAAGTTTGTTCTCTCCACTTGATGCTGAGTCTTTTCCCAGGCATGCTCAGCAGGCACGATGGCTTAACATTGTTCTTTTTTTATGGGTTTAAACCCAGAATTTTTGAGGATTTCTGATGGAATTTTAATAATAGATTTAATAATCAGAATTCTACAATGCCCTTTCAGTGTACACGAGGACATTTGAGAGGACACTTCATATTATCTTTAGGAAATGCTAGGATTTCTGAAAATGAAATCACTTTCTGTGGCATTTTAGGGGCTGATGGTTGGACTCGATGATCCCAAGGGTCTCTTCCAACCAAAGGATTCTATGATTCTACGATTTTTCCCATGTCTCATTCAAGATTCCTATCATACTTGTTCTGTTCTTTCAGGGAACTAATTTATCATAACCTAAAATGTGAAAAAACATAGTCATCCCGACGTTTTTTACAGTAGACTCACATACATACCTTGTGCTGATAATCGATAATGATTTAAGTGCATTTGTTAGCCAGGAGTCTGTCAGAGCTTCAATCTCTGCTCTTAATTGCAACCATGCATCTCTTTTAGCGGGACCTACAACTCCTTTTTGTGTAAGAACAGGAAGAACAGGGGAAAAAAAAGAAAAACAACAACACATCAAATACTGTATTGGTTTGAACATGTGGATTTTAAGATCATTGTTTCTATTTTAAATTCCACTAAAACTTAAAGAAAAGACCAAATTGAAAATCCATTGCCTTCAAGGCTCAGTGCATTGCTCTCTGCTTTAATTTGCACTCTGCTACATCAAGCAATGCCAGGGAGGGAGTATTGCAGATACGGAGTCGTCTGGGGCTTTTTTCTTCTATTCAGGCTACTTTACTCAAAGCATACCTTTCAGAAATACATATTTTTAAAACCAATTCCTCACATACGTCATGCCCTTTTGTAGTTAGTAATGACAACTCCTCTTATAGCACTTACAGTCCCTGAATGGCCACACGTCTGATGTTCTCCTGTCTAGGAGAAACATCTAGACACCTAGGTATCCCTCTTCTCTTTCCCAAGAAGCAGTGACGACCGTCTTCAAAAAGCTGAAATGAAGCAGTCTGAGAATGCCCAGTTTGATCTAACCCTCTGTTGCCTTTAAACAGCTGTTTTGAAGTAAATAGACACGTATGTGATAGAAAGATTATTTTAAAAGCTAAGAAGTAGAGGATGGATGGCTACTAAGAGCGGAATATACTTCAGAAGCAGGATTTGTGGGAAAGAATGAAAACCTCAACACCTGCGCCCTGCCTTTGCAAGGATTGCTCCTTTTAGTGTGTTTCCCTACACTGGGCTCTTGGACTTAAGCTGTCAAGGTTTGTTTTCTTTTTAAAATGCAACAGCTCTATAATCTTAGGTGCATTAAGAGATATAAGAAAACCCAGTAAACACTTGCATTATACAGTTTCAAGACTTCTTAACACATCAAAACTCCATTCGTGACACCCACAGAGGGCAAGGTAAGGCAAGCGAAAGCCCATCGTTTACTATCACCCTTTGCTCCCCTTGCTTCATCCTGTGGCAAGTAAATAAAGACCCCAAACCTCTAAGACAAAACATACATTTCCAGTTATATGTAGTTTAGAAAATGATGAAGGTAATGACTAATTCAGTGTCCACCTCAGTGGTACTGCTACTCCGTTTTGAGAGACCGTGGAAAGCAAAATGTTGGGCTTTCCTGCAGGTGAGCATTACTTTGAATTTCGTGTTCTTTTGAAACAAATTTCAGATGAATTGAGGAAGCCCATGCTATAGAGTGGGAGGGTGTTCATTTGGACTCCTTCCTAGTTGGGTAGGCCTCATCCTGTCCCCAGCTGGGGCTCAACTCAAAAGCTCGGAGACTTGTAAGTACTCGCTGTTCTCCAAGGCTCTTCTTGAGGGAGTCAGTTGACACATTCCCCTCCTCAGAAGAGGGCTGCCTGCCTCTGCAAGTCACACAGAGCTCTCCAGGACAGATTCTCTCAGTTCTGCTGCTTGATTTCCTACAAGCCTGGGGTGACCGAGTCCATGAACAAAAACAGTAACAGCCCAATGAGACTCGGATTTCTAGCTAACACAATCAATTGTGTGGGCTACAGAGTCAGCAAAAGGGGCTAGTGGTATGGTAGGGCAACGCTAGGGTTTTCTTGCATCCACTAGTGAATACAGACCCAGCAAGGATTTTAGCAGTGTGTGATTACCAACTAGATCCTGAAAATGTAGGAGGGAATAGGCCAGCCAGAGCCAACTTGTGCTGTTGGAAACTATACGACCTCTTTCCTAGAAGTTCTACATATTTGAGGTAGAACAAGTGGCTCAACCCATCCATAAAGTAAGTATAGCTGAGCTGGGTCTGAAGGAGAAAAATGGGCTCAGTGGAAGATAAATGGGAGTCCCATCTGTTTCTCCATCTCTGGTTCACCAGCCCAAATGGCTCTGCTATTACAGGCAGTAGCTTTCAACAGCCCAAAGTCCAGTCACTTTCCATTCAGCCCATGGCTTCCAAGGTATATTCCCTCGGTGGGAGTTCACAGCCATGTAGTTTAACCTGATCAGCATTCTAAATCGGTTTTGACACTCAAACTCACCTCCTATGTTGTTCTTGTAAGTATTATACAACTCTTTTACTCTTCTGTAACGGAAAGCCAGCTTCCTCATCCAGTCAACCCCTCCTCTTACACCTGTTGGCAGACAAAGGTTTGCACTACTTGCAGCTGCATGGAAGCCATCAGTTGCAAAACTGTAGGTACTGCAAACACCCAAAATACAGTAAAAATAAATACAATGTATTCCTGTAAGCGCTCAATTTATTTAATCTTTGAAGAAAAAAAATTTTTTAAAAGAAACTAATGCTCTCTCTTACCTTAGGTCTTGTCCGTTATCATCAGAAGACACATCATCTATATGAACTTGATCACACTCCTGGTGAACAAAAAAAAAAAAAAAAGATAAAAATTAAATGATAAATTAGCTGATGAGGGAGTGTGCTGTCCAAAAACTTCGCACAGACGTTGCAGAAATCGTCAGTGCAGGCCACTATGTGCACCAGAAGATGGCAGCGTATGTCCACGTGCAGCTTCCTACTGCCACCCAGTTCTCTTTTAAATAATACAGCCTTCAACTCACTGTATCTTGGGGTTATTTTAGTTAAAAAGCACATGTGACTTTAGATTAAAATTATTTCAGCTGAAAACAGCCCAACAAGTGCAAGTGTCATCTATAGTCCCTCTAGCATACCCATATTCCAAAATCTCCTAAACTTATTTCCCCACTTCCTAAAACCTAGTGATGATGAACCTCCGCAGGCATGAGATTTCTTTTAAGTCTCTAAGAATTTGGATGCTTATCAGATTCTTTGCTTGATTTATCCAAGCGCCTTTGGCTGGAAAACCACAGATAATTGAGCAGTCCTGGAGAATTTCATGATTTTACTGGTTTTGGAAGGGATGGAAGTAACTCCAGGGAACTGAGATACACTGGAGACATGAACTCATCTCCAAGCTGGCTTTATAATCGGATGGCTATCAAATATCCCTTTCTGCACAGTGGTTATTGCAGCAGGACAGGAAAATGGGGGGGGCCCCCCACAAATAGATAAACAAATAAACAGATTGTGCCACCACACTACAGTAAACATGAACAGCCATTGTATTACTGTTTTCTGCAGTTGCTGGAATTAACTTCTTAGCCCCAAACCACACCTGAAATTCAGTGTCTGGAAATTCTACTCTCCTGTATATAAGTATTATTTTTTAATATTTAAAAATAGTTGTTGTTAATACAATCCTAATATAATTCAGGACAAAGTTCAAGGACTGTTGAAAAGTTACTCCCCAACTCCCGCTTTCCGACAAATTAATCTCAACACTAAGGGAAACTGAGGCTGGACTTTCAAAATGCACAGTTATGTGCCTGAGTCGGCTGAGTCACCTACTTCAAATAAAGTTGCTGACAAGCAGTGCTTAATTCAGACTGTCTGTGCCATGCAGGAATACACAGCTCTGAGTTTCCAATCTCAGCCTCGTACCAGTGCTAAGATGTCCAGATAAAAAGGGATAAATCGGAACAGGGAGCGATTCCCAAGCATGAATGTCGCAACTTCCTAGAGTAGTGGATTTGGGGAATTGCCATTTCTTCTTTCTGTTTTAATTCACACTGGATGAAAACTTAACAGAATTTTACCCACATGGAGTAAGTTATTAAAAAAAAACCCAAAAAAACAAGAAAAAAGGTATTTTTTTTTTCTTGGTATAAAATAACTACATATCATTTCATTTTCAAAAACATAATTTCATTGCACGACACAAGCAATCATTACTTAAAATTTTGTGTCAAGACTAAAAGAATGAGGGGCCAAACTCTGCTCATCTGGCTTTATCCATTAAGACAGGCATGAAAAAAACTTCATTCGAGGAACAGAAACTAAATATCCTCCCCACTGGAGAAATAAAATGTTTCGTTTCTGTCTGAGAATAGAGCCGTAGAATATTTTAAAGCAGCTGCTTTTGGCTGTAAATAGCAGATGAAAGGAAAAAGAAAAGGGGAAAGTGGCAGCTGAAATAAAAGATTAATTTCTTTATCCTTATTTATTATTTACTCTCCAGAAAAAGAATGTGGCTACACTCCACCCGGCGTAGGACGGGAACTCAAAAATCAGACAAAAAGCCCCACTTTTTATGGGGGACAAATTCTAACTCCACATCTTGCAATATCTGAGCAATATCTGGCTTCATGATCACCTTTGCAGATTTGCCTGGAACCGGCCCAAGGGTAAGATAATTTCAGAAGTTTAAAAATCAGTCCTGACGATTTGAAGTACTAATTAAAGTTCACAGAAAGTACACATTAAAGGCACACAGAAGCCCTGATGGAGAAGAAGGAGCCTCTGCTGTTGTTCGGGTTTTGTTAAGCCTTTCAGCTACGTTGTTCCAGCCTTGGAAATTCCAGATAACTGTTATGCTGATAATTTCATTATTAAGTTAAATACGAGTGGGTGGCAAAGCCTCAGCGGTTTACTTTGATTTGTTTATCTCATGGTTTGCTCATTGACTCCAGGGACAGCAGACGAGGGGAACTTGCCATTTACTAATTACTTGCCCCTTGTGCCTGCAAGAAGGTTGTTATGTTTCCAGCCACATACGAGGGTCAAACCCAACAGCATTTTCCAGCCTCCTCCTTTTCCCCTCTCCTCGTCTCCTCTGGGATCTCACCTCCTCACCTGACCAATGACAAACTCATGTGCCCACCACTCCTTGCCTCCTTTTATAGCTTGCTTTCCTCCACTTGGCTTCAGCTAAAATGTTTTACATTTTACAAGCTCACCTATCTGGTGAAAAAACTTTCTGGAGGGAGGGGAATAAAAAAAAAAAGAAAGAAAAAGGAAATGGCTTGAGCAGATTTGAGGTAGTTCTCTATTTTTCCCAAAAGAAATAGGAGACTGGTAGCACAACACAAGACCCGAGTTTCCTTGTAAATGAGACCAAAGAGTTGCGGGGAGGAAGGAAAGAACGCGAGCTGCCAGTCGAAATGGCAAGTAGAAGTTAAATTAATAAAACTAGGTAAAGCAAAGTACTTTTTTTGCTAAGGTAAAATAATTTCCACATCAGCTACCACGCTGGCTACGCTCGAGTCACAGCGGCTCCCTGTCAGTGCAAGGTCAAAACGCAGAGAAAAGGTAGTTCCAGTTGCTGAGAGTGCAGGAAAGGACTCTAGGTACAATTAACTGGCTTGTGCTTGAAGCAGTGCTGATTTTTGAAGCAATGCTGATCTCAATTACATCTGAGCGCTCTCGATTCTCTGCAGCAATTTTTAGGGCCTGCAAATTTGAGAGCGCCCAATTAACAAACCATCCATTAAAAATTATCTTCCTGGAAGGGACAGTAATTTCATTATCCAGTAAAAACACTTGACTCACTGCGCTGAGCACAAAAACTGCTGTCATTGAGGGGCTGTTCAGCGCTATGCTTTGCCAGGCTATACAGAACACCACTTTGCTTCATCCTCGGTTAAAACTGGCTTGACCTGATTCCCAAATTCTGAGAATTACCTAAAGCCTATTTTTTATTTCTCATTTCCAGTTCCAATGAGAAAAAAAATGATGACGGTATCTTACTTAAAATATGGTAGGATTATCATAAAAATGGAAATGTAATCCAGTTTACTTGAAATAAGTGCTCTTTCTTTCTTTATTGTCCTGGGAGTGGAGGGGGATAAAGGAGTTAGATGGTTCATATCCAAATTCTTTCTTGCAATTTGTAAAAATTAGGGGGTTTGTGTGCGTTCACTTCTACCAACATTTCTAAAAGCTGTCTTAAAATTGAGAGATTAAAATCAGAGAGAGATTAAAATCAGAGATAGGGAGAAAAACTTCAGTTTACTCCTTACCTGTTTGAGGACAGAACGCATTTCGTCCGGATATTGTTACAGAGTCCCATCTCTGAGCAATTTTTTAGGCACGTGAACTTTCTAGAGCACCAGACTCCTTATTTTTTTTCATGGCAGAACACCAACTGCCCTCCCAAGCGATACTTCTCAAGCGAACTAAAATTTATACACTGAGAATGAAATAGCTGGAGGACAGCCTGGCCCGAAATACAAAGTGCAGCTTGGCTGATTAGAGCACGGGTTACTGGGTCAGCGGGGAACGTCTCAGCAGATCGGAATTTCTGCATCAGCAGTCATTGTAGTGAGACAGATTTGCATAGAGGAAGGAAACCTTTATTTCTGTATATGATAGCTTTCAGTAACTTGGTTGCTATTAGTAGGCTCTGGTGGTGTTTGCAACCAAGAAAGACAGGGGAAAAAAGAGAAATTAGAGGACATATTGACTGGAGAAAGGAATACAGATTTGTTAGGACATTACGGTTGTCATGTCTGGACCCCTGAGGTTTATTGAAGGATGAAGATGAAAGCATTACAGAAGGTATGGGATCTGAGGGCTCAGCATTAAGGAAGTGGGATGATGAAAGGTTAAGTAATCTGTGTAACGAATGGAGGCCTATCTCACTTCCTCCAGGAAGAACTGAGGGTCTTGAATCTTGATGGCCATGACCATCAGCAGCTCAGCACTCACCTCTCCTCTCATGAGGGAGGATGGAGACAGGAAGAAAGAGACAGAGAGATGGAGAGAAGGGGGAAAGATGAGGGAGAGACCCCAAGAATGGCTGAGGGAGCTGGGGGTGTTCAGCCTGGAGAAAAGAGGGCTGCATGGAGACTTTCTCACTCTCTACAACTCCCTGAAAGGAAGGTGTAGCCAGGGAGTGATGGTGGTGGGGATGTCTCTTCTCCCAAGTCAGAGGTGATGGGACAAGAGGAAATGGCCTCAAGGTGCACCAGAGGAGGTTCAGATTGGAGATTAGGAAAAATTTTTACACTGAAAGTGTTGTCAAGCATTGGAACAGGCTGCCCAGGGAAGTGGCTGAGGCACCCTCCCTGGAGGTATTTAAAAGATGGGTAGATGTGGTACTTAGAGATATGGTTTAGTGATGGTTTTGTCAGTGTTAGGTAGATGGTTGGACTGGATGGTCTGAAAGGCCCCTTCTGACTTCAGTTCTATGCTTCTATGTCAGAACTGGGACATTCTCAGAATTCATTACACTGTCACCACGCAGATGCACTGTAACAACCAGTAACGGCCACGTGCTCTACAAACATATTTAAACAGACAGATTAATTCATCTGCATATTAAAGGAAGCCTCTATGTACTTTGGCACAGGATGCCATGCAACTATATTCTACTTGCAGTGAAGACCAAAAATTATGGGTCTTCTTGCATATTCCAGAGTATGTGCATACAGGTCATCTCAGAACAAGAAGACTGGAATTTTTATAATCTGTTATAAGACAGTTGTCTTTGAAACACATATGCATTTTGGGCTAGAACATACTTAATTGCACATAGCAATTGGTTTAATCAAATCAAATTGATTGAGTTATGAGATTCTCCAAGACAGTCCCCAGGTAGTACTTTTTGGTTTATCTAAAACTGAAAACTGTCTGGATACTGTTGAAGCTACTGAAAGCATGTCCAGGGCTGTACTTTTTCATAATTCTGCTGCTGGAAGGAGAAAATGCTGCTCAGGTATAGAAGGAAGTAGGTGAGACAGGGTGGTGAGGCACTGGAACAGGTTGCCCAGAGAAGCTGTGGCTGCCCCATCCCTGGAGGGGTTGAAGGCCAGGCTGGATGGGGCTTGGAGCGACCTGGTCTGGTGGGAGGTGTCCCCTGGGGCTGGAACTGGATGATCCTTAAGGTCCCTTCCAGCCCTAACCATTCTATGATGAGTATATCCCAATTACTTGACTTAAAAAGAGCTAAGAACAAATTATGTTTGCAAGGGATGACAAAGACAACTGTAGCACAGTACCTTCTGCTCTTCTTACTGCCTACGGTCAATGAAGGAACAAAAGAAGTACACATGAGAAAAATATATGTGCCCATCAATGGAAACATCTTACTTATCCTAATTATTTTCTATTCATTCACCAGAGACCTCCCTCTGGCACTTTAAACAAAACCTCCAAGTCTTCCAACTGCCATTAGTGGCAAAATATCTGTCCAAGGAAGGAACTCTAGGATCAACTTTGAGTAAGAAAACAACAGATTTAGACCAGGTGAAGGTCTGAAAAGATCATAATTTAATCTGAGAACTGTTCTCCCACTTGCAGCCTTTGAGGCAAAAGAGGCAAAGAGGGGCCCGTGGCCAAAAGGCTGCTCAGGTATGTGAATAGAAGAACACCATCTCTTGTGGTCAGATTGTGGCTCCCACTGAAAGCCTACGTGGAGAACTTCAAGAGAAAGAATGGGAGCCACGTATGGCCCCCTCCTCCTGGAAATGCCTGCAGACAGACTGAACAGTGGAAGGGGCTGCCCAGGTAGGTTGTGGAGTCTCCTCTGGAGACATTCAAAACTCGCCTGGACATGTTCCCCTGTGATGTGCTCTAGGTGTTCCTGCTCTGGCAGGGGGATTGGACTAGATGATCTTTCAAGGTCCCTTCCAATCCCTGACATTCTCTGATTCTGTGATTCTGTGAAACGGAAAAGATGTCCATAGGAAAAAGAAAGGAAAGGGTAATTTGGAGATTCCCTCTCTCATCCAGTTTCATGGAAGGGCTCTGGTGCCACCCAAACTTACTGCCACCCGGCTGATCTCTCTCTGATTATATTATGACAAACTCAAAGTCTAGACAGGCAGAAAATGTCACACACAACAGACACTAATGCACAGCAAACCCATCCCGTTATAAAGCCAGGCTTAATGAGGTTTATGTTCCTTTGACTCTTACCTCTAAATCATTAAAAAATAAATGCGTGTCGGCGAGATTAAAAATCATTTCTTCCATTCGCAGTCCGAGGGTCACTGCCATTGGTGGGTCCTTAAAAAACAGAAAGCGAGGTTAACCACTGAAATTCCCCTTAGTTACATCAGAACTACTTTACAAGCTGCAGAATACGAAGTGTTTGGGAAAAATTAACACTGCAACGAATTTCTGCAAAAACTTTTTGGTATGAAGCTGTTTTAATATAACGCTTCACGAAGAGACTGCTGAAGCTGTGTGAGAACCTGGGGAGCCAGGGATGTTGAAACATCAAGTTTTTTGAAAGTCAAGGCATTTGTAACCTGGCTAAACTGCCAGAGACCTGCTGGCCATATGTAAACCTGCATAAAGAAGGCTGTCAACAGGGAAGGACCTTCTCACAAAAGATATAAGAAAACCAATATTTATTACAATAAGGATATATAACATTTTTAATCCCTTAGCCTTTTGTAAAAATAGATGTCTCACCTGTCAGTTAGTGGGCAGAAAAAAGCTAAGTTGAGGAGCAGTAACTGATTTTTCTGACCCAATGCATAAGTGAGGTAGGAACGAAATGACTCTGTGTGACACTCAGTCTGCTGCACAGTTCCTCCAATCTCTTGGCTTTTCTTCCCTACTTTTGGGCATGCTGAAGCCTTTCCCCAGGTCTCTTAACCTGGACTAGGAAAAGTAGTCATCTCTACCACAGGATTACTTTGTAAGCAATTATAGGTGATAGGAAGGTGTGATTTAAGAGGGTTTTTTTTTCGATTTCTATTGTCTTTGCTCTAGAAAAACACAAAAAAGTTTTCTGGACTTCCACCCATTTTCCCAAATTGCCTTTCACTTTGGGTAAACCACCACTGCCTTATCCCAGCTTAGCCCTAGCTCACTTATTTCCCACCCCTTCTGCTGCTCCAGTATGAATCCTCAAACCAGGCGCTTGGTCCTTCATCCCTTCATTTCTGATGAAATACAGGAATCCTGTCCTGGGATGAGATTCATTCACAATGTTGCATCTGTTCATAGGTCAGCTTCCACGCTATGAGATCACTCCACCTCAGCAAGACACCACAAATCTACCCATCTGCAGTAACACGTAGTCCCAGAGCATTTAGCGTGCAGTAAATGAGAGAGAAGGAATTTAAGTTTGCTAGGATAGAGGTTAAACCAACTTTAATTAGCTTACATTTTAGAATAAGAATGCACAAGGACAGTTCCTGATGCTTAGCCAATACCTGGTAACTCAGTTTGTTGTTGCCTTAATCATCTGCCTGAGCTTGTGGGGTTCAGTTGACTCTTTTTTACGCTTAATGCACCGCAATGGATTTTTAAAAATAGATGCGAACCCCTTCTCATTAAAATAAGAGAAAAAAGTATCTGTATCTCTTCATTTAAACTCTGATTGACACTAGTAAGCTTTCAGAACTCCCTTCTTAAATAGCTTGAGATTAAAAGTCTAGGAGTTTACCAGGTTCTGGCAACAAAATCACACAAAACCTCCAACGATCATTTGTTAGTGGTAGGATCAAAGGCTTCCCAATCCGGGTCAGATGTCCACTACTCCATGGCTTTGTGACGACAGAATACAAGGGGGCTTTTGCCCTCAAGCACTTAAAAGCTAATGGCAAAGTCTGAAACATAGACATATTTTGACCCTTGCTCCTAAGGAAATCAGACATGAAGAGGGGGAATAGTGCACAAGACACTGTAATGATACAAGGTGTCCTGGTTTGAGGCAAAACAAACCCATTTTCTGTTCAGTAGTTTTACTTTTTTAGCTGGGCCTCTTCTAACTAACTAAAGTCTGAAACTAACAGCACATTGTGCAGAGAGTGTTTCNATTATATTATTGTTATTGATATTTCATTAAAGTAGTTTAGTTTTTATCTAAACTCCTGAATCTCTTAATCCTTTCCTCTCCTCTCTTCTCCTTAGGGGCGGGGGGGGGGGAGGAGGGGTCATCATCTGTCCAATTGGTCAAAACCACGACACAAGGTTAGACCCAATTCTCTGGCAGCCGGAGGAAATGTTTGTATGTTGACCCTTGAACTGGTCTAGACGAGCTTTCAGAAGGGAAAACCAAATGCAGTGCTCAGCACCGTAACTCCATCCCCTACGCCTTCTGCAGTCACAGTCATGGGATCTGGAAGTCACGTGGCCGAAGGCAGGAGCAGCAAATGCAAAGGTCAGTTTTCCAAAGGGGTGATTAAGGAAGACACGTTAACAGATTTGCAAAAACTCATGTAAGATACTCAGGACCCCAATCATCAAAATGCTCTGGACTCATGAGATTCCTCATCCAGCCATAATGCTTTTATCAGAATGTCATCACATATAAACATGTGTTTCTCTCCCTCCTTTTTCCCTGCACAGTCAATTCCAAATTTCTCTTCCCAGATACAATATAATAAAGAGTATTTGCGCTGTGCTTCTTTACCTCAATCCTACGAGCTCTAAGGCATGTGCATAACTTTATGCACCGGTGGTAACTCATTATTATTTATGTGAGTTAAGTTATTCACTGGAAAGACTCCAGGACTGGAATCTCAGACTTTCAATTTTCAGCCTCTTTTTCCCCTTCCTGGGCAGAAGCAGACTTAAACGCGGAAATTTGCTATAACATATCCCATTATAATCCAATTTATTTTTACAGAAACTACCAACTATGTATCACAATTTCCTGCCTTGCCTAGTATAGTTGAAAGACATAACTGTGACAAAGCTTTCATGATTTTCTCATTAGTAGTATTTTTGTAACCAACTATGCCTGACTTTATTACTGTTAAAATGAGATTTTCTATGCTCCCCTTTTGACAAAGGCATGTGTAGGATATTGCTAGGTACTACATGAAAATAAAATAAAGCAGAGAGAATTCATTTCGGCTCAGCATGAAATCAGTTGGGGATCTCCCCATATCAACTTCTGCTAAGAAGAGTTGCTGGAATTGAGTTCTCAAGACACGAACAATCGGTCCTTTAACAAATTGGCCCAAACTTGTGCTACAACTGCTTAACAAGAATTAAACATCACGTGCCAGCTCTTTGCCACGTTGAGTTCATCCCCTCACATGCGAAAATAGACAGAGAAAGTGGTTTTGCCAGTGTCTTGCGGTTTTATAATGTTTGCACAATGCGGAGGAACATCCCAACCGTGGTTTTACTGTCTTTCAACTTGTTGCAGAAGCTGCAGGCTGACTCGAGTGGGCACAAAGAACTGAGTGTTGAAAAGAAAGCCAGAAACATGTGCAGCCGATAAAGATTTGAGCCTAGCAAATCCAGAAACCGAATAAAAGGCGGACTGAACTCCTGCCAAAACGGTGTTTTGTGCTGCTGCGCGCAAGCACACACAAAAGAGGAAACAATAAAAAAAAACCACCAACCCAACTATCTGGAGGTTTTCCCCAGATAATTTGCCGAATAAAGCAGCAGAACTCCTTGGCCCTCGGAGGCCTTGATTTTAGCCAGATATCGTTAGCGTGCTAAAGAGTCCAGACCGGCTACAGCTCTTCTGTATACCAAAATACGAATGACTTTAGTTACGTTCGTATGAAGGCACTAAACTGGAGCCAGACTGTCTGTCTGTGGACTTCTGTACTAGACTGGTCCGTCCACTGGAATGCCCCCTGGGAGACTAGGTAAAAATATCACGGGAGGACCAATATCGAAATGTTTTGGCTAAGAGGAAAGTGGCTGGAATAAAGCCCCCAAAGCTCTGTGTCCATTAGCAGAAGAAAACTTACTTAATACCTTCTTGGAAGGTCAGGTTTCAACAGAAGATGTTAAAAATAATTTAATTTCATGGAAAAATAACATAAATTATATGTTAAACTTCTAAATGAAATTTCAGAAATCAAAAGGATAAACAGACTGTCTGGTAGATTAATTGTGACAGGAATTTGCATGCATGAAGCCTTTAAAAAATAAGCAAGAAAATAAGGAAAATATATGAATAATATTGTAAACATAGATTTCCAAGGGGTGGTTGCCCTGAGCAGACTTGCATAAAACTTTGCACCTTCTGGAAAAGCTGGAAATGCTTAAGTCCCAATATTTTTAGCTTAAAGACACTTCCCTACTCAGCTCCAAGTTTAGTTCTCACCCTCTCAGAGGGGACACTTGTTCCCAGGAGTCCTGCATGTGGGTGGCAATGGAAGAAGAGAATACATCCCTTCTTAATAACCATATCTGGTGGCTGATGAAGGAAAACTCACGTACTCTGTAGGGAGTTTCTGTTCCATGCTCTACAAGGCAGCAGGAAAATGGATTCAGTGGTCTCAGACAATGAAGGAGTGAATGGAGAGGACAACTGGAGGTCACGAGAGAAACACTATTAATACAGGTGGGCAAAAGTGTATTTATGAGTGAATTTGGGACTGACATCATGGGTGCTATGGTGATGATGTTTTTCTGTTTCATGGCTGGACAAGCAGAGAGTGAGCAATAAACACCTTCCAAGCCTTTCCCATTAACGTGGCCTCCCTGAAAACTTTCTGTCATTGGCAATGCTATCAAAAATATCCAAATGTGATCAAGTGTGGATTTGTTTTGATTTTTTGCACCTGGAAATCACATTCTCCCCCTTCTAAAGTCACAAGGCACCTTCAGTTCTTTTTTAACCAATGGCACCTTGAGTCACAGCATTTATCTGGGCATCATCCTTGCCCTCTGGATTGACCCAGGAGAAATAAATGAAATATAAATGCTCAGGGGTAGATAAAACTCCAGCTTAATCAGCCTTAATTCAGCAAGAATAGCTGGAATGCAATGGAACAAAGAATACACACTGTTTGCAGGGAGTAAGAATGTACCTCATAAACTTTTAACAGATGATGACATCTCCTAACACATGTCCTGTCACATCAACAAATCCTCACATAAGCGCTCAGCACTGTAGAAAACCTTATCTGCCAACTGGTGCTCAGCTGCAAAAACCATCATCAGCCACACAAGTCATAACATAACAGCTCAGATGCCAATGGTCATAATTTGCTACCGCAGTAAATAATTAAAAATAGAAACGTGTTAGTTTTATGAAGTACGAAGCAGATGAGCACACGGGCTGGAGGACAAGGGGCACTCTTACTGCTGGAAGGCAGCACGGTTTCCCTGGAGCCCTGGTGTAGTGTGGTTTTTTTTATTCTCTTTTTATGTCAGCTCTGGTCAGCCCAATAAAATTATCTATACCAAAATTCAGACAGAAACACCCACAGGCAGAAATCAGTAAGCCACAGAATATTCCTCCGGGTGAGAGATGCATCCATCAACCTCTGGCCAAATCTCTCCCACCACAGTGGAATTGAAAGCTCTACCGGTGCCAAGATAGGGAGCAGCAATTTGCCTTGTGTTTAAAACGAGATGCTCACAGCTGCATCCAGCAAGTTAATCGATCTTTCAGCAAATCACTAGTACTGCTTTCTACCACAGCTATTGTAATTCTGAAATCAGGTAATTATCACACCATGCAAAATGTTGAGCAAGTACATGCCAAGGACAGTGTCCATGCTCAACTTCAGAAATCCTCAGGCTTAAGTCTGAAAATCTCTTGGTCTCTTGATAAATATATGACCTGAAACTCGCCTGCTGGACCCAGGCCCTCCTACATGATCTCAGCCAATGAATGCCTCCATTGCCCATGGCCATGCTGGTTTGCTTTCCCTTTTTCTCTCCACCTCCAACCACTTGTTGAACTGCAGAAATCTTTTTGAAAGAGAAACTGTCTGCCTCCTGACACCACTGCAGCTCTCAAGTGCTCCTGCACTCATCCACTGGTCCCTTTGTCTGGCCATAACAGTGTGGTGGCCACTTCCACATGCTGCTCCTCTCCTGTGCTGCGTTCCCTGCAGAACTTGAATTGCAGAGAGATGAGAAGGCCAATTTCTCAATGCTTGGCCTTCGCCTCATTACTGCAATAAATGGGTAAAGAGCAAGTGGAAAAGAAGAATGAAGGTTTGCATGTCGAGGAGTAGATGGGAAAGAACTGAAGGTGAATATCCTTGACTGATGGTACATTCACACTAGCTCTAAACTCAACATCTCACCTCTTGAAAGTATGAAGCAAGCACACGTGGTATAAGAAGATGCCTTCCCTTAAAGCAACGTTCACGTTAAAGACACAATAATCTCATTTAGAATATTTAAATAGGGGGCAAGAGGAAAACTCTGCTTTTCATGGACATTCTTTTTCCTATGGTTTCTTTTTTGGGAGTAAGGTGGTTGTATTATACCAAACAGGATCACAAACGAGCATGGAAGAACGCAGTATGCACAGCTGAGCACCCATCTGATGTTCACTACTGCTATTTTTTTTAAATCAGGTAGCAAATCACTGCAATTAAATACTTTAGTATCACCATTATACTACACTATCCTGAGATTGGTTTTTTTCTTTGTGAAATAACAATTTTACACCACCTTTCCAGGATAAACAGCTCTTTCAACACTTTTGAAAGACCTCTGTGCCCACAAGACTTCCGCTGAGAACCTCACAATTCATGGGCGGTTTATTCTCAATAGCAACCCAATCCTCATAAAAATCCAGGCTTTGATCTGGATTAAGACTTTGTTTATGGATGAGAATCAAATGCAGAAAAGATAAGGGCCACATCTGCTGAAGAGGTCCTCCACCAGGGACTGACTGTGGTCCAGCTGGGCTACCTTTCCCATCTCCCATGACTAAATTCTGTGGCACTTGGGCTCTGACACATCCCATCTTAATTGAGGCAACACTTCCATGACATGCAAAATCATAGAAATCATAGCAACACAAGATTGGAAAGGACCTACAAGATCATCTAGTCCAACCGTCCTCCTATCACCAATTCTACACACTAAGTTACTAAATCATGTCTTGTAGCACCTCATCCAGACCATTCTTGAACACTGCCAGGGATGGTGACTCCACCACCTCCCTGGGCAGGCCATTCCTACTCACTATTAGCTCTCCCTGTATTCCCCTTTCCTACTGCTCTAGCCTCCTCACAGTCAATGATATATTTGAGTTTCACTGGCATTTACTCATTACCTTCCCATTGAATTCTCTATAAATCTGGCAAAAGTGGTCATTGCAGGAAGGAGAAAGTCTACTACTTTTGTTTTACAGTCTCTGGAAAGGAAGACATTTCCCTACTTGTGTGGATGCCACATATCAGTACAATAGAAAAGGGATTTCTTCTTAAGAATTCCTCTCCTTTTGCTTCATGGTTGTTCATGTCGTTTGTTTGCTGTTGCTGACGTCAGCAGCAGAACTACATTAATTTCACTTGCCTTTGAGATACTCTTGGTTTATACAAGCCAACTTGATCTGCCATCAGTACTACTGGCTGCTAATAGCCAGTTTCTAGGGGCTCTGTACAGAGGGTGCTCTATACAGCACATGTGCTCTTGAAAAACCATGGTACTGGGATTTTTTTCAACTATCCTTACTTACAACAAATGGAGGGACCCAGAGGAATGACAGTTCTGCTGCTGTCTCTAAACCAGTTTTCAAAGTTACCCACCGATGTTTACGAGCTACAAAATGTGCTCTGATTTCTAAACCTTTGTATGAAAGTTGACTTTGACTTTACTCATGTATTCTGTGAGGTGGCACAGGAGATGTAAACACCCTAAGGGCACAATCAGAAAAGGATGAAAGGAACAATGGGCCCCCCCCCCGTAGGGACCAACGAACATTTGGAGAACTTTGTAGAGTAGGGCTGATGGTTGGACTGGATGATCCCAAGGGTCTCTTCCAACCAAAATGATTCTATGATTCTATGACTACCTCACTGTGGCACTCCAGCAAGTTCTGTGGCAGTCCAATGGGCTACGCTCAAAAGTGGTACCAACGTTCATGTTCAGCCAGATTTCTCATCTTGTTTTGATAACTATAAGTTAGAAATGGTTCTGACAAAGTTGCTATGGTGCTTGAAAAACAGCAGGAGGAGTTTTTGACAGAATCCTGAAATGTGCACTGATTTGGCACCGTGAAGCTGCAAAACAAGCAAGGCTGTGTTTTTCCAAGACATGAATAACTACCTTTATCTCAGCATTCCAAAAAATCAGATTTTTTCTATTTGCTTCCTCTATTAATGACCACAGGCAGCTGTCTTTAAACAGAGAGGAGTGGCCCATCAGTGGTTAGAATCCCCAGGACATTGGACATTTCTAACCCGCTGGCCGGGGAGGCGTGCGTGGAAAGCATTTCTTTGATGTACTGTTTCTCACATCCTTTTCTGGATGCGTCTGATTCTGGCTGGAATAAAGAGGTAGGAAACTTAGGCTGAACAAGCCCTTTGCCTGATGCAGTATGGACACGGTTACATTCTTAAAAAGAAAATCCCTTTGCATTAATTACCCCTGAATGGCACAACATTGCATCCTATGTCCTACACACACAGGGAAACCTACATCAAGGTATGTACATACCAACATTCTTCCTCTCCATTTTCTTCCCATCCATCTATACAACCGCCAGGGGAAGTTTAGACTGGATATCAGGAAATTGTTTTACACTGAAAGGGTTATGAAGCCTTGGAATGGGCTGCCCAGGGAAGTGGTTGAGGCACCATCCCTGGTGGTATTCAAAACGGGTTGACAGTAGTGCTTAGAGATGTGGTTTAGCAATGGTTTTTATCAGTTAGGTTGACAGTTGGACTAGATGATGTTAGATGTCCCTTCCAACCTAGACAATTCTATGATTCTCTGATTTGCCTCAGTCGTTGTTTTATCCAGGCCTTTAGTTCTACCCCTCCCAGCAGCCTGCTTCTGCTGCTACACACCGCTCTTCCCACCAGTCCTTCTCCCTTTGCCTGAGCATCACTCCCTGGGTTCCCACCACAGCCCCAGCAGGACTTGCAGCTGAGCTCCCAGAGGATCAACTCCCACTCCCTGCCTCCCTCACTCTTCCTCCTCTTCTCCCGCTCACTTCTCCGTGACCTGAACTCCTTTTGGATCTCCTCAGAGGAGAGAGGATGCATACAACTGCTTGGGAGAGGGATTCACTTCACTCCCCGGCATTACTCACCCCAGAGCCAGCCAAGGGAACCAAAGATTCAACGGAAAAACTAGGGAGACGAAGAATAACATCTGCAGCTGGCCCTGAAGAAGGTCTGTCTCTTACTTGCTCATTCTGATTCATCTATTTCCCTGTAAATTCACCCATCACTCCAGTTTATTTCTTATTTCTTCCTCTACTCATCCAAATAGCCAGTTATTTCCATTTGCTCATTATCTCTATTATCTCCCTGCAACATCTCTTCCAACGTTCCCCAGGAACTCACCCTGGTTCCTCTAGAAACTCTTCCCTCATTTGCAGCCTCTGCTCCAGCCTTGCCTCAATACGTTGTGCTTAGGGTCTGGGTGTCATTTCTCACCTTGACTTTTTCGTACCAGCCCTCTGGAGATGGGGTTTACTGTACACTTTCCCTTGGCCTTCACCCAAGCCATGATGAACACGGAAGGTGAACAACATGCTCATGGGCAGGCCAGATAGCTCAGATACAGTGAACAGGCGCAGACATCGTGGCTCACGTACCTTGCCATACTTCTGTGCGTAGGATCCTGTGAGCAGCGAATGAAAAACTATGATTGTTTCATCCAAATCCCAAACAAACACACGCTGAAAGAAAAGAAGCGGGGGCAGTGTTGTTAAACAGAGGCTACCAAAGTCCCACCACCACCACCACCCCCCCCACCCAGCAGGCTGAAAGTCAACGCGGTCCTATAGTTTAATGAATTGCTTAATCAAGCGGGTTTTCTCTGAAAAACAACAACAACAAGAGGGTGTCACGCATGGTAAAAAGTCAGAAGGAGAGTAACTTTTGAACTCTTCAAACATTTCTTATTTATACCCTAAAAAGCTCTTCAAAACAGCTGCATAACACAGATTTCAGGAATGTCATGGCAGGGGGGGGGATTGTCAAACAGAACTGATAACTTAGAGGATAAACAGCACTCTCAGATACTGCTCTGCAAGTCTTACTGACCCAGGATCTTCTTCATTTCTCCTGCACGGCTAAAATTAAGTCTTGGGTAGAAGTGGTGTACGACACATATAATGGCATACAGAATTTAAATAATATTGTAGGATAAAATGGGTAATTCTAACTCAGAAAAAAAAAAAAAAGGAGAAAAAAAGAAAGACACTCCTTATATTGACAAGGCATTCAGGTTTATTTCCACTGGTAAATGAAATGAGGAATGGGGAAACTGAAATGTAAAAGGTCAAGAGTATTTTTACTAGAAAAATTAAATTGAAAAGCCAAAAAAAAAAAAAAAGGCATGGCAGTTTCTGCATAAAAGGAACAGTGTTTACATTCAGTGCCTGGCACTGCAGCCCACCCTACCACCCCAGGAGCAGCTGTGTGGCTGGCCAAGTCCCAGCAACGGTCTGGTCGTCTGCTGTCCCCCTGAGAGCTGGTCAGCGATGGCAGAGCCATGGGGCTGGCCAGGGCTGCTCCCTCCCCGTGCTGGTTTGGTGACAGCAGGGGACAAGGGGGCACCACCACACTGAGGGGCAGCAGCTTCACTGATGCCAGAGCTGGGGTGAAAAAAGCGCACTCTGCTTCCTCCTCCTCCTCCTCCTTCACTGCTAACACAGGAGTACTAAGGCTGTAATTACTCCGTTGCTAGGAGGTCACCTGTGTTTTAAATTGTCACCTCATACATCAGGCAGATCTATTTCTTCACTAAGGCACTGATCTTGCACATACTGAGGTACAGCCCTAACCTCACCGACGTAAGCTGCCTCGCTGGAATCTGCTAACATTACTTACAAGCCCAAGGACAAATCTGGGAGTAAGTATTTGGAAGGCTGTGGCCAGATGATCCTGTATAATTTACACTGCATTCCTAAAGACGTGTCATCAAGCTGAGCAATACGTTTGAGAGTTCCCATTCTGCTCACTTTTGTCACGAAGAAATGTCTCACTGGACGTGTGTGTTAAAATAGGCCAGTGATATCTGTGACACTCAGTTAGCGAGACCAAGTCCATGGTGTTTTCTGAAACGCTTTAGGCTGTTTCCACAGCTGTAGTTTTCAGAATTTACTTTTCATCAGAAGAAACCTCCGCATTGCCATTCGTCAGTTCCTGCGGGCATACCTCCAAGTCACTGTCCGGTGGGGGTGATGGATTATTCTTCCGCCCTCTACCCCGAGACTTTGACCCAGAACTCCTACATGTTCTCTCATCGAGATCTTTGATTGGTGTGGAGGGGCTCTGCACTGTGTCAAACTCCCCTGTAAAGTCAACCATTCACGGCAAAATTAGTGCTCGAGTTTTAAATGAAAAAAAGCTTCTTTCCCCCCGCCCTTCCCCCCCATAGCTAGACATGTCTGTATGCAAACTCAGCCACAAGCTGCACCTAAAAAAGTTGTACAAAATTAGGGATAACACGGTTTGCCTTATGCAGATGGAATCTGCAGATGCCACACACGCTTTTGACTTTCCCAAGGAAACTTTATAAACCTTAGCACGATAAGAGAAAGGTTAAAATGATACACATGCATATGCAGACTTACAGACAAATACACATGGGCACGTGGTACATATGGATATATCCAAGATGTAATTTAAAAGTCTTACTAAAGACTTCTCGAACCATGGAGTGCCTTTTAGTTCAAGAAGTTCATTCCCTGTGTTTGGAATTCAGCGAGACTTATTTCCAAGTCGTGTGTTTTACCAGAACACCCTTTGGCACTCATCCACGCACCAGAAGAGCTGGTCAGCATCCTGCTCCATCTCCTCCTCCCGGGTCACCTGCTCTTTACTAGAGCTCACTTTTCTTCCCTCTTTTTTTAACCTTCCCTCTGCCCATAAATTGTCAGAGGAAAGTTGTAATATTAAATGCAATATTCCAGTTATCACCAGAAAGAGTGAAGTCATACTTGTTGTATTCTGACCATCTCTTTCTAAAGTGTCAGCTATTGTCTGCTGTCAGGGAGAAGATGTGCCAGAATGGAATCGGTTGCCCAGGGAAGTGGTGAAGTCACCATCCCTGACTGTTTAAGAGTACGTGGTGCTGAGGGATCTGGTGTAGGAGAGAACTTTGTAGAGTAGGGCTGATGATTGGACTCAATGATCGCAAGGGTCTCTTCCAACCAAAGGATCCTATGATAAGGACCTTTTATCTGGCGTGGCACAGTTGCTCTCAACATTCAGGCCTATCTCTGACTTACCAGTTTGGGTAGGTTCCCAAGGGCCAAATGACATGCAGCCTTCTTCATCACCTATCTGATTAACAACTTGACTTTTCTCTATTAAAGAAGGAAACGGTATACATCTTGGAGACCTGACATCCCTGACTGTGTTTCAGAGTCGATTAGATGTGGTGTTGAGGGATCTGGTGTAAGAGAGAACTTTGTAGCGTAGGGCTGATGGTTGGACCCAATGATCTCAAGTGTCTCTTGCAACCTAAATGATTCTATGATTCTATGATTCTATGATCTACTACAGAGTTTGATTCAAGAGAGTCCTTGTGCTGCAAGGAATTGTGCGTTTCTTGGGCCGCTTTGGTAGCATTTGTTAAAAGTGCTCATGATGGCACATCAGCAGAAGAAATTAACACTTGGTACAAACATTTCTCAAGAGTCACCTATGATGCATCTGATTTTGGGCTGGAACCCAAACATTATTCATATTTACAAAGGAGTTATCACCAAGGTCACCACAGTCCCCCACATGACAGAGAAACTGGCCAGCAGATCAAGATGAGGGATTTTCCTACTCTGTTATGAACTTGCAAGACCACGACTGGAAAAATGTCTAGTTTTGGGTTTCCAAATATAAGGGGCTGGGGAGATTGACAAACTGGAAGTTGTCCATGTCAGAGTCATCAAGAGAGTTAATGGGCTGAGCATGGAGGAGGAAAGGCTGAGTGACTTTCCACAGAGGTATACAGGGAAAGGACAAGAAGCAACAAACAGAAATCACAGCAAGGGATATTCCCTTTAGATACAAGACAAAAATCCTTCGCTGTGCAAGTGGTCATTCACTGGGACAGGTGCTCAGAGAGGCCTGTGCATTCTTCATCCCTGGAGATGCTCAAAACTCAATTGGACACAGCTCCAAGCAGCATGACCTGTGTTGGTTTGTCCATGATAGGTTGGACGAGGAGACCCACGGAAGTCCTTTCCGATGTGAATGGCTGAAGGTTTCTGTAATCTTCCCTCAGTCATTCACCTCATTCTCCCTCCACAGAAAAGAAGAAAACAATTCAAGTCTAACAAAGATCTAAGAAGAAAATAGAGACCGCACTCCCAGTGAAGAGCCTGTGCCTCATGTAACACTGCAGTTAAATTCTTTACCTCTTCCGTCATTTATTTATACCTCCAAGTGAACGACAGGCAGAAGATTATTAAAATAAATACACCGAGAAGATGTATTTATACATCTTGACTGGAAAAATACTGTTGTATTTCTTGGAAGAGTAGGATTTAAGCCCATAATGTCACATTCCTGAATGGGAGCTCTAGACTTTCTGAGGAAAGAATTCAATATTCAAGGAAAGAGGAGAACAAGAAGAAAGTTAGTTCCCAACCCTACTGGTTAGGACATTTACTTGGAGAAAGACATATCTAGGTTCCACTGCCTTCGCCAGGGCACACTGGTTTATTTGACAGAATGACTGAGAAAGATATATATATATATATCTATATGAAATGTAAAGACATATTTTTGTAATGAAGAATCGACATCCCTGTACCACAAATGGAAAGTGATGAATCCTCCATGAAACAGGAGGAAACCAAAGGTGTCTCTCTCACTTCCTGGGAGAGTCCTCAAATTATTCTGCTGTTGCCTGGAAGATGATAACTACTACTACTACTACTTTGTCAAACTAGGTGGAGTCTGCTTCAATGTCACAAACCCCATGTGCTTCTCTGCATGTGCAGAACAGAGCCAAACTTTCAGGCAGGAGCTAAGAAGAGATTTTTAGAACTGCAATTTGAGAATTTGTTCCAGATACTATTTGGAACAGGTCTGCCCTGATTTGGATACGGGTCATATGCATCCTACAGTAGTTTCTTATTCAGCTAAAACTGTTATATGCCAAGAAATGGGAAAAATGGGGCAGCAATAATAATATATGAGGAATAATGTTCCTATGCTGTTTTTACTTTGTCCCTGCAAATGGAGAGTTCTTGTTGACTAATCATTTCTATTCCCAGCATGGTGTGGATGTCAGTCAGGACACTGCAGGCAGTGGAGCTATCAATAAGGTCATATTTTCTTAGTTCTTTCTGCATAAGAAGAACAGCAAAATATCCTTTGGTAAATGTACAAATGTACAAAAAGATGCTTCATAGCCAGAATCCTCATGCAGCAAAAATCTACCCTGGCTTCAGACAAAGTTCTGAGAGTGCAAGAGTTCTCTACAAAACTAAAATTTCCTTGATTTTTCTGACAGAGTGGAAAAATTATCCCAAAATAAAAGCCCAGGAATGAAAAAGCAAAAATTAAATAATTGAAGATGAATGTTTACATTTCTTACCACAAAAGTCTTCATATTTATAATGTCNGCAAGCTCAAGAGACCCAGCTCCTTCAGCCTTTCCTCCTATGGGAGATGCTCCACTCCCTTCAACATCTCGGTAGCCCTGCCCTGGACTCTCTCCAGCAGTTCCATGCCCTTCTGGAACTCAAGGGCCCAGCACTGGAAATACTATTCCAGATGGGGTCTCACCAGGGCAGAGTAGAGGGGGAGGAGAACCTATCTCGCCCTACTAACCACCCCCCTTCTAATAGACCCCAGGATGCCATTGGCCTTCTTGGCCAGGAGGGCACAGTGCTCAACACTGAGCAACAACAAAAGTGTACAACAAAATCAAGACTCATTTCTATATTAATGTATTAGAACATCTCTTCTCAATGGCCGCATTTACTCTAATATACCACTAAATAAATAAATAATTTTAAAAAGTCCCTATTCTAAATATTCTCTGAAAGTATCCCAACAACTGACGTGAATAACTTCAATTTTCATCGAGCATGAGCCATCACCAGTCGCTCCAGGTTTCTGCTTGGGTCAACGCTGCACAGGGTTACATAACGGCCCGTTAATCAGCACTGTAACTAATCACCCTACCTTGTAACTCCTGGATATTTAAAGCCAACTTTATTTCATTACCCTAATCTCTAAATCAGAAGGAGCAGCTGTCCCTTGCTTGAACACGAGGTATGTGTCTATTTTGGAACTGCAGAAGTCGGGGGTGCATGGTTTTCTATTTTTTTATTTTTTTTTTTTGGAACAACTGTAGGCTTAATTACTCAATTTGCTTTTTTACTAACAGCAGGCTGCTGGTAAAGGAGCAACTGCATTTCCTTATCCTCCGTTGGCTTTAGAAACAAGGTCAATGCTGATAAAAGGAAAACTTATTAAAAATCCAGCCATAGAATCATTCAGGTTGGAAGAGACCCTTGGGATCATCAAGTCCAACCATCAGACCACTCTCTCTGTGAAAAACTTTTTCCTCATGTCCAGCCTAACCCTACCCTGCTGCAGCTTGCAGCCATTCCCTCTTGTTCTCTTGCTAATTGCCCGTGAGAAGAGACCAGCACCAACCTCTCTACAA
>VZTM01022130.1:0-11769 GCA_013400555.1 Jacana jacana | reverse complement strand
AGGGATTCAGTTACGGTGCATTTGAGGACAATGTCTGCAGAGCAGCACCACAGGAGCGTCTCACACTTCACAGAGAAACCCATGGCAGACACCTGAGTTGGTGCATGCAAATGCTGAAGCTCAGAGGGCAGCTTTATTTCAGAAGTGGTAAAATTACTTTCATGAACTTCCTAGTAGGATTTTGTCACATGCAGATTTGTCCATAGTGCTTCTAGACTTTGTTTGGATTGCTTTGAGGGATCTCCTCATGTATCCTTGTTACATGCTGCCCAACATCTTCAACTCTGTATTATCATTCACAAAAGGACAAAAGTATATGTTTTACGTAGCTAAATCCTCAAGGGACAAACTATGTCTGAGACAGCCTTTGTCTCTAAGTATTATGCCAAGGACTTCTTCAAACTTCTGCCTTTGCAAACCCAGTTTCCATTATCCTCCTCTTCTGCCACCCTCTCTAGTTTTCTTTCACATCATTCTGTGTATGTCTCATTTCCATTACCATTTTTATAATCCTGGCTTCTCCAGAGATGGTGCCTCTGAAACTGGCTGAGGTCTAAAACATGATTGATTGCAGTCCATAAAAAGTTTTCCCCTAATTTCTCCAGATGATGAATTACACATGCAATTCCATGGCTGTTAAATATATTATTCTCAGCATCTCCAAAGCCTTATCAAACCTTACAAAACAAGACTTCAGATATCACTATGATTTATGTAGATTAAAATGCCTGACTTAGAAAATCCTTTGCAGATTTTTTTCAGAAAATGTTCTTATCTTTCACTATATTCTCAATTGTTTAACGTCTTTAGTATTTCCCACCTTGACTTGCTAGCTTCATATAAATTTTCTGTTTCCATAAAAGAGCAAATAACTCTTTCAAACAAATAAAAAAATATGAATACATCACTTAACATGAGCTAAATGATGTGTTCCCTCAGAAATATTTTTTGAGGACTTCAGATAAGAAATTATTGGTAAAGTACTTGGAAAATCAATGTAAACACAAACAATTGGAAAGGTGAAAAGTGACTTGGTATGTGTTAATACCGAATGTACTACAAAAGCCGTGATATGGTATAGTACACATTAGAAGTATTAAACACCTAAATAATGACTCTTCTCTCAATATAAAGTGTGAATGAAATTCCTTTAACCCTTAAATCCAAAGACTCTTAGAAGTCAAATAACCATGTAATGTATAAAGCAGGTCAAAATTTAGTGTTATGGGAACCTTTGAAAATAAGCATTTGATTCTAATGTCTAACTTCTTAAATATTAAAGAAAGTCTCCTAAAATCAGTATCATTTAACTTTTTTTTTTTATTTGAGGTAACTCTTGAGATTTAACAAACTGCAGCAGCTCTTAGATTAGCTAACACTGTGTGATCACCACAATGCTAATTCCGTGATTTTCATATCTTAGTCCTCTTAGTCCCTTGGCTTTCTTATCAGTTTCCATTATACCGACTTTCTCATGAAAATAGACAGAAAATGACAAATTAAAGCTAGAGATTCTTCAATGTGTTGACTGCCTTCTAAGAGGCATAGGTAAGTTTCTTCTACTATTAAAAAGTTCTTTGTCCGGAGAACTGATGAGGAAAATAGCATTGAGAGTGTAATGGCACCTACCTGTTGTCATTGTGTTTTGCCAGTCCAATTTGCTTTGGTCTGACATCACAAGCTGCTACTGCCATACTGTCTTTCATGATTTCCATTAAAGCATTGATTGGCTTACTATCTTACTTCTTTAAACGTCCTTTTTTTGCCAACATTTCACCCCAAAGTGCAGGAACTCCTCAGGCCCTTATTAATGCCCCTTAAGCACTGCACAGATTTTATGAGGTCAGACACAGCCCCTTGCCCTTTTCACATTTATGTTCCATGAAAGCCCCTTTTGATCCTCAGCTCTGTCAAGCTGGTTGGTATAGAAATTATGTTTCATGCTTTTTCCACACTCCCTCCTTTTTTCTTCTTTTTTTTTCCCCCTTCTCTTCAGCCCTTTAGAACATGAACTTCAAGGGAAGCCTTCATTCCTATCAGTCATGAAGAATGTGCTAGTTTCAGCTTTTACAAAAACACTGAATGAATTGAAATATGAATTATCTTTATAGAAATATAATAAAGATTTTGTAAAAATAATAATAATTTAATGGAGAAGTGTCCTTTCATTGTTCATGTGTATTTAAAAATCCAAACCTATCTGAAAGAAAAAATTGTGAAGAGGTAGAAGAGCAGATTAGTGCTATAGGATGGTTATAGATAAGATATCTTAATCTACCAAGCTCTATAAAACATATTTCAAAAGCAAAAAGAGGGATGAAACTCTGGTTACAGTTTGTCTGTTCGTGTCTGATCTTCCTTCCTCCTGGTCCAGTGAGTCAGCTTCTCCTCATCTTCCTTTTGGGCTCTTACCAAGCCTATCCATTACACAAGTTTAAAATACTGAGTGACACGCACCAGTGTCCTTCTGCAGAATAAACAAGTGTTTCACCCATGCTTTATTCTAATGTGTTAATTCCTATTACTATAATAAGAGTATTTTCCTATGAGAAATCACTGTTCCAAGAAGCTAATGGTGTATGACTGATGTCTAATGCTATCTTTCTCTGGGAAGTTTGATGAAAATAAGAGTTTCAGAACATTAACAACAGGGTTTCTCATTCCAGAGATAATATTTTAATAGCTATTAATATTAATAAATAGCTTCAGTTTTAAGAATAAAGTAGGCTGTCCACTTTCAGTGTGCATGGAACAAGCTGAAAAGCACAGAAGTGACAGAAAAAGCAGCCTTCTCATTATTGTACATTTTTTTAATTTTAACCTTCACTAGTCCTGACAGTATTTCTGTGAATTTCATAGTTAGACCACTGAAAGCTGTTCAGAATTGCAAATGTATACACTGAGCTTTCCAAAGCAATAACACACTAATCCAGTGATTAATCCTGCTGTTATCACAGTGTAGGCTGAAAGTGAAAGAAAAAAAATAATTAAAAAAATTCCAAAGTTCCTTCTTTTCACAATGGTTTAGCTATCCTGCAGAGCATAATATCACCAGCTGCTTTCTGTATTTGTACTAGAGGTTATGAACTCTTTTCTTGTGTGGTTGATTTCATGAGTGCCTTAGTACACAGTACAGAATAATAGCCAAATCTCAGTGTCCTGATTCTTAGGAGTTATGATGTTCACCATTTACCAGTCTGTTAGACCTCTGGATCCCAGAACAGAGTCTGATTACTGGGTAATACGTACCATGGAGCTATGGCTCATAACCAGACACAATTGAGTTGTGAGCAGGGAGTCGCATATGCACCTTAGTGCCCCTCTGTGCTTTTTTCTTTTAAAGGAATCAGAGGCACAGAGCTCTGCTTCAGTGATGTGTTCCGCTTCAGACTTCCAAACCAGTCTGGCTCACAACTGTGCCCTTCAGAAGCAGGTATCAAACCTGTGGCTGGCTGCTGCTCTTCAGGTAGACAAACCAAAACACCCCAAAAAAATAAGTGTCCAGTTCTGGGCTCCCCAGTTCAAGAAGGACAGCGAACTGCTGGAGAGAGTACAGTAAAGGGCTACAAAGATGATTAGGGAACTAGAACGTCTCTCTTATAGGCTGAGGAACCTGGGTCTTTTTAGTTTGGAGAAGAGAAGGCTGAGGGGAGATCTTACTATACTTATAAATATTTAAAGGGTGGGTGTCAAGAAGATGGGGCCAATCTTTTTTTCAGTGGTTCCCAGTGTCTGGATAAGAGGTAATGGGCATAAACTTGAAAATAAGAAGTTCTATCTAAACTTCTTTCCTTTGAGGGTGGCAGAGCACTGGAAGAGGCTGCCCAAAGAGGTGGTGGAGTCTCCATCACTGGAGGCATTCAAATCCCTTCCTGGACATGTTCCTGTGCAACCTGCTCTGGGTGGACCTGCTCTGTTCGGGGCATTAGCTTACATGATCTCCAGAAGTCCCTTCCAACCTTAGATCATTCTGTGATAGTAACCAAAACAGGTTGGAGTGAAATTTCAAAACCAGGATCTTTTTGGTGAAAAAATCTATAGCAAAGTCTTTCTCACCCTGTAAACATTGATACCCACTGTTAATGAAGTGACAAGGATGTCTGTAGGGTAATGTGTACAGCATTTTCAGAAATACAGACCTACGGTAAAACATACTAATGGGAAAGCCTTGATTGTGTGTTTCAGGGTTAATTAGCCTAGGGACTGAGAATAAAGATAGCATCCTCCAATCAATCACAGCTTTCCTGGATATGAACAAAACAGGAAACATATCTGCAATGAAAGAACAGGAAATTGGAGTAGTTTAAGTGAAAACAGTATATGTTTTTTCTCTTCTTAAAAAAATTTAAAAACCTAAAACCAGGCAAAGACATAATATTTTTTTTTAAATGTCATTCAAATCAGTGCCAGTGTTTTCAGAAGGGCGATAAATAATCAAATATATTTTGTTTTTATTAAATGCTCTGTAAGTTACTGTGGTTTTGCATTTTAAAATGTGTTGTGGGCTTTGTGCAATTAGATTGAGAAAATGGAATGAAATAACACAACATTGTCTTTGTTTATTTCAGTCATTATGGCAAAATGCTGCATTATGTATGCTCATCTACAGATGTTCTGAGTCAAGTTGTGCTAACTATTCCTATGCATAAGTATGGGGGTAGTTGGAATTTAAGAAGCAAACATACAGGGTTTTGTGGAATGGTAATAAATAATGATAGAAAATAAATTTATACAGAGCAAGATAGCCCTCCAGTTAAGGTTATCCATCTGATACACCACAGAGCAAGGTGCCTCCTGCATATAGAAATCTGAGCCTGTTTCACCTGAGCTAACAACCTTGTTTTCAAGGGCCCTGAGTGCATTTCTGGACCATCACTGACCTGAGCAGGCTCACCTGTGAACCCACACAGGCACCCTCTGCCCATTGTTCAAGAGCCCTGTTTAAGGTGAGACCTGGGACTTGAGCCATGTTATAGATGTCCCTGTCTTCAGCCATGGTCCTTGCCTGTCCTGACCTGTTGACTTGACTAGCCGCCTCCCATTTTTCTGACAGTGGCAGCTCTGCAGAGTCAGGCTTGGATCATTCTCCTCAAGTATGTTGTGACTGCATCCTTGGTGGTCAGGTTGTTACAGCTGCCTGGGTTGTGGTCACCAGCTGCTCATGTCTTGTCCTTCCTTGTGGAGAAACCCCACTGTTAAAAATTTGTGACTACATTGACAACTTTCCCTTTGAAACTAGGATCATGGCAGTTACAGATGAAGGACAAGTGGTAACAAGCACTTTGGCACTTGGGTAGCAGTCTTGCTGTAACAAAAAGGAATTGTCTTCTGAAAGACAATTTTTTGCACAATAAGTCTGAAAAGTTTGACAGACTTCTGTCATTTATATTTGGGAAAAAATATGATTCAGTGTTTTTTGAAATACAGGTAAACTTTCTTGATTGTAACTTTGCCATCTTTCGGAATCTTGCTGAACTCTGACAGACTTAGTAACCTGTATTTATATCATATTGCTTCTGCATGAGCAATGGCTTTGTGATACATAAGTATTTATTAGCAAATAATAACAGAATCAATATAGAGAGATTGCTTTTCAGAGTACTAAAGTGCCAAGATATGCATCGGTGAGCACAAAGAAACAGAGTTGGTATTAAACACTTAAATGTGCCTGAAAATAGACTTAAAAGAACCCCCCCCACACACCCCCCCCCCGCATACACAAGATTTTCAGGAAGATACAATAAAGTATAAACCTGTTTTCTTTGTTTATTAACTTGGCATACATAGTTCCTTTGTGGCTTTGAGAGTGCTTTGGCACATCAAAAATCAAGCTGTTATGCCTTCATGAGATGCCATTTTATGATTTTCAAATATTTGCTATTGGCTTCCCCCCCCAACCACCCAACCCCCAATTTTGCTATGTGGTGAGTTTCATCTCCTTCCAGATATCCCTGATTGCTGGGGAAGTTTGATGGCAGTTTCTTGCAAGAGGGGCTGTGATGAGAGGTTATTCTTCTTTCATGAGGAAAAGAGCCATGAGCAATCCCTGTGAATTTTTCCCAATTCTGTCAGTCAGTTCCAGCTAAATTTGATAGTCTCTTCAGGAGAGGAAGGATGTTGCAGGGAATATTAGATGCAACAGAGGGATGAGATTTTATCTGCTAGCTGCAGACCAAATCAGTCTTCTTCTATGATAAAGTGACCGTCTTAGTGGATGAGAGGAAGGCTGTGGATGTTGTTTACCTGGACTTTAGCAGGGCCTTTGATACAGTCTCCTAGAGAAATTGGCTGCCCATGGCTTAGATGGGAATACTGTCCACTGTGTTAAAAACTGCCTGGAGGGCCAGGCCCAGAGAGTAGTTGTAAATGGTGTTAAATTCAGTTGGCAGCCAGTCACAAATGATGGCCCATATGCATCCGTATTGGGGCCGGTTCTCTCTATCATCTTTATCAATGACCTGGACAAGGGGATTGAGTGCACACTCAGTAAATTTGTAGATGACACCAAGTTGGGTGGGAGCATTGATCTGCTTGAGGGTAGGCTCTACAGAGGGATCTGGACGGGCTGGGTTAATGTGCTGAGGCCAATGGGATGAGGTTCAATAAGGCCAGGTCCTGCACTTGGGTCACAACAATCTCAAGCAGTGCTACAGGCTTGGGGAAGAGTGGTTGCAGAGCTGCCTGGCAGAAACGGACCTAGGGGTGTTGGTCAACAGCTGGCTGCATATGATCCAATAGTGTGCCCAGGTGGCCAAGAAGGCCAAGAGCATCCTGGCCTGGATCAGGAATGGTGTGACCAGCAGGACGAGGGAAGTGACCGTGCCTCTATACTTGGCACTGGTGAAGCCTCACCTTGAGTGCTGTGTTCAGTTCTGGGCCCCTTACTATAAGGACATTAAAGTGCTGCAGCAAGTCCAGAGGAAAGCCACTGAGTTGGTGAGAGGTCTAGAGAACAAGTCCTGTGAGGCGAGGTTGAGGGAACTGGGCATGTTTTGTTTGGAGAAGAGGAGGCTGAGGGGAGACCTTATCGCACTCTATAACTACCTGGAAAGAAGGGTGTTGAGAGGTGAGGGTTGGTTTCTTCTCTCAAGTCACAAGTGACAGGACAAGAGGAAATGCCCTCAAGTTAAGCCAGGGTAGGTTCAGTTTAGATATTAGGAAAAATTTTGACACTGAAAGGATTATCAAGCATTGGAATGGGCCCAGGGAAGTGGCTGAGGCACCATCCCAGGAGGTATTCTAAAGAAGCTTGACATGGTGCTCAGGGACATGGTTTAGTGATATTTTTCTCGTCAGAATTAGGTTTATGGTTGGACTAGATGATCTTAAAGGTCCCTTCCAGGCTAGGCAATTCTATGAAATCCACTATTTGCATTGTCTAGTAATTAAAGTGGCTGAATCTGTCCTGGTGTTGTATTGTGGCTGGTATGTATATAAATATAGTATAACAGAGAGCATCTTATCCAAAGAGCTTATAATTTTTGTTTCACATTATGATACATATAAAGCACACAATGTCTGAACAGTGGTGCATCTGGGTCACTGCTCTCATCGGAGATGGTACAAGATGTCACACAGGGAGAACACACCACTGACCACTCTCTTCCTCCAATCCCCAGCATCAGTTGAGGAATTATGGATGTGCATCACTCATCCTGGCTGTCCATGAACTTGTCTAATTGGGTTTTTAACCAAATTTTATCAATTGCCTCTATAGTCTGCCTCTATAGCAAAGGAATCCAGAGGTTTGCTACCCACCATGTTAAAAAAAACAACTGTATATTCCTCTATTTTATATCTCCTGATAGTCACTAGTTTCAGTGAGTGCTGCCAGTTAAAATATGATAGTTCGCCTACAATTTGCTTCCCAGACTAGTCATGCTCTAGAGATTCATGTCTGCTGCAACCCTCTATCTATTTTTTCTTCCCCAAACACATGCAAAACAAACAACATGAGGTTGCTTCCCCCTTCATTTTGCTACCATGTCAAACCTTTGCTTCATCTCATACCAAGCCACATATACCAGGAAATATAGAACAGTTTGGGTCAGAAGGAGCCTTTAAAGATCATCTAAACCAATTCCTCTGCTATGGAACAGACATCTCTCACTAGATCAGGTTGCCTGAAGACCTTTTGAACACACCCAGGGATGGGACATCCACAGCTTCTCTGGGCAACCTGTGCTAGTATCTCATCAACCTCATCATCTTTTTTTTTTTTCTGATGTCCCATCTGAATCTACTCTCTTCCAGTTTAAAACCATTGTCCATTGTTCTGTCATTACAGGCCTTGGTAAAAATGTTTTCTCCATCTTGTTCATAAACTCTCTTTATATATTGAAAGACCTCAATGAATTCTCCAAGGAGCCTTCCCTTCTCCAGGCTGAACAACCTGTGAAAAATGCAAATGAGAAGCAGGCCTTTAAGAACAAAGATGAATAATATACAACTGGGATTTGTGGAAGGGTAAATTAAGTCCAAATTTAAACCCCAAAAAGTGAGAACCCAAATACCCTCATTAGCCAGTTTTGGAAGATAAGAACATCACTTTGTCTGGCTGTTTTTCTTTTGCATCACATCATATTAACTTTTCTTGCAGTGCATCATTTGGAGAGAGGAATTTATTTTTAGATTATTTTTTATTACCCAAATTGGAGTTTTTGTTGGATTTTTGTTGTTGTTGAGTTTAGTTTAGGTTCATTTTGTTTATAATTAATCCTTAAATCTCTTATTCTCTTGGCCAGGAGATTTTTAGCATCATATACATCAATTTTGTGGCACTTGCGCAGAAAGAAGATCCTCTTAAATTATGTCTCATAACATATGTTCCATGTGAAGAGGCATAAATGAATACTTTATTCTATCCTTGCTAAATACTAAGGACTTTGGGAATATTTTGCTGGAGCTGAGTAGAGTATTTAAAAAGACTCCTCCTTTCCCCATAAATTAGCAGTCCTCAAAATTTTATTTAAAGAAAATTATATTAGAAATGAAAGGGAGCCTCTATATTTTTTTTCATAGCCCAAATGCAGAACCCCTTAAGGAGTAAATTACCTGTTTTCTGGACCCTCATCTTCTTTTTAATGTTGTAATTAATTCTTTCCCATACTCTGTAAACAACTATAACTATTTAATCAAACAAGTGACATTTCCTGATATTGATTTGCTTTTTTACTTCCAACATTCCAAGCAAGAAATTGGCATTTTGACATAGTGGTCAATAAGATGCTTTATGACAATTCAGGAGATCCAAGAGGGAAAACTTGTGCAAATCTGAGTACGGTTTGTTGCTGAATTTCCTTTTTTTCTAAAGCAAGAGTACCCATCGTTGATTGAGACTTGAAGTGAGACTAAAAAGCTTTCTTATCCAGTCTGCAAGAGAACCAAATGTCAAAAAGCAGCAAGAGAACCAAAATCATGAAGAGGAAGAAGCATCAGGTTTTTGAAATGGGTTGAGCTGTTGAGTCTAGTTCTTCTGGGGTCTAGGTGTAGGGGAAAAATGAGAGCCCTGAAGTCCTCCAACTTCTCCTTTAGTGGGAATGACTGGAATGTGGGAGGATAGGGCAGACCACTGACTTCACCTGCCATGTTCTCTGTAGATAGCCTTTGGTATCTTTGTCTTTATTTCTTATATGCATGGGTCTTTTATGAGCTGTAACCAATACAGTGCTTTTTTGCAGCATATATGTAGTAAATGCTAAAAGTTAAAGGGATATCTTNCTGAGTACGGTTTGTTGCTGAATTTCCTTTTTTTCTAAAGCAAGAGTACCCATCGTTGATTGAGACTTGAAGTGAGACTAAAAAGCTTTCTTATCCAGTCTGCAAGAGAACCAAATGTCAAAAAGCAGCAAGAGAACCAAAATCATGAAGAGGAAGAAGCATCAGGTTTTTGAAATGGGTTGAGCTGTTGAGTCTAGTTCTTCTGGGGTCTAGGTGTAGGGGAAAAATGAGAGCCCTGAAGTCCTCCAACTTCTCCTTTAGTGGGAATGACTGGAATGTGGGAGGATAGGGCAGACCACTGACTTCACCTGCCATGTTCTCTGTAGATAGCCTTTGGTATCTTTGTCTTTACTTCTTATATGCATGGGTCTTTTATGAGCTGTAACCAATACAGTGCTTTTTTGCAGCATATATATATAGTAAATGCTAAAAGTTAAAGGGATATCTTTTAATTTTTTTTTGCATTTAAAAAAAATAAATTAATACTTTCTGAAACAAGCATGGTTTATTTTTTAAAGAGATTCATTTTTTATTATTATTATTCTTATTTTGCTACAGAATGATAATGGTTTTGATTATTGGGTATTCATAAGCCTCACTTCTAAGTGAAGGTCAGATGTGCCAAGGAATTCACAGGCTGAATCTAAGCAATATTCCTTCAAATACAGACACAGTACTCCATGTCAATGCTTTTCTTTTCAATGTTTTTTGCTAAATGATACCAAGTAGCATAAACTGCAACATGATCTGATGAGAAGACTCTTATGGGGAGTGTGTGTGGTGGAACTGATGCAAAACTGTGATTTATTTTTACTTTTTTACACAGTTCCAGCAACACTTTGTGTACCTTCTTTGAATGTAGCCAAGTCTTTTTATTGAGTTTTTTGAACAGAGGTTGCACCAACTTAAGCCATTAAAACTAATACTGACATTCTGTTATTTTCAATTACGTCTCTTGTTTGCAGGAGTATGCTAATCCATCTGAGTATAAGAATATGGTAGATAAGATGTTTTAGTGTGGGTGAATATTAGAAGAAGATTAGACACTGAAAAGCAAAAACTCTCTTAAAAGGGTGATTACATTTCTTCTCTCTATTATTTCTGTCTGCCATAGAGAAAACAAAATCCACCCTCCTTTATCTCCAGCTCTTTATGCTTTGTCCGAAACTGATGAGGAAACTAAAAATGAAAGGTTCTGCTTTACCTCACTAGGGGATAAGCAGCATTTTCCCCTAAATGGTTCAATATGTCTTGTGTCTTTTATAATTGCCAGTTCTCTTGTGAATTAGGATACAATTTTCTACAATATGTGAAGAACTACAGATAGCTTGAGTGAAATACATTATCAATTTTCATTTTACTGGTAATTTGCTTTCTTAAGGGTTTACGTTAGGTGCTTCAACAAATGTCAATTTGTGTAGGGTTCTCCTTTCTGAGTTTAATTTTCTTGGTATTGAATAATTTACTGTGTACTGTGTCTCTGTACTACTCCAATACATTTAAAAGCTGCAGCTTTTACTCCTTATTGTTCACATTAAGACAATTTAATTAGCTGACCTTTCTACTTTCCTTTAAGACAACAACATTAAGTACTGTAATTATTTAGGGCTTTCAAACATTTTCACAACTATGTATTGATTCCAATTAATGTTTCTTTCTGACTGGTTTAAATTTCTATCAATTTTACCTCTAGCTTTAAGTTGTTCTGTTTATACATTTATCTGCAAAGGACTTGTTTTTATTATTGCTTCCTCCCCTGTTTGAGTCACCTTCTTTTGAACAAGTTGTCAGTAGAAAACTGTCTTCCTGAATCAAGAGTTTTGGAACTGCACTTTGGTGAAAAAATAGGTGATTTCTTCCTCAACTGAAGACTACAGGGAATATCTCAGCTCTATTATCTGATTTTTGGCTTCATGTGTCTTTCCAAGGTTTTTTTCCCAGTTTTACTGGTTTCTTGATCTTCTTTCTTCTTCTATTTATTATTTTGCTTTAAAGAAGCAACTGCTGGCTTCATCAAGTTCCCTAAAATACTGGCCCCATCCTCCTGAC
>VZTM01022129.1:4095-24159 GCA_013400555.1 Jacana jacana | reverse complement strand
TTAGGGTCATTCTTTCGTGAGGGGGGAGCACCCAGGGTCATTATCTCTCTTATAAAATGCAACCTTTGATGGCATCAGAGCTCAGTAAATTTTGTTCAGTTTCCAGGGTTTAAGATCTGCTTATCCAGAAAAAAAACAAAACATCCTGGAAGCAAATGGGTGACCTGTCTCTGAAACCTGAAACCTGGGACCTGAATGCTGAGAACTCAATTTTAGAAATTTCTGCATCTTTTATTACAACAACAGATACAAAAATATCATTCACTATGCTGCAGGTGTGCTTTGGGGAGGAAGGCTTTAGGAATTTTGTGTGTCATGGAAAAAATAAATATTAAACTTTTCTCAGTTGACACAAAAAACGTGGAATGTTGGATTTTTCTGTATGACACCAGTTCCAAAGGTCACACAGCTGTAACTTCAACCGTTAATTTTAATAGCAGAGTAAACAACCATAATAGTACCACAAAGCCTAAAGATTATTGATTAGTAAATATACAGTAATGCCAGACCTTCGCTATCCCAAATTTAAATTTGAGCTAGGAGGTGTAAAAGCAATCCACTTTTTTAGTTTTTCTACATAACAGAGAAAAACATTAAGGGGCAACAGTTTGAAATTAGTGAACCATTTGTTCCATTCTGATCTCTGTTACAGAAAAATATTAACTGAGGCTAACTTCTCCCTGGTAATGGACTAGCCACTTCTCTAGCCAAGATGTAAAAGTCATCTTAGAATAAAGTCTTCATTACATCTTTAAAAAATCAATTATTATTCAGAGGAGAAGCAAATATTGGACAGTTAACTTTGCAAACAGAGAGAGAAGGGTCAGGAAAAACAATTAAGTATTTTCAGGTACAAAGACTGAATTTTTCTTACCTCAAGAATAGGTTTCATTATTTCTGCTGTAGTACCACCTTGTTTTTCACAAAACTTATAAAATGCTTCAAGATAAGACTACATGAAAGAAGAAGAAGAAATGCTGCTTAAGGGCTGGATGAGCACAACACATCATCATGAACTTAATTTTTAAATACTTCCATTATTATGTGTTCCATTATTATAACTCTACTTATGAATTTACATTCAAGTATGTGCTTAATTACTTTGCTAGGTTGAAAGTTGAAATGTTAAAATGCAAATGTCTTGTTATTACCAAAAATATTTTTTAAAATGTTATAGGACAAATATTACGTTTTCTTTGCTCACTAAAGAGGGAACTCCTTGAGTTCCACTGAGCTTCCACTGTGTAATAAGCAGATGGCTGAAGGAAACTACATTTATAGTGTGGAGGAGGGGATTTGGGAGTATGCCACGGCTGTTGGGCCTGCACTATGAGGATACACAAATTAATCCCTACTGCTCTGCCCTAAACCCTGGATTAGGACAGAACAGCAGACAAAGCTTCTGTAATACTGGTCTACAGAGCCCTCTGGTCTATTAAGGATTCTGGCCTTTGGAACCATTTTAAAATACCTGTGCAGGAAGGACTGTAAAATGTCAGAGTGGCTCCCCCTGCCTCTCCACCCCCTAAAATATTGTCTTAGGGAAGATTTATGTTGTCAAAATTCATTTGCTACAACTTCACACAATCTTGTTTAAGGAGCTGTCACTAGCTATGCAATTGAGTGAATTTTAAGTAGAGACATCTCAAGGGGGTTCTGCTGCATGAGATTATGCATTAGGTTCTCTATAGTGCTATTTTGATAGTAGAGATGAAATGTAATGGGTCACACTGACAGCTAAAGCAGAGGAGAGAGGATAAATTAATAATTTAGAAGTGTTTTCAGAATGATCCCCTGATATTTAGAAGAGTGAGAAGAAAAAAATATTGTTTTAATAAGTGTAAATGTATGGTCATCCCCATAGGATATAAGAATCAAATCTGTATGTTATCAAATGGAAAAACATGTCTAGTTTAGCAGTACTGTGAAAGAATTAAAATACTTGGCCATAACTAGTGTTGTTTTGAATGAGATTAAGTATATTTAAGAAGATTAAGAATATCTAAGAATCAAATATTGCCTTGGGAATTTATAAATATCATTTGTAAGACAAACAGAAGATTTTTTTTTCTATCTAGTGCAATCATATCACTGTAAGAACTGTAAGAATACTTCCTGGAGTCTGGGGCATCCACTGTGGAAGAAAGATAACAAAGAATTTGGAGGGAATGTGCCAGGAGGAGCCATTCATGGAATGCAATATGTATAGCCTTTAAAGACATCATCCTAAGAATCTTGACCAATGTGCTAATATTTGTAAAGCAATTTGAAAATGCAAGGCACATGTTAAATGCATATCTTTCAGCAGTGTGCTGTAGCCATGCTAATGAAAATTTTAAAAGGAAGAAAATTATACAAACCCCTTTAGTAAATAAAACCAATGTTAGCTAGCATCAAAACAATTAGATCTTCCTAAATCAGATCTACCTTTTATAAATAAAAATAATTGCTAGCCAAAAGCCTGTCTAGTCTCACTTAGGGAGCTAAAAGTTCTATGGCATATGGTGGATAACTGAGTAATAAAGAAATGAATCTGGATATTAGCATGACATCTAAAACATTTTCATTAATGATATATTAAATTATAATTTGGATGCAGACCTAAAATTTGAAAACATTCCAAACAGTGGAGTAGAAATGAAATGAGCTGGATTTGATTCCTGGACTTGTCATCATCCAGGTGACCTTAGACAGCTTGCTTTATCTCACCATACTTCTGTTTTCCCATCCATAAAACAGGGTTAATGATACTGACCTCCTTTTCTGAGACACTTTGAAAAACCCCAAGTATTTTCATTATGTTGCAAGAACTTGCCTTGTACAGTTTGTTGCGCATTATTTCAACGTTCATTTCATCCAAGTCATTTTCAGACAAGCAGTCTTGAAAGAAAGCAGCTGAAAGCAGAGTTTATTATATTGCATTGTAAATCTACATGCTGGTAGTATGTAGCTCTTGTCTATTGCCATTCACCAGTGTGTAAGCAGCTGAGGTTTCTGTTGTACAAGAAAAGCTGATATAACAGAGAAGAAGAGAAATCCTTGTGATTCTCCTCTTATCCCCCTATTCCCTCCTTTTAAAGAGAGTTTGCTGTTAAGGGAATAAATCAGTGCTGCAGCCAGAGTCTACATCTCCAGAGCAAATCGGATGGGAGATGCTAATGAAAGCTTTAATCTTCTCTGAAGTACATGGTTTGGGCATTAGGGAGATTTTCTAGTGAGGAACATGAAAGGTAATTTTTGTCTTAAATCACGCAGGTATTCTGCAATTGTTAAGGAGAATCCTCTTTCCTGTTTTCCCTCTAACTCTTTGGGTATGTCTGTGGTGGGGGAAAGGCAACAGGTTGCAATTAGTAAGGGGCACAGGCTTTGACCGTGACCATCTGTGCTTCCATGTCTTCTGCAGAACTGGCTAAAGAGCAAGCTTTTGAACAGGGAGGCAGAGGATGAAGTTCATTTGAGCAGCTGTACCACTTAAAGAGACTGTACCCACAGCTGACAAAAGCATGCCAATCCCTCACTGTTCCTCAGCTGCGCCAGTGCTACATGGTGTCTCACACAGTGGCAATGGAAGTTGGTATTTAGAGAGAGCATGTGAGGCTGAATGTGCTGTGCTCTTCTCCCTTCCTAATCCTCCAGCATCCAGATTTTGAGAATATAGCCTTGACAATTCCCTTTAGTCTCTGTAGATCCATTGCCCTTGAATTTGTCCCATCTTTTTAAAGATCTGATACTGCTCTCTGCTTTTACAAACTTAACAACAACAACAACAAAATAATTCCATAAACCTACTACCAGCTGTGTAAAAAGAGTGATTTATTTTACCTGTTTTAATATTTTTTTTTTCCTGGAATTTGGTCTTCTAAAGGATTTGGTGAGCAACAGTTGGTAGCTCACCATGGACAAAACTCTGCCCTCAGGACTTTTTGTCCTCTCCAAATTGGGGTCCAGTCATTTCAGTCCATCTGCAGATGGCAGTGCCATCCCCTTGTTCTGCTCTGCACCTCCTCTGGTACCACTGTACAGGGTGGCAGTGCCCAGGTGCCGGTGGCAGTGAGGGCTGTGGGGAGGCCCCTGAGAGGAGAGACTGGGACTGCCCCAAGCTGGGCACAGATGGTTTCCAGCTGGTTCCAACAGACCCTCCTCAGGAAACAACTGAGCCCCTCCGCCGAGCTGGCGATGCCCTGGGAAAATGTATTTAAGAAAGGGCAAAACACGCAGTATGTAGAGAGGAGGAGGGAAGAAAATTTTGAGAAACAGTGGAGGGAACACCAAGGTCAGAGAAGGAGGAAGAACCGCTCTATGGCTCTGGAGCAGGTACTCCATGCTGCCTGGGGAGCTGGAACAGAGACTCCTGAGAAGAACTGCAGTCCTTGGTAAGTGTGAGGAGGAAGGAGTGGCAGAGAGAAGCTGCTCTGTGCTGACGGTAAACTCCCCCCACTCCTTGTGGTCTCTTCGGGAAGGCAATGAGCAGCACAAGGAGTGGCTGGAGTTTACAGTCAGTACACAACAGCTTCTCTCTGCCACTCCTTCCTCCTCACACTTACCCTCTGCTCTGGTGTGGGCTCTCCAAGGGCTTTTGTAAGTGTGTAAGTGCCTCTTTCTTGTTTGCTTCCTAATGCCTGGATCAGTAGTGAATTATATGTGCATTAGTCAAACCCAGTCAGTTTTCCCCACATTAAGTCTTTTTTGCCTGCAACAGTAACTCCTAGGTGATCTCAGCACATCAGCTCCTTTGTCCTTGTTTTCTCCCCGGCTGCGCTGGGGACCAGGGGTGAGAGAATGGCTGGGTGGTTTCTGTCTGGGGCCAACCAGCCACACCTTCTTGAGAAGCAGAACCCAAACCCACTCAGAGTACTCAAGATGAGGGACACAGTGGTTTTGTATATGTTCAAATCCATCCACTGTAATCTTATTCTCAGGACTTTTCCCAGCATTGCCCCACACCATGTTAGTTTTTGTTTGTGATGTCTGCTGCAGCACATTGAGCAGTTTCATCCCAATTTCAGAATGTGACATTCCCAACCCTCACTGTGTTTTGCTTTTAGATTTAGTTCTACAAAATAGGGATTTTCTTTATCTTTGAGTTGTGCTAAAATCCCAAAAGGGAATCTAGATTCTACCACAACTTCTAATATTTATTAGTCACTGTCTGCTTTTTGATCCTTAGTGAGGGATAGGCAAGATTTCATCTTACATTTTTTAATTAGAGGTGCCGGTGTTGAAATAAAATTCTAGATGCGCTAAATCAGTGGCTACTTTGGTTATAAAAGATATCTATTACACTTCTCGAGGAGCGTGTTTTCTTTGTGTCTGCTACCCAAGGTTGATACAGAAGCTGTTAATCACTTCAGAAGTGCTTGATCCACACTTCATGTTTTGTGCCACCAAAACACAGCATACACAGTAGAAAACATGCTACGCCATCTGAGATGTTCTTAGGAATACAAGATGAGTAGTTTCAAGAAGAAAATAAGAATTAGTGTTCCTACCTAATGGTGTGTCAACCAAAATTGCATTGAACAGCTCAGTGGGGTTTGAGGCAATGCTGACGGCTTCCATTTGCTCAAAGCTCCCCAATGGATGACACTTGGGAACAAGTTCAGCTATGGGCCGCTGGTGTAATGTGCCAGTTATTAAAAGAATTACATTGTCAATCATATAGCTGTATCTGTATTTGAAAGAAGAAGTTAAAGAAAGTTATTTTTATAATTAATTTTCCTTTGAAAAAATGCAAACCCAAGATTTTTCAAAATTAGTAATAAAACTTGTGTCAGAAATGACCACGGTACTTGCAGGTTTGTATGCTCACTCTGTATCTATGTCTCAGCAAAAATAAACAGAACTTTTTAAACAGCAAGCAGGTAACACAGTACTAGTTTTAAACTACATAAGTGGTTCAGAAAAGAGGCTCTTTTAAAGAAAAGGAAACTGAAACATTAATATAATAAACATAACAGCTGTGAAATGCAGATTTGCTATAATAAGTGACAGTGAGTGGTATCAAAAAGTAAATAACCTAAACTAGCAACTTCTCTATTTTGGGATTTTGTTATTCTATATAGACTATCTGGACAGAGAAGAAGTACATGGGAATCTCAGCACTGAAACTGCAGAGTTCATGCAGATGGACCAGTCCTAGGGCCGCCTTCTCACTCAGCTTTCAGCACCCTCCCATGAGGAAATGAAGAACAGGTTCTCACAGATTTCTTCTTTAGTGCTAAAAGTTTTCTTTTCAGTAGAAGATTTCTATCAGCTTCATAGTTGTATGCTGTCAGAGAAGCTGAAAGCAGTTTTGTTAGTGACTTGGAATTGTGTTAGCTATTCTCTTGGGATGCTTATGACAAGGATGCTAGTCTTCAGCTTGCATTATTGACTCAGAACACATCTGGAGACATACAGGGATTATTATCTCACACAAAATCCAGGAGGGGTGTCAGGGACCTGGTGAAATGCAGTTCAATGATGTAATAACTGTGTTAAATGTCATAAACGAGTATCTCCATTATTAAAAACCAGTAGAGTGCAGGGATTGTGCATATGATGTGACACATGCAGGTCAACCAGTGTGAGAAAAAAGCTGCCATAATTTTAACATTTTCACTTTCATTTCCCTGAAGCAAAAGGTAAACACTGTATGCCTCAGGTCACAACTGTCCTAGGGCACTTTAAGAACCTGTTAACCTGTTGATATATTCACCTAAAACTGATCAGATGCACTTGACCCTCCTCCCAAAAAGAAAAAAAAAAAAAGAAAAAAAATTACACTTTATTTTGCTTTTATGATAAAAATACTCCTTAAAAGTAAGCTGAACAGCCTAGTGTTCTTGTTATAATATAATAAAAAGATCAAGATCAACTATCCTGCTGATATTTCACAAATTCATGTTATACTGTTATAAAGCAGATCCCCGTTCTTAGGGTTAAGCCATTCATTTACCAGTTTTATCTGTTTATAACTGTACTGAGATCAGAACTTTCTCTTTATCTGGCATCAAACAGGACTTGTACTTTTTTAAAAAGCTACTTGGATCTAAGTGTCTTGCTATGTGCAACATAAAGTTTTTCTGTTTCTAATGTTCAAATGGTGTGAGAAGTATGGCAGGTATACCATAGGTAGTCTTTTCCCCTTTAGAAAAAAAGTCTAGAACTTGCCACATGCCTAGGAATTAAATCACTGCCCTGTACATTATGACATTGCTCATCTTGTATGAGTAACTCCCACAAACATCAGTTTTGCAAGTTCTTTGACTAAAACGATGTTTTGAAAATGCCCACTATATTTCTCAATCTCTACCACTCCTCCTGCCACTGTCCACAGACAAAAAAAACCCAAAAATCTTCTTGTGTTCTTCAAATAAGTAGTTGCAAAGACAACAACTCTTCATATATATTTTTTCAGAACTTACCTTAGCATATAAACTATGTAAATGTTGCAGTATAAAAGTATTTTTTTCTATTTTTGAAACAATAGAAATTTGGGTACAAAGCATTTACATTGTTTTAACTTGCAGCTGTGCTTTTGCTTTGAGCCTATGGGCTAAGCTATGTGCTAACATTACTTACGTGATAAAATTCAGAAAAGTGGCAAGAGGTTCAAAAGCATGGTTTCTAAAATAATGAAATTCTGTGAGAACTTTTGCTTTCAGTTTATCGTCGATGGTGGAAATAGTGAGAGGGCCGGTTTCGTTAGCCAAGAAGTTGCCATAGTCTGTAGTCTGTAGATGTAACTTGAGATCTGAAATTAAATTCGAAGAAGATCATGAGAATAAACTGTTATTACATTGTCTACGAACCAGATCAAAAAACTTTTAAAATGTTAATTTCTAACATTATATTTTCATGTTAAGAAAATAATCATAGATCATACTCTATTGGAAAAGTTTTGCCATAGATTTAACATAGAGTAAGTGCCTAATTATTGCAAATTTGTGCCAGCTTCTATCAGTAAGCCTCAGTGTGTGCCACGGGAAAGCAAAATAATTTACACCTATGTTAGAAGTTTCACTGGCAACTTTGGTTTCCAGCCACGCCGGGCACAGTTAATTACTGCCGTCCTGAGCCCCTTACCAATAAGGTATATTCAATGTTTGGAATTCTCTGATTTATTCAGGGTACCAGTCTTGCACAACGAAAATACGTCAGTTGTTTTGTCTCCTGCATTCCTATGGACAGTTATATATTTATCCTTAAACTTTGTTAAGATCTTAAATTTTCATATGAAACGTTTAAATCCCAGGTAAAACTATAATCTTATGCTATAAACTGCCTGAAGAAGAGACCAGATCTTGCCTGTCCAAATAGTTTCTGCAGTGGAGGACTTCAAAGGGCATAGTTATACTCAGCATTTCTGTTTTAGCTTTGTCTGTTTTATGGCTGTTCCTACCAGACCCTAAGAAGCTGTTCCAGAAGCTTAGGTTATCATGGCATATTCTGCCTGAGCTCCCAACCCTGATAACCAGGGAAAAGAGGCTGATGAGACAACGAAGTTGCTAGAAGCTTTTGTAATATCAAAGAATTCACTTGACAAATTTCCTCTGCTGGCCATTTTCCGCCATGAGGCAAAAGTAAGGATTTGAATTAGTCCTCAGTGTTCAAAGCAGCTTAACATTTCCTTTTAGAAAAGCCCCTGTTGTATTGCATAATTATGATCAAATGCTATATTAAAAGTACTGTAAACTATAGATTGGGATATTATTATATGGTTTGCGTGCTCATAATGATTAGATTTCCATATAAAATCTGAAGTGATATTTAGGGAAAAGGACAGCAACACCCCCACTGACTGGAGAAAGTGTATCTATAAGGGAATTTGATACGCAGTTACCAAGGTGTGCATTTATCAGGATGGAAGTTACTCTTTTATAATTCCCTATGTGTATAGCATCGTAGATTCATAGAATGGTTAGAGTTGGAAAAGACCATCCCCTGCCATGGGCAGGGACACCTCCCATTAGATCAGGTTGCTCAAAGACCCATCCAGCCTGGCCTTAAACACTTCCAGGGTATAGGGAATCCACAACTTCCCTGGAAAACTTGTTCCAGTGCCTCACCGCCCTCACAGGAAAAAAATTATTTCTAGTATCTAATCTAAATCTCCCCTCTGCCAATTTAGAGCTGTTACCCCTTGTCCTATCACTACGCTTCCTGATAAAGAGTCCCTCTCCAGCTTTCCTGTAGGCTCCCTTCAGATACTGGAAGGCTGCTATAAGGTCTCCTTGGAGCCTTCTCTTCTCCAGGCTGAACAAGCCCAGCTCCCTCAGCCAGTCTTCATAGGAGAGGTGCTCCATCCCTCTGATCATCTTCATGGCTTTCCACTGGACCTGTTGCAACAGGTCCATGTCCTTTCTATATTGAGGACTCCAGAGCTGGACACAGTACTCCAGGTGGGGTCTCAGGAGCACAGAGTAGAGGGGTAGAATCCTCTCCCACAACCTGCTGGCCACACTTCTTTTGATGTAGCCCAGGATTTGGCTGGCTTTCTGGGCTGACAGTGTATACTGCTGGTTCATGTTGAGCTTCTCATCCACCATCACTCCCAAGTCCTTCTCCTCTGGGCTGCTCTTGAGCCTTTCTCCACCCAACCTGCATTTGTGCTTAGGATTGCCACATTCTAGGTGCAGGACCCTGCGCTTGGCTTGGTTGAACTTCATGAGATTTATACAGACCCGTCTCTCAAAGCCTGTCCAGGTCCCTCTGGATGGTGTCCCTTCCTTCCCATGTGTTGACCACACCAATGAGCTTAGTGTCATTGGCAAACTTGCTGAGGGTGCCCTCTATCCCACTGTCCATGTGTCTGACTTACTGGTCCCAGTACTGACCCCTGATGAACGCCACTCATTATTGGCTGCCCCTTGGACATTGAGCCGTTGACCAAAACCCTTTGAGTGTGGCCATCCAAACAGTTCCAGTTCCAGTTCCATACTTTCTTAGTATGCAATAAGGTTGCCTACAACAAGACTTAAAGCGAAAGAACTGGTACATTGCAAATTCAAACTCCTACATATACCATACTCACTTACTGAGGGAGATAATCAGAGTTTTCTATGCAGTTTAGCTGCCACTCAAACTCATTTTAGCAATTTCATCAACAGGCACCCTTACTCAGCTAACTCTCCAGAACTGTTAGCATTCATTTAGATTTTTCTGCAACAGACTGAACTTTTGCTAGAAGTGTAAAATAATTGCTTCTTAAAATTATATAGACGATCACAAAACTGTTGACAAAAGAAGGCAAGGTAGTTGTTTTTTCAATAGTCAGAGCCAGATACTAGGAAGTGGTCATAGTTTCAGTACAGGATTCCATGTAGGGAGAAGAAAAAGAATCCAAATATGAAAAAGGAAAATTATTTAATTCAAGAAAGAAAGAAAGGTAAGAAAGATTAAGAGAAATAAAAATGTAGAATTATGCACATAAACAAGTCTAAATATGTAAGACCGTCTTTTAAAAAAAACCTCATTTTTATATCACGTACATTTCCTATGAAAGCTGGTCATTTTTACTTTCTATTGCAGTTAAAAATACTTGGCATATGGTGGGATTAGATAATACTACCTTATTACATGCAAAGACTTGAATTCCAGCTTTCTTCAATTTGTTTTAAGATGAACCACTGATATCTGCCTTGAGTCACACTCTGTAAATATTTTTCAAACACAGTGGTTTTCAGGGGTTTAGTACCTAGAGCAGACTGCAAACCCTAAATATCTGCCCCAAGTATTAGCCATTCTGAACTGTGTTTAACTTCATAATGAGATGAGCAGAAGCTAACTCTAATTGATTGAGAGTTGACAAGACTGTTTTACTTTTCTCAGTTCTCCTATTGACTAAGCAGCTTCAAAATCCATGCCATAACATAAGGAACGAAAAATATTAGCTATAAAACATTATATAGCCCCACCTGGCTCTCAAAAGTAGTAAATAAAGGAGTAAATACTATGCCCAGAATATTTGATTGTTGACCCTGTCACTTCTACAACCTGCTTTAGAGAAGTAATTCTTCTAAAGAATTTAATAAATGCCAGTATGCATACTGTATGTGAGAAATAATATTCAACCCTGTCTCATGGTCTTGGCCAAAACAATTGAGAAAATAGTAATCCACAAACTCCAGTCCCATATAATATTGATCAGGAATGTCACAATCAAAGGTCACACTGTGACAGAGTTCAGTGCAGCTCAGAGTCTGTTCTGCTGGTCTTAAATTATAGTCTTCTCATGGCTGTTGACATAAAGAAGACTTGGGGACTAACACGGGCACTTGCACTGGTAACATGACTTCGTGATCTGGCAAGAGTAGATGGCTGAGCATTGCAAGGGCTGTTGACCAAAACATTTTAGCTTTCATGGAGGCTGCTTGTCCACAACTAGGAAAAAAGACTCCTGTATTTCAGCTGCCACTATTCTTGCCATCCATCTCCACTGTATTTCCTTATAGAAATACATGCAGGAAAACCATATGTAGGAAATGTATGACTTTAAGTGGTATGATTTTAAACTACATGATTTTGCTCATAACTGAACAGCAACTAAACACAATTAACAGTATATCTGAAGGGAATTAATGCGCAGGAGACTAGTTTAAGATTAATCCAGTTAAGACAGGAATTATGTTGACCAGAAAGAAGGCATTATTGTGAGAACTTGAGCAAAGCCTTAGCCTGTTCTCTAGGCACCAAGCACATGGAGTCCTGTCCAACTCCTCACTTTGGTAGCCAACTGTCCCCAGTTACACAGTTACACAGTTATTTCAGTCACCAGATGCTGGCGTGTCCTGGTTCTGGCAAATTAGGTGAACTGATTGCAGTGATGTTGGTGGGAGCAGAGCTGGGTTGTTCGTCCTTCTGTGACCTGCTCTCTCATCTAGAGAGCAGTAGCCTTTCCATCACACAAGAAAGCAGGGAAAGAATAAAGTGCTGAATTTACACATCTCCCCCATGATTCTACCTCAAAGACTGTCAGCTAGGTTCCTCTGGGGATCCCATTCCTCTGAAAGAGATGATGCCATAGGGTCAAAATAGTAGCATGCCATGCTACAGAGGTTGCAGCGAGTGTTGCAGCCGACAAGGTAGCTCCGTGGAAATTATAATAATCAAACAAGCCCCAAATGATGTCTAAGTTAAGCTGAAGGCCTCTTCTGTCTGTGTGGCCCTGAACCAAGAGGACACGGTGGTATTCTAAGGCAATTAGCATCCTCCTTTTTTCTTTCTCTCTCACTGTTATACTTACTCTATGATTATCAAGCAGATGTAAAGCACTAACCTACAGTTTTTCTTGTGGTTATTCTGTACTGACATCATGGTTTCCCCTCTGTGGTATCCAAAGTGGTTCCTGAAGTGGTATCAAAACCACTTTGAAATTAAAAGATCACTTTGATTCTATTTATGGGTTATTTGGGGTTCTTTTGAATATGTTTCTGCTTATTTGTTTTAGCATATTTATAATATTTTTAACTTAGGACAGTTTTTCTGGTCTGATGTGATGCCACAGAGTGCAGAATGGGGAAAATTTATAACTTTTTAATATGAAGACAAAATGAAGGCACCATTGGACAAACACAGTAGTACTACAATACAAATTCACATGCTGGATCTTTAATCCAGAAACAAAATACAAGGTACCAATAAAGCTCCATTTTTTACTTAAGAGATAAGAATCTGTGTTTTGGTACACTCGTGGTCCAAGTTCAGTATTACAGTATCCTATGTATGCAGAGAGAGAAGTGTTTTTAGCCTCATGTATGAATTCAATACTTCTCATATTTTCAGTGTAAAAAATGCATTTGGTGGGTTGGGTGGGAGTCTGTTAGTTGTCTAAAAGAAGTAGAAAAAGTTACAATGGAGAAAGAGATGTAGCTGAACAAAGAAAAAAAGTGAAAGTTCATAGTAGAGATGTGCTTGTAGGCAGGATGATGAAGGCTGCTGCTTCTGTTGCTGAAATAATTTGCATTCTAAAATTGAAAGAACATTAGAAAGAAGAAAGTTCAAAAAAGCCATTGTTCTTTCTACTATAAATCTTTACTTAGAAAATTATTTTATCTCTCTATTGGGATCTGTCCATCTGTCACATGTTCTTAATAATGTGGAAGGTTTATATAACTCAGAAGTGTTTGAAAACTACTGCTTTGTTGCAAATAACTTTCTTGTCGCATGACTTAAAACTTAGTTTTTCTCAACTTAATACAAGCAAGTATTTTTCTGGGAAGGATAAAGGGAATTCTTTTTTTCTAGTATGTTTTTAAAAGTATTTAAACCTGTATATTTTCGTCTTACTCAGAAGCAACCAGGATTTTATGGAGTGGTTTGTTGTGTTTTTTTATGGAGCCTTTGATGACAACATTTATTGAGCTCCTCTGCGGAGTCAAGTGGTGTAAGAGTAAGGTTTAATAACCCCATCATTCTGTCCTTTGCATCTTTTACAGATGTTTGAAGCTCTATTAGCTTTTTCTGAAGTTTGTATATTCATGGAGCAGGACTTTTTGACTTAAACACTTCAATACACTATCAAGAGTGTCTGTAGTGTCTTTAAATTGCATAAATCCCAACTGCTGGTACAGAAATTTTTTATTTTGTCCAGCTGACATAAGAAATAGATCTCAGTTATCAGAGTAAGTGTATACAAGTGTTGTATGTGCCATTGTATGAAATGGAGAGCTGATATGGCTCTCCAGCTCATCAGCTGAAGTACATACATGCACCTGGTCAGCTGAATAGTCTCTAGATCCCACTGGCTGTACTGACAATCTCTTCTTTAACTATGAGAGGAACTCCATCCTGATGGCAGGTAAATACCTGCATATATCTATTTAAATGTAGTTGTTTTAATCTGCAAGAAGAACGGCAAGCAACCTTCTCAGACTTTTGTTGTTATATTAAATACGTTTAGACAATCTCTGAACTCTGTTATATATGGGGATCATGAGGTTCTGCAATTCTAATTTCCCCAAATCCATCACTGCCTACACAAGGCAACCAATGCTTAAAACAAAGTGAGCTTATTATTTCTCCAAGTTCCTTTTTCAAATTGGTCTAATATACTGCATGTTGTAGAAATTATTTCAGTGTACAATCCTTGATTTTATTTTGGAGTCAGGGAAAGAAAATTATGTTCCTTTAGAAAGGTGGTTTCTTTCAGTTGCATTTTTTTTCCTGCCAAGTGTCTAGAGGTATGTCATATGATTCTTTGTGTACAAGTCTGTCTTCATCAGGCTGTGACCGGTCTTGGCCACAGGAAGCTGTTTTGGAAACTACTGTGTGTTCCCTTTATTACTGTGGCAAAGTCACCTTGAAAAAAGCTTTTTTCTTTTTTTTTTTTTTCCCCTTAAGCTTGAGAATAGTTCTGTTTTATCTTTGTGAAGTCTAGTTTTCTGAAGTGCACTTTTCTTTTCTTGGTAAGCAGAATGTCCCCCACTGCCCTAAAACTTGTGAATTAATGAAGTACTAAAATTATATATCTTAAAGAGAAACTCAGAGCCAACTGGTAAGCTTGAAAGAACTATTTTATCCAGCTGAAATGATATGAAACTTCTATACTTGAACAGTTCTATACCGTGGTTAAAATCTGTGAGAAGGTTACCAGTCTCCATAGGAACTCTATAGATGAGGTTTCCAAACCTTATCAGTAAAACAGAAAATCCCATCACTTGGCTGCTTTGCAAATCACTGTCTGTCCAACCCTAGGGTGATTTCTATGGAAAACTGTTAAGTATGAGAACAGTTCTTCAAAGGACATCAGGGTTATCTCTGTTTTTCAAGATAAGCTCTCAATACTTGTCATTTACCTTGCCTTTTTCAAAGGTCTAAGAAACAGTATTTCTTCCTAAATAAAATAAACTAGCAGACTTACCTTCTAGTGTCTCGCACTGTGCTAAATTGACATAGTCCGCACTTGTCAAGATCCCGGCTTTGAACCCTCGGACCAGACCCTCCAAGTAGCCGTGGTCCACATTGAAGTAAAACTCTGAGTATCCGGGCATGGAGAAAAGAAGATTAAATCTCTTGGCTGGATATTTGATGGAACTGAATATCTGCCACTCACTGCTTTCCTCCTCTTTGGAAGGAGTGACAAATAGTCACTGATTTCCTGCCAGCCTATGATTGCATTTTACCAACTGGTTTCTTCCTGTTACTTGCTCCCAGTGTAGTTCCAGTACAGCTGATGCTTACACAACAGAAGCCGGCAAATCCAACTCCCTCTTGTCAGAACCAGAAAACGAACCTATTATTGTTTAAAGAGAAGCCAAAAGGGAAGTATAAGATATAACTATTTCTTATAAGAACATTCTGTGCTGATTGGAGAATGAGAAAGCATATTACAAAGCTTGATATCATTGTCACATTTCTTAAATCTATTATAAACAGAAAGTTATCTGTGAATACCTACCAAAAATATTTCTGCACTAAAATGGTGGGCTGTGGTAGAGACTATTCAAGGAAATTAGACAGTTTTTCAGTATTTATGTATACCTTTTATTATTTAACATTTTTGATTGCTGGAAATTTTCTGCTGCTCTTCTCTATTAAAAAATATGTATGGCCATAGGTGGAAGAGTGTTTCATAAGCTTTTAAACTGAGTATCCAGAACTTACTTCAAAACTATTGTTTGTCCAAGTTCAAATCAAAATACCCTGGTTATATACACCAGGATGTGAAAATAACTCACTTGTTTTCTTTTATAAAATAAAGATTATACAAACAGGAATCCTCATTTCAATAATGGAAATTTAGAGCCTTTTTAGACTTCCTGGTTTTGATTCAATTTAAACTCAAAACTGCTAAATCTATCAATGACTTTTATACTGAACTGTCAAGTCTGCTGCCTTTCAGATTTAGGTGCCCCAAAGCTGATGGTTCAAAGTGGCTATGCTTCTATAATCAACACAAAACGTCCTTTTTCTCCCTAAATACACTAGACCATGTAACACATGTCTGCAAGCTTTGCTGAAAGGGGAAGTCATACGGCATACCTTATGAAATTTAGATATATATTTAACTGGAGCTTGGGAACTCTGAAATGAGGTGTCTGAGGACTGCTGCATGGTTGGAGGGTTAACACCTACAACAGCTGTCTGCCACCCGCATCTCAACACTTAGACTCAGTTTCCAGTGCTTCGAAAACATTTGTGTCTTATGTTAGACAAGCAGCTTGGCTTGTTTATTGGTCCATTGTGCTGAAATGTGGCTGCAGAGCTGTGAGTCGGCAGCCACAGGGGCAAGGCTGTGGCTATGAGCCTTTCTTCCCCATCCTGGGAGCTGAGAGACTGATGACAACTTGGTACTCGCCAGGTGATTCCTGTCTGTACCGCCTTGCTCCTGGCACAGTGAGGCTTTGCAGGCCATGCAAAAAGGCACGGAGTGCCAGGGTGTTTTCTGCCAAAGCAGCCACCCACTGCCTCCTCTGGGAAGAAGGTCACTAGCTAGCTGTTGTCTTGGCTGGGTGGCCAGGAGCCTCTGCTAGACAAGTGGCCATGAGCCACCTGGCAGGCCAGGCTCAGCCAAGGGAGTAATACTACTGCACCTTGAGGGTCAAATTAAAATTGTCTCAGGCTGTTTATTACCATGCTTGTAAACAACTGCAACAACTGTGGGGAAAATGATGATAGCATTTAGATATTTAGAAAATCACATGCTCTGATATGCAAACCAATTAGTTGAGGGTTCAAATGGTGCCTGGAGTATTGAAATTTGCTCCTTCTAAATTAGGCTTACAGTTTTAAGTCGGTCAGTTCTTAGCACTGCAGAGTTAACCCAGCTAAAGAAAGAGACAGATTAGGCCTATCAGACAATAGAATTAAAACAGCTCCTTCCAACACACAATTTGGGTTTGTCGCCCAAGTCCCTACACCAGCAGTGCTTTTTTTTGGTTGTCGTCATCATTGTTCTAGTGTGTTTCACTTGACAGCCTCTGATATTATTTTTTTCAAGGAAAATAATTGAGGAGAAGTAATAACACGAGTAACTCATTATTATGTACGCTAAGAGCAATGTTTGGTTATAACCCACACATCTCTGGAACATCTCTAAAGTCTGTGTTACATAAACAAGTAATGTCTCAGAGCAGCTGAATTCAGGCCTCTCCCAGGCTTCAATCACACTGTATCAGAAGGTGGCATGTATCCAGCTGGTGGCAGTCCAAGGTTACGTTGCCGACAAGCTTCCAAACTTTAGGCAGTAGAGCCAGTGCAGAAATGGCTTTGCAATAGGTCCTAAATTTAGCAAGGTTTGGGGTCATGTGAATACTGGCTGGCAGGTGCAAATACCACCACTGGGGATCCTCCAGTGAGAAGGTGCTACCACAAGATCCATAAATACTCTCAGGGTCATCACTTGAAGTACTGTCACTCAGCAAAGTTGTTTCATGAAATCTGTGTATTTTTGAATCATTTCAGGAAATAGTGAACACAGACTAAAGTCTTAAGTGATTTTATCTATTAGGGGACAAGGTCTCAAAGGATATGGTCCAGGTTAACCGGCTGCATTCAGTAACATCAGGAAATGCTCATTTCTCTGATTTCTTGTTAGAAGAAAAAAAGATGAAACAAGGGAGACTTAGCAGATATTTAGACACAATGCATATATTTAGTGAATGCACTATATTTCTATATAAAAATACATAAAAGAGAATGTTCAGTATCTATTGTGATTTCTTATATGTGACTAGTACAATATAGTTTGTTTAACATTTTGTAGTAGGTAAGGTTTTATTTAAAAAAAAAAGAATGGTTTACATTAATTAACTTATTAATATAGGGCTGTGAATTGGTATTACCAAATTAACATGTAAGAAGGGACACTACTCTTGCCTGTTAAGTTTGTGGATTGCAAAGGTTCAGATATTTTTAAAAGAATTTTTTAGCAGTGGGCTAACCAAATCCTGGTAGCATGTTTGGGACGAGAAGTTAATTCAGGTTAAGCAGAATTAACAACACAAAACTGTTCAGATCTAAGAGCAGAATTTAACCTTTGTTACTGATAATTTCTGAGAAATTGTGAAACAAAGTGCATATATTACTTAACCACAAGAGGTCATCATAGCACTGCGGTAAACCCCCTTCAGTTTTTTCACCTCCGCTGAAATAAATTTTGAAAGAAATATTTAAAAACTTCTGGCTTTTTAAGTTTGTTTTCAGCTAGTCTAAAGTTAGCAATGAAAGCTACATATACTGATTATTTCCTCAGAAGAGGCAAACTAAATATTTCCAATTTACCCGTATTTTTGCTGTATGCACAGATTTATTCTGAGCTTCCTCTTTTTTTAAGTGTTGACCGCTTCTAGCCACGAGGTTTGAACTGAAGAACAAATGACAAAGAATCAGCAGAAAAGTGAGTAAGTGGTGTTATACCAGTGGAATGTTGACTAAATCACATGAATTCAAAGTTACTTTTTTTTTTTCTTTACCAATACATAAAGATCTCTGATTAAATTGTGGTTTTGCTTATCTAGAAAGAAAATTCACTGAAGTCTTGACTGTGCAATTGCTTACACGTATAATTAGCGTTACGTATGCCAGATTCACTGTTATCAGTATATAGTGCTGCTTTTATGAGTGGGTGAAACATCCTTCTTCATCTAGGTATACAGGGACTCTTTTTGTTTGGATGTGGGAGATTTTTGACCTAACACTGGCTCTACACTTCCTATAGTTTCAGTGGAAAGTACACCACCCTTATAAATCAGAAGTGATTTTTTTCTTTTTTTTTTTTTTTAAATGTAAACTGTTCTTTCAGCTGCACCCCCTTCCAAAAAAAATTTAATTTTTTGTAGATCACCTAGGTAAAAATTTTTATGAGTTGTGAACTGTTCAAATTAAAACCATTTTATTTTTCTAATGCAATGGTATTTAATGGTATCTAAACTGATCTAGAGCCTATTGGAATGCAATGTTTCCAGTGGGGGTTTCTTTGTTACATGTCTTCACACTGGCCTTGAAAGCCAACTATATCAAAACTCCTTAAATTTTGTAAATTTGGAATGTTCTGCTGTAAACTCCTTATGGGTGTGAGACATTCCTAAAAATCCTTCCAAAATATGATCTGTTGAAATCCCTCATTTTCTGAAATAATAGTAGGACCATTTTGATTGCAATATGTAAACTGAGATTTAGCTTTCTGAGGTGTTGAGTACCTGCAGTTCTTGTAAGATGAGTACCAAATACAATTAAATACCCCCAAGTAGCACTCTTAATTAGCTACAAGTGTGCTAGCATGGGTAGTAGAAGTAGCTCAAGTGTAGCTCAACTACAGCTAACACAGTTATGTTTGTCCCCATTCCCGAGCTTTGCTGAACTGATCTCAGCCATGAAGAAACAGTCTAAATAGAGTTATACCTTCAACTCCTTAAAAATAAAGTATATTAAATAAATAAATTAATATACATAATATTTTCATAAAATATGTGAAAATTGAGAATGATAGTAGGCTGTACCTGTATAGACATAGACCAGCTACTATGCTTTCTAGCTATTTTTAAAGCATGATACAGGCGTATTCCCATGCAGATCTTACCTATAGCTAAGCCTTCTTGTGCCAACAAAATTGTTGTACCTAGCTGACACACCCAGTGCTAGCCCACCCCCCAGCCAATTTACAGTTTTTGATGAGAGTCTTCATAGAAATTACATGCCCCCAACTTTCATAGAATCATAGAATCATTTAGGTTGGAAGAGACCCTTGGGATCATCAAGTCCAACCATCAGCCCTACTCTACAAGTTCTCCCCTACACCATATCCCTCAACACCACATCCAATATACTCTTAAACACAGTCAGGGATGGTGACTCCACCACCTCCCTGGACAGCCCATTCTACTGACTGACTACTCTTTTTGTGAAAATTTTTTTCCTAATGTCAAGCCTAAACCTACCCTGCTGCAGCTTGAAGCCATTCCCTCTTGTTCTATCACTAATTGCCCGTGAGAAGAGACCAGCACCAACCTCCCAACAATGCCCTTTCAAGCAGTTGTAGAGAGTGATGAGGTCTCCCCTCAGGCTCCTCTTCCTCAAACTAAACAATCCCAACTCCCTCAATCGATCCTCATAAGACTTACTCTCCAGGCCTTTCACCAGTTT
>VZTM01022128.1:0-12848 GCA_013400555.1 Jacana jacana | reverse complement strand
GGACAGCTGCCCAAGGGGTGGATATCTGCAAAGAAAGGAATGAAGTAGCGGACTAGCATGGGCACTGGGATCAGAATTTGTGAGGGTCACTAAGATAGCTGGAAGAGATATTCACAGTGTAACTACAGCAGGGAATTTTCCTGTGTAAGGGAGACTTTTGATGACCATAGCGTTGATTCATAATGGTGAGAAGGACTTCCTTAGGAATTCATTAGGTTTCCACCCTTCTAACTGGGTGCAGAGCCTTATAATCTCTGCAGGGCACAGATACAGCTGAACCACTGTTGCAAGGGACAGTTGTTGCGTTTGGCTATGAAAATTTTCATTGCTGGTTTTGTTCTGATATTTCAGTGTGGAGTAGAGGAAGTGGCAGCAAGAATGAGAAACATTAATCTGTTTTCAGTCCAAGAAATTAGGTGTGATTCTTATTAGACAATAAAAATGAACCACGTGATAATCAAAGCCTGAAACTTGGTGGTAGCTGTTTGTGTGTGGATGGTCTGTGGTTTTTTCTAATGTTCGTGCAGTTTGCGGTTGCTGTCTGGGTATTAGAGCTGGAGTGCTTGCTACAGAAGAGGTTTCAGTTGAAGTCTTAATTTGAAGGATACTTAATGGCTTCTATGCTGGATTTATTTTATCCCAGCTGATATGTATGTCACTACTCTTCTAATTCGAGTTCTACGTCACTACTTCTCCAAATGCTTTCACTATTGCTGAATTGTTGTATGGAGTTCTCCCTGAGATACCAAGAAATGTATTGTAAGTGTGCTGTACTCACTTCTGCAATAAAGGTTTCACTAAATCTAAAGCAACCTTAGACATGCTTGAAGCTAAACCCTGTCCCTATAATTTTAAGAGGAGAAGACATCTGTTGTCACAAAAGAGCAGCAGGAGATGAAATAACAGTCCTCAAACCTATGGATGAAGACATTTCTCCAGAAAAAAAAGTATTGTTGTTGTCGTATTTTAAGTCAATAAATTAATGAAAGTTACATTGCAGTTGTGCAGCTGCCAAGGTTACAACATGCAGGCAAACACTCCATTCAAGCTTGTATATAAGGACTCTCAATGTGGCATTAGTTTTTTTTAAACATAGTAATTCTCCCTTTCCTCTCATGATTTTATGTTTTGATGTAAGTGATATGCAATAGTAGTTCATTAACACTAGGCTTGCTTATGGTAGGAGGGAAATTTCTGATCTGGATGCTAGTGGGGACCTTCTTATGTGTTACATGGTAAAATGCCATTGGTTCTTAAGGGAGGAGTGTGCAGCTGCCACAGAAACACTCCTGTGTTTCTGAACACGCTGAAGAGTTAACATGCTGAAGAAGAATACTATGGTCTACCAGGAAGAATAGTATGGATTTAAAGGAATTTTTCAGATTTTTTTCTTGATAGAGAATGACAGTAATTACTACCACAGGTATTCCCTGAAACTTGCTATAGTGTTGAGTGAGGAGATACACTCAGGTACCAGTGAGAGTTACCTGATCCCCTGGTGCTGCTGCTAGTTCCACAGCCAGACACTATATAACCCAGGGACCACTCAAAACTGATGCTCTGGATTACTGGCAACTATTCAGTTTTTGTGTGTGGTTTGGGGTTTGTTTGTTTGTTTGTGTCTTTTGGTGTTGTTTTTTTTTTTTTTTCCCAGGAATAATTTGGTGGGATGGCTGAGACTCCACAAAAGGACACAAATCGCTTGTTTTTTGGTTCACTCTAGTATCAGCCATGGCGTCTCCCATTCCTCTGTCCTGATGCCCCAGGGTAGCCTAAGGAGAACATCACCCTGGAGTCTCCTTAAGGTGGTGTGAGATGGAGAAATAGTTCTTCATGGATAGTGAATAAACGGTTATAGCTCAGCAGTAACATTGATTGTTTCTCTTTCTATATGGTGTCAGTAGAATTCTGATATATTTTCTCTTGAGTTTACTAAGTCCTTGTAATATATTGCACTTGGCTACTACAGTGTCTCACGAGGTCCAGCAGAATCTTACATGTATGAATAGAATTGCCTCAAATAGGGAGAATGATGAAGCGTTTCCAGATGATTTCTAATTATCAGCAACACTCTCTTTTACTATAGTGAATTAAAATTTTTACTAGTTCTTGTGTTCTGGAATGAACAGGCAGCCAAAAATTCTGTAGCAGGTATGAGTAGCAGCCTGAAATTGTATTGTATTCTTGTATTTGTAATGTTGCTTTCCTGCATTGCAACAGTTTTACTCACCACAGGGTACCCATCCCAGACTGTTCTCCCTGGCATTAGACAAAGTGTAGCACATGGTTAACTGCCCTTTTCTTTGTAATGATGCGTGGTTTTAGTCAGAATAGTTGGGATACAAAAAGGGATCAATTGGTCAAACTGCAGTTCATACAAGAACTTTTTTTGATGTTGTATTATAGGAATGTTAAAAGCATTTTTTTCCCATATGTATCAAGTACAAAATGTGCAGGCTGTCTTTTAAGGTAAATACACACATAATTTAACGAAGATGGCTTTTTAATAGCTATGAAGTGATACAACAAACATTTTTGTATATTAAATATACAGAGATAGGAAAGCAATGGGGATACTAATAGAACATCTTAAGTAAGGTTTTGAAAGACGGCTTTGAGAAGTCATTTGATCTTTATTTTAGGAAGTGAATTCTATGTGTTGTTATTTATTTGAATATCAGTATTTAAAGCCCTATGCTCCAAATGTCTATTGTTATTGTTGCTGCAGCAGCCTAATAGCATATTAATGCTGTTATGCTTGTTTCGATAAGCATTTGTGTATGTCAGTGCACACATATCTCTTTACTCCTCTGCCTTTTTCCTGATAATGGCCAGAGACAGGCTGACGGGGAAGATGATAACAGAGGTCAGCTGCTGCAAACCCCTGAAATTGCAGGCTTGATGCTGAGCAGGGTATGGAGATGCAGAATTTGTGTTACCCATCTGGAAGTGATCCCAAAGACCTCAGCATTGGGAGAAGGATCTGTTTCTGTCTTGCCTCCAGGGAGGCTTTGCAGGGTATTCCTGGAACTCATTGATCAGTCATTCTTTGTCTTGCCAAGAGACACACACACACACACACAGACCTTATGTATGTATGTACATACATTAGCCTTCTGTGGTGAGCATCTCACCGCTGCAAACACGGCACTGTGAGTCTGTCGAGGGAAAGCTGCAGAGAATCATTTATGGTGCTCAGAACTAGGAGGAATAGGAATTGTTGATCAGTGGGAAACCTGTTGACTGCCATGTGTTCTCGCCAGGTGTGCCTGCTCCCTTCCTCTGTGCAGGCCTAAAGGAAGCAGGAGTTTGCTGTGCAGGTAGCAATTTAACAAATTGAGATTTGTTTTGCCTAGAGTAATCTTGAGTCTTACCTTTTTCAAATTAAGTCAAGAGCAAACCTCTGACATCAGTAGCTTTAGAGCTGGATCTTGTGGTGAGAATGGTGAGAGGAAAAATCTGTTTAATACCATAACTTTCCATGCAGAAAATAGGATCTGCGTCTGGCTAATTAAATTCAGGAAACAGGAAAGAGAAAACCATCAAAACCATGTGGAAAAAAAAAACACCAAACAAAAACAACAACAAAAAAACCCCACTACATTAATCTTCTAGTGAGAGTCTATAGAAAAGCAGAAAGTGGAATTCTTAGAAAAGACTTTCGTGGTAAACCCTAAGCGGCACTTTCAATGTTTAACTTCGTTTCTCAACAAAAGAGTTAAATTGTACTACTGTGCACTACATCTGGAACTTTGCTAATACACATTAGTTGAAATTCTATTAGTTTTTTAAAAAATGAAAAATGTGAGTAGTTGCTATATTAGTAGTTTAGTTATGGACCATGCTCCTTGCTGCTTTCTACTTGTGGATGATCCTTCAAGCTAATTTTCAGAAGTACTGCAGTGTATATTTCTAGGTCATGTATTTCTATAGAAGGGATATTTACATTTGTAGCATTTGCTTATTGTTTTGCTCCGTGCAGAGGTAGAACATCTTTAGAGACAGATTCAGAGCATGATAATTAAGAACATCTATAAGGTTATCAACTACTTTCTTTATGCTCGTATATGTATTTTTTGTGTAAAAATCACTGCAAGTCTAATGCTTAAGAGATTATTAGCAGTGGACTATCATTAACAATGATCAGGGTTAACCACTGAATGTTTCATTCATAGACACTTTTATAAAGTACGATATAAAGCATACAATGCAATTTCAGGTTGTTTCAGTTCTTCTTGTGATCCTCTTCAGTACTTCATTGTGCCTGTATTGAATCAATGCTACAAGTGTGCAAACATAGGTGTGCTCTCTTTTACCCTTTTCTCCTCACGGCTGATAAAGTCTAATTTGGAGTTGGTTGAAAATACTTTTCTTTGTTACACAAACATGCTACGATAAAGAAAAAAGAGAAGTAACCATGCTTTTTCTTCATAATCTATCCATGGTGTTTTAAAACTGAAGTAGCCTAACAAATTCTATGAATAGCATTGAAGTACAACACATTAGAAGGTTTGGTTTTGGTTATTGGTTGGGGTTGTTTGAGAGAAATAACCTCATGGAATTAATAATGACTTCCCTCCCCCCTTTTTTAAAAATACATATGTATTTATATGTACTTATTTCATTTGTGTATACACAGAATTTGAAGACCATCTGAACTGCACCTGTAATTGGGATGCAATTTAACATTGAACTTAAAATGTTTTTCTGTCCTGTAAAACTGAACACAAAAAAAATGTGCTCTGCATCCAGAGATTATGCTATTTTATGAAGTAACTCACCAAATTTATTTCTACATCTATGAGTGGGACTTCCAGTGTATTCTGAAACTGTAAATATCCTTCAGTTGGACACCAGTATGGCAGCACTCGAGTTGTGCTTGGCTTCGATTCTACAGCTGATCCAGTGCTGTCACAGTCTGTAGTCTGCAAGCCACCAGCAGTGAGGCACTTCAGCTATGCTTACAAAACTGACTTAAATTACACTTAAATTAGGCAAGTGGGTGCAATTGTGTTTCATGCAGCTGGATAAGAAACACATTTCCTGACAAAACACTCCCTTTTTATTTCTAATTACCTATGAAATAAGCAATTGTGAAGAGCAGATGTTTTTTTTTTCCCAGGGCGAGAAGTCATTGTTAAAGACGAGGAAGGAAATGTCTCATACCTTCCAACTAGTCTGTTGGTTGGAAAGTGTATTTACTGCAGAATACACCAGGTAGTGAAAACCAGGAAGTTAATAAAGATCCCACTGAGCTTTCTTAAAGGAGAAATCAAGTGATCAATTTAGGTGCAGACTCAGAAGTTGTGGAGAGCTAGGATTGTGTGTTCTTCGGTCCAGACCATTGTAAACTTTCAGTTTTAATAGGTGATGAGGAAGCAGGTCCGTAATTTTTTTCTTGTTTGTTTGACTTCCTCTGGGGCAGCCAACACCCCTTTTGGGAACTGCCAGTACTAGGGCACCCCTGGCATACAGACCTTCTTCGAAACAAGGACAGTGTCTTTCCTCACCTGAGGATGCTAAAATATAGGTTGGGAAATAACCACAACAATTACATATTCTGTTAGCAGGATTTATAAGGACAGTGTTTCTAGATAAGCAACTGCCCCTATTGCTTAGCAGCTCCACCACTGAAGTCAAAGAAATGGGCAGAAAATTATACCAAGTGCAACTTTGTCTGGGTCCGTGTCAAACAAATTAAAGTAACAAAACTATTTCCAAATTGCAGCACCTGGACTTCTTCAGGGACTCAAATTGTTTGAAGCAAGCAAGAGAAGCACAGCTGAAGAATCCAGCTCATGAACTGTAGCCCACCACATAAGTCCTACCATACAGCATGGGAAAAGCTCTATGTCAGCAATGAATTAAGCCCTTAAAAAAACCCCACCCAAACCTCTAAGGTTTTATAAGAGACATTACTAAAAGAACACACAATTGTCTTAATTGTGATTGCAATACACATAAAAGCACCTTGAGATCTCTCCCTTTGAGTGTGCTGAAAAGCAACTCACTTCAAAGGACCAGGTAAGTGGGCAACCTGCTCTTGGTAGCTTCAGCCTGCCCCACTGCACAGCTGGTGGGGCAGTGCTGAATGCTGCATAGACCCACAGGAAGAGTGGCCCTACTGTCTTTGACAGAAGTTTGCCTGAGCTAAAAATGCAGATAGTGACCTTTTCTTCTTTGAAGTCCCCAGACACACCGTTAATTAGTATCAGGAAGCCTCATGCAGTCAAATCCTTTAAATACTGATCTTAAAATGTCTTCCTCAACATCTCTTGATGTGGGTCTTGGTTTTGTATTACAGGGCCATTAAAATAGCTATGTGAAAACCATTAGAAATGTGATTTATTGAATGGATCTTTTCTGCATTAGTCAGCAGGCACACTCTAACAGGCCTTACGTGTATTTTTCCTACAGTGTGGCTTACCCAAATGACTTCCCATTCGAGTATTCCATCATTGCAGCCTTTGAGGTTGTGAAAGACAGTCCTCAGCTTGGGTGGGATCTATGTCAAGCCAGTGATTCTGACAGTGAAGACCATGTCTGCTTTCATGTCCTGATAGAGGCAATCTCTGGGTCTTTTCTATACCATGCCACATTAATTGCTCATTCTCAGGACAGTCAAGAACGCAAGGAAAGCTTTAGATGGTTCTTGGCACAAGATAGAGCTGAACATGAAAGAAAATAATGCAAAATTATTGCTTGATTGTTAGAAGATCCATTCTATCCCCAAAAATGGAGAGAGCAACACTTGCAGAAATGAATATATTCTGCCACTGGAAACATCAGCTGATGAGATGAGTCTTCTGGTCTAGTGAGTGGCTCAGCCAGGTGGGTCACTCTTTGCTTCCTTCTGGTGCCTGATGGCACAGGACACTGACTGGCTTGACCACTGGTGCTAATCACTAATGGGTTCTTTTTCTGAGAGTTTATACCTCATATTTTTTACTAAACAAGCTTTTTAGAAGTGCACATTTTCCTGTCATCCCGGATGTGAATTGCTCTTTGTGGCACACCTTCTTTGTCATTACAGTCAGTATCCTTTATTTGGGGTGTGTTTTGTTTGGTTCTAAGTCTTTCAGAAGCAGTCTTTTCATTTATGCTTTTCCCTGTTACTGATATTTTTAAACACTCTTCAGGCAGATTCTCCCCCCCTTATTTATTGATCTGACATAAGTAAAAACACCCCCACTCCCCACCCCCGACTTCTAAAGGCAGAAGAATTGATCTTTTAATTGTGGTAAACTTGTTTTTCCTCTTTCTTGTGTCTCTTAAGAGCTATTTACAACCAGTCAGTATTTTTCTCGCGAATGGAAGGAACAATATTTAACCAACGCTTCCCTCTAGTGGTGGCCGTAGGGCTCAAAAAAGCAGGGAAGCTTTCACCTTTGTGTGCACCACACTGACTGGCCTCACAATTCTGTGTAGTGGTGACATGCTTTCTGTGTGTAAATGCAGTGTCGTAGTCACTAACCAAGCCTAGCATTTTGTGAAAGAGTTTGCTGTATTTTTAATATTTTTTGTAGATCCTAAATGGAAGAAATTAAGAGGGAGAGAAACCAGTTAGATGAAAGTTAGGTGGTATACTTTTAATACAAAGAGCATTATTCTTATAAAGCTACAGGCCGTATGTGACCTAAGAATTTCAACCGCAAAAGAAAATTAGTGTAATTGGTTAAAAAAAAGGAAATCAGCAGGTAATTACCTCCTAGGCAGTATTTGATTGACTCTGTACCTTCTCCATAGGACCTGAAATCTGGGAAACCAGTGAGGCAATGTCTGAGACTATAGAAACAGTTGTCCCTTGGCTGATGGACACAGTGTCTGCTGTGGGTGTGTGGTGATGTGCTGTGTCCAGGAGCAGAACACGGTTAGGATTTTGTATTGTTGGTTTGCCTGACTTGTGTATTTCTCTACTAATTAGTGTCATACTGTGTGCAGTTACTTTTATGTGTCTCTCAGTCTTAAAGCAACTTGAAATACACTGTAATACAGATAAAGCCTGCTTGGAAGACTGACGAGAGCTTCCCGATACAGTCAGACTCTGCTCTCTTCCCGGCACTGCGGACTTCCTCTCATGATTGCTTTCACTGATGATTTCTTAAGATTTGCTTTCCAGTTCCCCCTAATTCTCTGTATTGTCTAAGAACGTGCAGCTTCTTTATCGACTGCACAGCTGAAACGAGATTATAAACAGAGCAAGCTTTAAGCTCCACGCACTTGGCATACAAAGTGGGAACATTTGGAAAGATGGTTTTTGTCATAAGGAAGAGGCTGATGCTCAGAGCATGTGCTGCTTGTGGAGGTAGGGTCAGAAGGGGATTGTTAGCTGGGAATGGGTCAGAGCTCTTGTGCCCATCAGCCAGCCTGGTGCTCTGTAGTCACCTCCCGAGGGGTGCAGGGCGCTCAGCCAGCGGTAAGAGAGGAGGTCCTGCTTGATGCGGAAATGACAGGAGCCCCATAACGTTTATGGGGTTGTACTCGCAGTGCCTGCCAAGAGGCAGCTCTGCCACAGGACTTTCCAGCCTTTCTATTGCACTCTGAGAAGAAGCAGCTTTGCAGTTCCTCACGCAGCAACATCAAAACCAAAGCCAGGACCAAGTCCTGTTCCTGAGACCTCCTTGTTGAAATCACAGCTGGTTGCCTGCACTTGGCACAGTCGCAGGTTGCTTTTCTCTCCATCTCCCTGTGCCTCCCCCCTGCCTGTCCTGGCTTCGTCCCGTAAATCTTTTTGCCAGATGCAGGGTAAGAAAAGTCCTGCCAGCTCTCCACCACTTGTCCCTTTCCTGCCTGCAGAACCACTGAAACTCAATTGCCAGCAAATTTGCCTTTGGATAGAAACCAGGACTCAGAAAATAAATAATGTGCCTTCGTTGCCAGCATGGAGGAAGTGCTGAACTCAGTGTCACTGGAAACCTGCTGGGACAGCAGCAGACTATGAGAGCATGGGGTACTGGACCACCGGGCAACCTTTAAGCACAACTTGCTGTCCATGAGGATCTTCTTGTGTCCTCATGGAAATGCTGCTGATTCCCCTCTGTACCCCATTTTTCTTTTAGTACCAAGGGCACAAAGGACATTCTGACAGAGTTATAAATACTTATAATAAATTATAAATATGCTTCAGTTTTGCTATTAAAACAAGGCATCAAACTTCTGCTACCAAGCCAGCTTTGAAGTGAGTTGGATGGGAAGCAGAGCAGCAATGCCAGGGTGCAAGTGCTTTCCTCCATCTGTGCCAAGCTCCAGTAACAGTGTGGTTTTACTGCTCCCTTTAAGAGTGAAAATCTGGTGGTGAGCACAATTTTTGCATTGCCTGTGCACTATGATCCCAGGACAAACTACAAACAGCTTCCCACATCTCTCCCCTCCAGCTACAGAGAAGCACCTGGGCTTCAGAATCATGGCCTTGTGTAGGACTCATTGGACTCTCCTCTCAGTGGGGAAGAAGCAAGGGCCATGGCCTGCTGAGGGCTGCTGCTGGCAGCTGAGATTTTAGCTGTTCGTTAAGACATCAACATGCACTTAGAATTCTCTGTGAGGGGAAAAACAAATAAAAAATTCCCAAGCTGCAGCTTTCTGGTGTCACTCTAAGTGAGCTGTCATCCTGGCAGCCAAACCTGCAAGTACATGGAGGAAGCTGTGAAGTTTTAATCACCGCTGTCATGGTAGGCTCTGCCCCAATGTGTGACCTCCTCTGTGCTCTGCTGTTACATTTTGTACACACGCCATGTGAAGATTTCTCATCTTTAGCTGTCATGCTTGCCAGATGCTGTAGCCTGCACTGGAAATGCTGGTTTCTCAGCCCCAGGCATTATGTTGGATATAGGCTGTGGAGGGCATCACTACCGGGGTCAGTAACGGCAGCATCTTCTCTTTGCACAGACCTCCACGTCCTCCAGGACTGCGCCGAGCAACAGGGTAAAGCCGCAGTATGTTCTGCCTCAGAGGGTAACCAGGAGGTGAACAGAAATTGCTGCATTTCAGAATAGTTATTTAAAAATGCTCAACAATAAGAAATTAAATTAACGTGAAACAATGCAGTTATTTCCTGTTAGCAGAGTTCTGGGTGACCCAGAAGAATAGGGAAGTATCAGAGTTCTGGTGCAATTGTACAATTTTTGTAGACTTTTATATTCCTACAGTCTCTGATTAATCTTTGGTTTTATTTCCATCATAAAGAACTTTTTTTCCTTCAGGCAATAGTGAGTGTTTAAGGTGAGAAAGGTCTGAAAAGTTTACGTGCTTCATGGAGTAGGTTTTGCTCTCTACGTTGTGCACTTTCAAAGGTCTGGCATGTGGGAAGCCAAGCAAGCTAAGTGTTCTTTTACGGTAGCTTTTAAAGACAAAATGAGTACCTGGACAAGGAGCTATGTCACTTTTTAATCAATATCTTTATCTGGATACTTTGTAAATGATAAATTATAAAAGCACGAGGGAGGAGAATGACCTCCTTTTACCAGTAATATAAACGCACATTCTTAGATGTTTCTCTTGCATAGCTTCTTGAAAATCCATAGAACTATACAACATGCTTTAGTGTAAGAAACCCAGAACAAAGCTTGTTATGTAATTGTTCGGAAAATTGTATGAAATCGGTAAAATAAAACCGATTTCATTATTTTGGCTGACTGGCTGATTAATGCTGCATTCCTCTCATTCCTGTGTTAGGAACTAGTTTCTCTTTCAAAGGGGGAAAAGTCTTTGACTGTCCTCTCCCAGCAATACCTTTGTGTATCTTCCGTAGTTTAAGTGTATTGTTAGAGTCTAGAGCTGAAATATGTGTAACATAATGTCATCATCTGCAGTTACAACTGAGCCAGAAAATAGTTATCACCGAAAGCAGCTGTTACCACGAATAACAATTTTCCCCTTTATGGAGTATCTGGAAGAATTGGAAATGGCAGATAACCCACACAAAAGGGAGAGAAGGTTGGTGTTGTGACTTGTCTCCTACATGAAGTTTGTGATTCCTTGGAGTGAACAAGGTGTAACAAGCTTCCTGAAATGGTATGACTAGATACTGAGAGGGGCCGGGATTAATGCTCCTTGTTTTGGGTGAAACAAACAGAACTCAGCCTCTCTTCTTCCTGGCAGTGGCAGGCTGGTTGGACAGGAGATAGCCCATCAGAGGTCTGGACCAGCTGCAGCTTGTGCCCCTTGTCCCCATGTGCCAAACCACATGAATGTTGGTTGAAGATATGCAAGAAAAGTAAGGGCTGAAAAGGGAGTGGAGCATCTCCCATACGAGGAAAGACTGAGGGAGCTGGGTCTCTTTAGCTTGGAGAAGAGGAGACTGAGGGGCAACTTATTAATGTTTATAAATATTTAAAGGGTGAGTGTCAGGAGGATGGAGCCAGGCTCTTCTCAGTGACGTCCAATGATAGGACAAGGGTCAATGGGTGCAAGCTGGAACATAGGAGATTCCAGCTAAATATGAGGAAAAAATTCACAGTGAGGGTGAATGAACACTGGAAGGGGCTGCCCAGGGAGGTTGTGGAGTCTTCTTCTCTGGAGATATTCAACAGCCACCTGGACGCATTCCTCTGTGACCTGATCTAGGTGTTCCTGCTCTGGCAGGGGGATTGGACTAGATGATCTTTCAAGGTCCCTTCCAATCCCTGATATTCTGTGATTTTGTGAATAGTTAATTACAGTGGGGATATGTAAGGATCGGAGGTCACGGAACATAATAAACCACCCTCCACTTATTTTGCAGCAAGGCTCCCTGCCACTGCAGGGATCACTAAGTCTGGTTTCAAAACTGAGAAACAAATTTGAACATACAAGTCCCATGGCAGGAAAAGCCTTGGTATGCAAATTATGATACCAACAACTCAAAAGACAGCTCTCTTCTTGCTGAGTTAGTTCTGAACTGGTGGCGTCGCAGGATTTTTAGAATGACACCTTTCTGGTGATGCCCTTTTCCTGAAGACTTTCAGAAACCTGTTTCTGGTTACTCATGGATTTTGAATTATCTTCTGCTTTTCTGTCCCAGAAAAAGACTAAAACTCTCTGCCTTTAGCTGTAGAAGCATTTTGCACGCTGTAGTGTATTGCTGGTTCTCTGCAACCATTTTTGTGGGGGAGTGAATTTGAAAACTGCAGAGAAGAATACATAAAGCGTTATAGGAAGGTAAAGATACATGAATTGCATTGAAGTATCTACAGCGTTGTCCTGCATTCCTGGTGTAGGTTCCTGGGGAAAAGTAATACAACTGTATCTAATACTGATAGCTGTTATTCAGGGATCAAGGAGAAATTGAGTTTATGGCAGTTTGGGGATTCCAAGCTATAAAGTCTGAAACTTCATAGCAAAATGTATAATGTTCACTATAGAGCAATAATGTATACTAAAATTTGATGACATCCTTCCAGCAATACTCTAAGTATTTTAATACGTAACGTAGGTATTGTTAAATCCATACACAAAGAGTAACTTCTAATTAGAGCAAATAATATCCAAGTTCATCCAGACATATCCTCCTTTTTCAACACCACACGTAGTGTAGTCAGAACTAAAAGCCTTTTTAAAAACATTTTTTGGTGACTTTTTGACACCTTCAGGTCAGTCAAAATTCCTGCAAAGTCACTGTATATCTGTTGCTGTGAGCTCAGGTCGCTTTGCATATGTCTTATGTGAAAAGCACCTGATTTGAACTGCATGAACAGACAGACTCTGCGGAGCTCTCCCTGGGCCAGCAGGTTTATGCTGCTCGCAAGTGCTGGGTTTGCCCATGCAGGCAGTCTATGCATACTTGCATGTGTATCTCATATATGCATACATGGACACACACATGGACACATGTTTATACATATGCAAGTGTATTTCTGTCAGGAAAAACCAAC
>VZTM01022125.1:0-26560 GCA_013400555.1 Jacana jacana | reverse complement strand
TTGGGTGTCACTGAGAAGAGCCTGCACCCAGCTTCCAGCACCCAGACCAAGACACCAAAGGAGGAAGATGCCAACGGTTGGTTCTCTTCTCTCACCACCCTCAGCCTCTCTTTTCATGCCAGATAAAACATCCCTTTTCCAATTCCCTGCTGAGAAGGGGAGGAAGCAGCAGGCAGGCAGGGCTGAAAGCTCTGCCGCAGGAAGAAGCCCATCCAGGAATTTAACTTCCTCTGGGATCCTCCCCCACCGTTCCCCAGCACCCAAAGCCCTTTTCAACACTTCCATAAGAAGGGCCACCCCCCCAAAAAGCTGGCAGAACACCCACAGGGCAAAAGGTCCAGGTATTTCACAGCCCAGGGGGTGGAGAAGATCGGAAAAGGGCAACTTGAAATGCCATTAAAGGGCGTTCTGAGAACTGAAACCCACAAGGAAAGAGCTAAATCCGTTAATGATTGTCTGAGCTCTCTGGGCAGCCCCTTCAGAAGCTCCAAGGAAGGAGCCCACAGCAGCCACCCAAGGTTCCCAACAAGCTCATCAAGTCTCTTCTGAGGCTGGTTCCTCAGGCAGTGGAGGAACCGGCCAGTCTGTGTCCTTTCTCAGAGGCTGAAACCAGCACGGATAGCCCAGTGCCACAGGCTGCTGTGGAACTTTTGTTTTCCACTGGGAAACTTCAGGCAAGAAGTTTTTCCTCAAGGATCAAATCCCCAGAAGAATTAGGATGGTCACCTTCCAGCAGCACCCTTCCCAGTGTGTCCCTTCCAGCGGAAAACAAAGTCACACCAAGAGACAGCAGAAAGAAGAAACCAAAACATACAAACCCAGCCCCAATCCTGCGGCTTGGAGCATTCCCACCAGCCAGGGGGCTCAGCAGAAGAATCCTCTCTCTAACCCGGCTGCCTGGAAGCATCTGGCCCATCCTCCAAGAGACAGCGTGGTCTCCAGTGCCTAGAGCCCACCTCTGGGCTGGGTGACCCCTGGAGACCCAGAGCTGGCTGCTGGGTGATGGTAAGCAGAGGCTCCTCCGTGCTGGGAAAGCAAACACCGCAGTGCCCAGCCCTCCTTGTTAGGAAGGTCTTTTTTCACCATCAGAAGGTCCTCCCGTGGATTCCACCTCCAAAATCTTCTCGTGACGGGACCTCAGCCGGGATGAACAGCACACTTGGATGCCTTTGTTCCAGTCACCTGCTTTTTCGGGGTGGGGTTTTTTTCCCCCCCCTTTGATACTCTCAGCTCAACCACGGGCGCCGGGGACTTCAGAGACCTCCTGCAGCCACCGCATCAATGGAGCGCAGGCGTCCGACCGACCTTCAAAGGCCAGATCTACCTGCAAGCCATTAAATCCCTCCCCAGATCCCTGTCCTTTACCAGCTTCCACCCCAGGAACAGCCAGAACAGGAGATGAGCAAACAGCATTCCTGCAATTTAAAGCCAGAAGTTTTGGGGTCTTTTTAAAACCTTACAGAGGATTTGGGGGGTGGGAGCCCCAAGAAGCCGACAGACACAAAGGTATATTTTATAGCTGGTCTTTAATTTATTTATTTTTTTTTGCATGTATGTGGTTACTGCAATAAAGTGCACCTATTTTCACAAGAAATGAGATAACGTGGCTCTTAACACAGCCGACGTGACACCAAAAGACAAAACCTCAGTGCAAAAATCCTTACCCCGAGAGGGACCGAAGCAGAAAGGACGCTCCCTGTGCAAACCGCCGCTCCCAGTTCCCCGTAACGGCTGGCCAGGGGCCAGCAAAGGAGTCTGCAATAAACACCCCTCCCCCCCCAACCCAAACCCCCCCAAAAGCACAAGGGTGGCGGGTTTGCAGTTTCATGTCCAGGCGCTCTGTGTCCTCCCACCGGGGCTTTGAGGTGAGGCTCCGGGAGCACCTCCGTGATGGAGACCCATGAGCTTCTCCAGACACAAGCAACTGGGGGTGTCATTCCTCTGCCACAAAACAGATGTGGAAGAAACACCCAGACAAAGCAGGAAGGGGGGAGAAAGAGGAGGACAGAGAGAAGGGGTGGGGTGTGGAAACGCCAGGGTGTCTACCCAGGCGTTGGGACTGGCTGAGCTAGGAGGAACTTGGAGATGTTCTCCATTTATAGTAGGCTCCTCAGCTGCGAGCCCACAGAGCTGTGTGCCTGGCCCCAAGACCAAAACAGCAGCCACTAGCCTTTTTTCTGTATCTTTTGGGGAGACAGAGCTGAGGCATCGCCTGTTTTGTGCGGGGACATTTAAGTAGAAAAGCGTGTCAGGGGGTTGGGGTGGTTTTTTGTTTGGTTGGGGTTGGGTTTTTTTTTCATTATTCTATTAAATAAAAGCAACTATCAAAGTGGTTATTTCATCTGGAAAGCAACAAAAACCCACCCACCCAACCAACCAACCAAAGCCCACCCCAGCGGTTTTAACCTGTACAAAAAGCTCTTCATCTCAACCCCTCCCCTTTCCTTCTCCAAAATATACAGGACAGCAACTTACACAGTAAGAAAAAAAAAAGATATCTACATGGTTACAGACAGTTAAACATCCTCCAAGGTTGTTTTTGTTTAAACTTTACCCAAAGTAAGCAAAGAGGGGGGGGGGAAATATAAACATGAGTAAAATGACAGGGGATCTACTCAGAGTCAGGGGCTGCTGCCAGAGGGAAGGCTGAGACGGAGCAAAGGAGAGCGCTGCCACCCCTACAAGCCCACCACCTCCACTCCTTGCTAGGTTTTTCTTAAGCCTAAAGCAGTTCTATTGCCAAAATCAAAGATACCCCGTGAGGTAGATTCTTCCCATTCTTAAATAATGATTTGAGATTGAAAAAAAAAAGAAAGCAAGGGATTTTTCTCCTCTTCCCCACTGCCCCAAACCACCACCAGCAGTACAACTTCTGTTGGAAGGAAGCAAAGCCACTGCATCTTAGGCTGACTCTCAAGCTCTCTAACAAGCACTTGAAATGAAAGACAAAACGTTTAATGTGAGTTTGCAAATAAAAACACCTTCCCTGGAAGACAGGTGTCCATCCTACAGCAGCTCCTTGATGTGAAACCTGTGTGAATAAATCTGCAGGGGTGGCTTGGTTGGGGGTTTTTGGTTTGGTTTTTTTTTTAAGCCTTATATTACATTCTCATCTTGGAAAATTGTAGGGAATTTATCAAACAAGACAGTAATCTACAAACATTAAAAGGAAACAGTATTATAAAACATTATAAAATCTTACTGGTTAAGCACCAGCTGGTGCTTCTACTCAATACTTTAAGCTTTCTCTTCATGTAAGACACAGACATCCTCCAGAAGAAAACCCCCCCCACACACACACAGTGTAAGGTTTGAAGGAACAGCACGTGCACAGAGAGTGCAGGAGGAGACCTTGTCTTCCTCTGGTCATTCCAGGAACGGAGCTCTCAGAGCTCTGCACACCCAGCGGCAAGACTTCACCCGCGGGGGGGACACACACACCTCCCACTGCACCCCGGCCAAACGCTCCCCTCCTCCCCAAAACACCTCCACTGAGCTCCTCCCTTTAGAGGAAAGCTCTGAGGCCGGATCATGAGGAATGCTTCTTGCTTCAAAAGCACTTACAACACCCACTGCTGGCGTTGCTAAGGTTTCCTTTCCACCTCGGTCTTCCAGAACCGCTTGCTGCTGGGGGGGAGGGTCACATCCGCAGCACGAACAAGGTCCGAAGGGGAGGAACTGGAGTAAAAATCAGCTGTCACGCTGCTGCAACAACAAATTCTGCTTTGTTTCGGGATAAAAACACAGCCACAGGAGAAAGAAGCACCCATTGCACCTGGCTGGGCACAGCCACTCTGCAGCTCCGTTTCTGCCCTCAAATCAACACGAGAGCAGGCACTTGCTGGCACGCAACCGCCCTAATTTCATACGTTTCAGAGACACTGGAGTGAGACAGTGGCAGCTAAACTGCTAAAAACGGCAGTTTTCGAGACAGTGGCAGCGACTCCGCTTGGCAGGTTAACAGGGGCAGGCAGTCCTGTTCCTCACCCCAGCTCTGAACCACCCCCTGGCCCGCTCCCGACAGGGGAGGGTCTAACACCCTCACCTGAGCTCACATTTCCTGACACAGGGCAGAGCTCTTTCCCTGCCATCCGAAAAAAGCTCTTTCCCAGCCATCCCCTGCATCCTGCAGGGGACCTGCAGGAGCAGGCTTGGCAAGAAGACGAGTACATATGGTTTTCAAACTGCTCTTGTGATTAACAACAGGAACAAGAAAGGTTCCCCACGGGCTTCACTATGATTTAAATGCTTCTGGCCAATTCAGACAGGGCTCTAGAAATAGCTGGGTTTGGGTTGGGTTGCTTTTTTTTTCCACTTTACCCACAGTTTTTCCACAATTAGTGTATTTGTATTAAAAACAACGTTAATCAAATTGGATCCTTGTTCTTCCCACTCTTTGCCCGAATCAAGCTCAAGTCCTAACTCAGGTGTGACAGACTTCTTCTGTTCTGACCAAGGTGAAGCTCCATTCATTCTACATCTTCCTTGGTTTCAGAGTTTTTCTGGTCTTTTCCCTGAACTGGACAAGATTTCATGAATCTGGCTCCCAGAAGTCATGCAGTTTTCCCTGAAGAGCAAAAACAAAACAGTAACCAAGTCAGGAAACCAATGGCAGACGATGAGAGCAGGCAAACACTTCGCTTCAGATCAACACAACGTGTTTGCAAACCCCTACAATTTTATTCTGAACCACTTGCCAGTTTCCCCGTGTGTGGATCGACCCCAAATAGCTCTGAAAAACCAACTCAAAGAATCATAGGATCCTTTGGTTGGAAGAGAGCCTTGGGGTCATCCAGTCCAACCAGCAGCCCCACTCTACAAAGTTCTCCCCTGCACCAAGAACTGCACTTTTGTCAGCTTTCATCCGTTGCTAAGTAGCTTCTGCAGCCATGTGTTACTGTCTAACCCCCTTCTCCTACAACAGGAAAGGGCAGAGGTGCTACAGGTGATGTCTATCTTGTCACATGGCTAGAATCATAGAATCATAGAATCATTTAGGTTGGAAGAGACCCTTGGGATCATCAAGTCCAACCATCAGCCCCACTCTACAAGTTCTCCCCTACACCAGATCCCTCAACACCACATCCAATCTACTCTTAAACACAGTCAGGGATGGGGACTCCACCACCTCCCTGGGCAGCTGATTCCACTGACTGACCACTCTTTCTGTGAAAAACTTCTTCGTCACGTCCAGCCTAACCCTACCCTGCTGCAGCTTGAAGCCATTCCCTCTTGTCCTGTCACTCATTGCCTGTGAGAAGAGACCAGCACCAACCTCTCTACAATGCCCTTTCAAGCAGCTGTAGAGAGTGATGAGGTCTCTCCTCAGCCTCCTCTTCCTCCAACTCAACAGTCCCAGCTCCCTCAATGGCTCCTCATGAGATTGATTCTCCAGGCCCTTCCCCAGCTCCGTGTCCCTCCTCTGCACTCGCTCCAGCCCCTCCAGATCTCTCTTGGGTTGAGGTGCCCAGAACTGGACACCAGACTCAAGGGGTGGCCTCCCCAGTGCTGAGCACAGGGGGGCAATCACCTCCCTGCTTCTGCTGGTCACACTGTTTCTGATACAAGCCAGGATGCCCTTGGCCTTCTTGGCCACCTGGGCACTCTACTGGCTCATGTTCAGCCGCCCATCGACCAGCACCCCCAGGTCCTTTTCTGCCAGGCAGCTCTCCAGCTAGGGGCAGCTTAATAGTCTTTACAGACAAATGGTTGATTACACAATTTTTAACCAAAATCAATACTAAGCACATTGGCATAGTTTAAATTTTATGTAAGCAATGCACTACATTGCTGGAAAGCTCATCTTTCCCACGGCAGGTAGCTTTATATTCCAAGCCAGCACAAACAGTTGGTGACATTGCAAAAGAAACCTTACAACCCTAGACTGGAAGAAACAGCTCTGAGCCCTGGGTATCAGCAGAAATTGCCCACCTCTTCCACCAAGGCAAATATTAATGAGAGATTAATCATGCTGTTATTTACCACTGCATACTTGTAAAGAGCATGGAAGTCTCTTCCTAATTATTGTATGAAATTCAACACTTTCAAACAGGGAGGAGTTACCAAGAACCATTCAGTGTGTGAATAGAGCCTTGGACACAGACATCCTCGGTGTCACACTCTGCCAGAGCACAGCAGGCAGCGTGGCACCGCCTTCCTGCCCCAGTGCCCTTCTAGAAGCATCTGCTAATCACTGTCACGGGAGACAGACCCTGTGACTTGATGTGGCACTAGCCTTCTGGTGCATTACACAAGCCATTTACAACATCAGCCTTCCAGGGATAAAGATGAAATCTTGGTCTTATCGAAGCCAGCAAAGTAAGAATGTTAAGAAAACCTAAAATGAAATCTGCTCTAAGACATCTGTGTATATATTCCACAACTGCACCATTTAAAAATAATATTAAACCTTCTCTTTTAAAGACTATGCTCTTTTCAAATGCTAAAAACCCCAAGTGAAAGGCACCCTGCAAGAGGAAGAGAGAGAGGTTTTCATGACAATACCTGAGTAGGCCGAGTGGTCTGTATCATATCCTGCCATTTCCCATATATCCTAGCGACCAAATCTTTTACCTGCAAATTCAGATTGCTTGCTTTAGCCATTTATGTTAAAAAAAAAAAGCCCAAATCATACCCCCCTCTGCCTCCCACACCCCCAAAACCCCTGGATAACCCAAGACCCTGGGTTGACTGGGAGGGCACAATTTTAGAGCTGGCACAAAGGAATCAGCACCTCAACTCCAAGCAGAGCCCTGTAATTTGGGATCCTGAATTCCAATCCCAAACACACTGCAGGCCCCTGACTGACTCCCCAGGTGAAGCACCCCCAATGAGCAAACGAGCCTCCAAAGGCTCACCTCCTCCTCCAGGTGAGGGAGTTAGGTTTGGTGCACGCCTCAGGTCTTCTATCTAGAGAAGGTGCCTGCAGCTGTGCTCAGGAAAGCCAGCTCTGCAGCACCACCTGCTTCTGATAGGAAGTCTTCATATATAAAACCCTGTTTTCCACAACCTCAAGCAGGAGTTTAAATCCAAGCCATTCAGAGCTGAGATCTGCTGCACGTGCTCTCTTAAAAACCCAGCACAGTGGTGTCCTCTGGAAGTTACTGTGCCATTACACAGATGAATTGTTGGGGGAAAAAAGAGAGTAAGGTTTCCCCCACTGAGTGCAAAGGCTAAAGAACCAAAAGCAGCCCAAGATAAGAAAATCCCAAGATTAACTTGTTAAAAGGATCCACACTCTGGATGTGGCAGAATAAGAAAGAAAAGTCTTCTTGAAGGGTAAGGATGCACACAACTGCAAATATTTGATTTAAAGCTGAAGAAGCCAAGGCTCTTCAAGCTGAGGTCGGTCACTTCATCGCTGATCTGATTTGGCTTGCTACTGAAAAGCATGAAAGTCACAAAATTAGGACTATCATTAGCAAGCCTCACACCCCAGAGCAAGGAAAAGGCAATTATCCAAGCCTGATGCTTGGATATACCATTGGCTTAAACCCACAACCTTTTTAACTAACTCATTAATTTTAAAATTTAACCAGAGACATACAATATAATCTAGTTTTTCAGTTCCCTGTCTCCTGCCCTGCACGTAGCCTCGGCTCTTACAAGTAGAGTCAACTCTCAGAGACCGCCAGGAAAAGAAACTCTGTGGGTTTTGTTGAGATGCTGAGCAAAAAAAGATGACAAGCTCACGTTCTGCAGTTGTTAAAGAGTCCCCTCGTTAGCAAAAAGAGTGCACTAAGATGGACATATGTTGATGTAGATGAAAAGACATGATGCTGACAGAGAAACCAGAAAAACCCCAAACCCTTAGAATTTCCAGGGCTGGGATGAGGGAACAACATGCACCAAAACCCACCCCCAAAACCCCCAATTTGGGTCTTACCTTAGTCCGATAAAACAGCCTCGCATCTTCCCTAATATCACATTTTATGTGCTTATCTAAGGCACCACAAAGCTTCAGCAAGTGTTGCTAAATAAAGACAAAAGCATACAGCTATTTACACTTGTCACATCAAAACCAAAAGCTTTCTTAAAATCTAATTTCAATTCAGAAACTGCATGCTCCAATTTGACATTTTCTCAGAAGAGCACAGTAATTTAGGGGGAAAAGAAAGAAAACACCATCATCTATTAGATGTATCCAGTAAACCAGTTCAAAAGTATAGTTTCAAGGTATAGCAGGGCTACACATCACAAATTTTAATGTTCCTACATGCTCATTTGTAAACCTTTTCTGTCCCACAGTAGCAGACAGTGCCAGTCAGGCCTTTTATTGGGAAAAGAAAATAGTTCTCAAATTTCCATAGCTAAAAACAAGCTTTTCAGTAACGACAACTCAGGTGATTTTTCACTTGTAGGAATTGGCTGAGCAGGTAAAACACATTCAAGGTTTATGCAACTGATCTTATTTCTCTCTGAGTTTCTGATTGCTTTCATGAGCCAGGTTTGCAACTCCATCATCTCCTGATAAGGACTCCCCAAAATCTTTTAATTTCTTCAATAAATTCTCGCGTTCGATCCCTCACCGCACGGCAGCAGAGAGGCGCCGCTCTGCAGGAGAGGTGAGACACGCTGAAACTCTACCCATAAACATTTCCTGGTGTCTCAAGAACATCCCAGTTTATCCCATCTAACTGTAAGAGGACCAAAAATAAAATGGTTGTATTGATTTTATGCAGAGTCTAACCTGCATAATATTCAGCCCCACCCCTCCTGCTGTTTGAGGGCTAAGAGGTCAGTGAGTAACAGGTTTTCTTCATTAAGAAATACACAGACATTCCAAAAAATTAGGTAAAAAACATCAAGTTCTCCACAAATCTTCAGGAAGGTGGTTGTAAAAAAATAACCTCAAGAGGTCATCACTATACAAATATTTTCTTTACCAATTCCTCTGTGATTATATTTTGGCAATGAGGAGGAAACTGAGACCCTTGGGCCCTGCAATGTCACCAAACATTCCTGCTTTGCCTCCCTCAAACTCTCCACATGATGGATTCCTCAACAGCCAAGAGCCATTCCGTGGGGCAGACGGTGTCCACCATCACCTTGGAGCAAGGAACTGGCAGCAAACGATGCCAGAAACCTGACTAGGATTAGGGAAAGCCTAAGCAGAAGCTATGGCTTCACAGAGGATCACACCACACGGCCCGAGGGAACTATCGTGACAGAGAAGAGATCCAGCCCTAGCTCTCGCCCGCTGCACCCCAGTACAGAAAACCAGGGATTGGGTTTGAACATATTTTGGGGGATATTTGTAAAGTGACCTTCTTCTAGACTGGGAAATGCCAACCCCACTTCAGAAGTGCACAGGATCAAAGATTGAGTTAATCTCCTGTTACAGTCTGAGAACGATTACCAGAGTAAGAGTCTGCTGATCTCAGCCTTCTGCTCTGAGGGGTCCAGTTGGCAGAAATGCAGGAGAGGCTTCTTCCTCTGCAGCAAGTACAGAGAAAGCTCTTCTGCATTTACTTGGCCCCAGAACAAAAGTCTCTCCCCCACGCTATTACCCAGCACACAACAGCTCTTACCAAAACAGACCAAAACCAGACGATAAATACCCTTCCAAACTCTAAAGATGGAGGCCACGGAAGTTACTTACCCTCTGATTAGAATCTACAACGTCGAAGAAACTGGCTTCACTGACTAGATGGAGGAGGATGTAGATTAGGTAGTAGGCCTGCAGAGAAACCAACAGAGCTTTAGCAGGCAAAGCACAATCAGAACTCTTCACGTCTAGATAGAGCATCATCTTTGCTTTCTGGAATGATCCCTCCCTCCAACAGCCAGATCAGTGGGCAAGTACACACTTGCCTGAATAACTAACTTGAAATAGTACTGTCATCAATCATGGAATCACAGGATCATTCAGGTTGGAAGAGACCCTTGGGGTCATCCAGTCCAACCAGCAGCCCCACTCTACAAAGTTCTCCCCTGCACCAAGAACTGCACTTTTGTCAGCTTTCATCCATTGCCAAGTAGCTTCTGCAGCCATGTGTTACTGTCTAACCCCCTTCTTCTACAACAGGAAAGGGCAGAGGTGCTACAGGTGATGTCTATCTTGTCACATGGCTAGAATCATAGAATCATAGAATCACTCAGATGACCCTTGGGATGACCCTTGGGATCATCCAGTCCAACCATCAGCCCCACTCTACAAAGGTCTCCCCTACACCAGATTCCCCCAACACCACATCTCATCCACTCTGAAACACAGTCAGGGATGGGGACTCCACCCCCTCCCTGGGCAGCCCAGTCCAGGCTCTGACCACTCTTGCTGGGAAGAATTCTTGCCTCATGTCCAGCCTAACCCTACCCTGCTGCAGCTTGAAGCCAGTCCCTCTCCTTCTATCGCTCATTATAATTGAACATTAACAATATTTTAAGGGATGAGCAGCAGCAAAATGGAGTAATTGGAGTCATGTACAGAACTGCCCCCAGAAATTAAAATCAAAGCTCTCAGACTCGTAGAGGATTCATGGGAGGACAAATACAAAACTGCACTGTCTGCTCTATACCTCCTGTTCCAGCTCTGTTTGAAGGTGGTCTCCATCAGCATCCTGCTGCTCCCGTCCTTCTCTCATCTTCTTCAGCAGGTTAGATGGTTTCATGTAGATCAGATACTGAAGCAGAAGAGACATCTGCAAACAGAAGCATTAACACATCAGACTGGTTCAGTGGCAATGGAAAAATTGAAACCAAGTGCCACTACAGCATTATTTGTCCAGTAAGACAAGAATATAAAAGGGATTTTTAACTAAAATCGAGGGCTTTGTGCTTTGGGTAATTCTTGACTATCCATAAACTTTAACCCTATGAAAACAAAGTGACTCTACATACACAGAAAGGAAGACTGGGAAATGTAGCCCTCTATCCAGTGTCCCAAATGAGTATCAGGGGCACACAAACAATACTGCATTTACAACATGCAGAACCTGCAGGTTTCACACATCTTGAAAAATATACCTTTAACATCAATCTAAACTAAAAATTACTCACTGGGCATTTCACAGAGGTCTTGAAAGTAGTCCTACAGTATTCTAGCATCCTTAAAACCAAGTAATAATAAACATGCTTTCCAAACTTTCAAATTATACACAACACATGTACAGTACCTGCTTGTCACTGTCATCAGGAATCCCTATGTGGCTTTTATTAAGCAGCTTTGAAATAATCACTAGGCTAAGACGTCTTCTTACTTCCCTGAAAAACAATTTTAAAAGTTATTTCCCAGAGAATTTTTTAAATCCACACTGTTTCTACAAAGCACACGAGGATGAGCATGGCTTCCCTAAAGCTACGGTTGCTCACAACCACTGAAGTGGGTTTTCTGAATATAGTTGCTATTAAACTAATAAAAAGGCTATAAAAACAGAAGTACCCTTATCCCATTGCAGCTTTTTTCCTGCACTAGTAACACTGCTTGATGCTTGCCTCCAAACCTGAAATTGAGGGCCCAATTCATTCTAACATCTCTGAGTGAGGAGAACAAATCTGTTTTGAAGAGAGAGAACTCATCACGGATTGCCATTGAAGTAGACCCGAATCACCCAAAGAAATTGTACCTTTGGGTCACTGAGAGAAGAAATAGAGGTGGTGATAGATGTCAGAACGTGAAGTTGTGAGACCTATGGAGTACCAGGAACTTTGCAGCCCAGAAAAACCAGACAAAAATGTGAAACAACCCCTTTTTTTTTGCAGCAGAGGTGATCGAGAAGCCAGAGATGCACATAATAAGAACCGTACATGGGTCTGTACCTGTAACCTGAGGGAAAGCCCAAATACTCTTTTCTTTTTTAAGCACTGTGTATACCTATTGTGTTCATCAGACTTTGAGCTTCTGCAAATAAATCAGCTATTAGTGATTGAAATTGACAGCTGTTAATGACAGTAGGTATTTGTGATGTTACTGGGTCCTTACCGGCCACGTACTATCCAGCTAGGGACCAGCTGAACCAGCCACAGGAGATTATGGTGATGACTGGAGAGTTCACTCACTGCCAGGCAGAGCTCAGGCATCTTTAAAACAAGAAGAAGGAGGAAATCTTGAGAATTACTGAAGATACAGTGACTATTTTAGTAGATTTGCTAAGGTGGAGTACACACCTACCCCCTGGAAACACACACAGCACAGGTGTTAAAAGGAACTGGGCTACTGAGAGATGATGTGCATAAAGGTATTTCTGCCTCACACCTGGAGTGAAGCCTGGTTAATACAACTTCACAGCAGGGTACTCGAGATCTGATTGCTTTCACCTCAGCACAAGGATCTCTTCAGTCTTTCAGAGGGTCATTTTAAACACAGAGCTAGTTTAGTAAATGTAAGATTAAGTTCGATCCAACAATCCCCCCCTGCAGAAGAGGACAAAACCCTCCTGGTATTTTTCCACCTCTGGAATCTCACACAGAGCCAAAGGGCCCAATTTGTGCAGGTTACGTCCTCAAGCAGTATTTCTTGATATCAAGGAACACTAAAAACTTAAGTTTCCTGAAAATTAAGTTGCAGTTGCATTAACCTAGTACAAGAAAACTATTTGTGAAAGGTTACCTTTGCATCCCAGTCTTTTATGCTTATCAGAAGCTTTATGAAAAGGCACTGAAAATCTATCAGAGGGATTTGCTTCAACTGCTTCTCCAAGCTCATTTTAAATAGCAGGAGCAGCAGCAGCAGTATTTCCTGGTCGGTATATCCACCTTGAATTACTGTAGTACAGAAACCTAGAAACTTTAAAAGAAATAAAAAAGCATTAAAATCTGAACAGGGTTTAGCTTATTTTAAAGTGTGATGAGAACTTCAGTCTTCCACCCCCGCATTAAAACGTGCCTCCAACGATATTCTGCTCTTGCAGGACTCGTGCACCAGCATCTCCCCCTCTCCCAGTAACTGCACTCTTTTTAAACACCTGCTGGAGGCTCATCTTTTGAGCAATGGCAATGCTCCCTGGACATTACAGGAGCAGGAAAGATCTTACTTCACCTGCACTTTCTCATCTAACTGAATAAAAGGCTGACAGGTTTTTTCTAAACACCCAAGAAATACCAAAAGCATTAAATCAAGAGTATTTTCCCCACCCAAGTGTTAACACGTGGGTTACTTCCAACGCGGCACGTGGGTGTGAAAGAGAACACAAATTCGTCATGAGATGTGTAGTCTGCCTCTGGTGGAGATGCTCTGAGGGCTTCCTCTAAACTCAGGGATTTTTTACACTTCTCTAAGGAAGTGATGTTAGGAGGATTCAAATCCTTCCACACGCAGCTCTCAAACGGGTTATAAAGCCAGTATTTCACCATACAACCTTTAAATCACAGAGAACTAGTCTGTGAAGCACAAACAGCATGAAAATGAGAGGGCTGGAGCACCTCTGATGTGAGGACAGGCTGAGAGAGCTGGGGTTGGTCAGCCTGGAGAAGAGAAGGCTCCAGGGAGACCTTCTAACGGCCTTCCAGTACCTGAAGGGGCTACAGGAGAGATGGGGAGGGACTCTTGATCAGAGAGTGGAGTGACAGGACAAGGAATAATGGCTTTAAATTGAAAGAGGGGAGATTTAGATTTGATACCAGCACGAAATTCTTTGGTGTGAGGGTGGTGAGAGCCTGGCCCAGGTTGCCCCAAGAAGCTGTGGCTGCCCCATCCCTGGAGGGGTTGAAGGCCAGGCTGGATGGGGCTTGGAGCAACCTGGTGTCCCTGCCAAGGTCAGGGGGTTGGAACTCGATGGTATTTAAGGTCCCTTCCAAATCTGACCACTCTGTGATTCAGGTTACCATGTCAGGAGGCAGCATAAAGCCTATCACCCAACGCCCCTTCCCATTTCCACTGAACACAGACGTGGACAGTTGCTTCTACACGAGGGAGCAGAGGCCCTTGGTAAAGCACCACAGCTGGAAAAGGGAGGCAGCAGAACTGTGTAGTGGTGAGTGAAGAGGAAAGAAAACTCCTAAGGTTTGCAACAAGCCTGCTGGAAGTGAAGCTGAAACACCAGGATAGAATTTACTCATAAAAAGATTCCCAGGACAGGGTTAAGACATCAGGCTTTTTGCTAACAAACAAACAAACAAACCCAAGAAAAAAACAAAACCAAAGCAGCAAACCCAAACCAAAAACACTAAAAGGAAACAACAACAAAACTCATCACCACCCCTTCAAGAAAAAAAACACCAAACCACAAAATCCTCACACACACTACCTGGAGGTTCTCTCACCTTAATCACATTAATTAAATTGTTTTCTGGTAGAGTGGAGAAGGCTGGACTGGCACAGGTCAGGTCTCCTCTTGGCTGTTCTCCACTCGCCGTTTCTCTCATCCCACTTCTAATAAAAGAGACACTGATCTGAGCTATAAATCAACAATTTAAAACCTCACAAAGGCTTATTTGCATCAAGCAGAAGGAAAAAAAGGCAACCCACCAACCCCTGCATGTTTCCAAATGCCTCTGAATCAAAACATTCCTCAGTGACAGAGCACACACATCTACCTTAACTTGTAACCCATTAGTTACAATTCTGCCCAGTTGCTTTGGCACCAGTCCCTGTAAAACCCCCCCACCAGGAAGGAGCAGGACAAAGGGCAATGCTCTGGTTTGCTGGATACCTGGCAGGCATTGTTTAAAGTTCTGGTTTATTTATTCTTATCAAGACCTGAGCTGAGAACTTAAAGGAGACTATGGCTTGATGGAAGGGAGAGGAAAGAAAAACCCGATTCCAACACTCTAAGCACACAATTTGCTTTCACAGGATCTAAGCAATAAACATGGAAAGGGAAACACTTACAAAATATCACACTCATTAAAGCTGGGCTGAAGATGCTGCAACGGGAAGAGAGACCTAAAGGCAACGCCCATGTTGACAAAAGCAGCTGAGACATCGGCTAAGGAAGGAATCCATGGCTTAGACTCTTCATCACTGATGGAAGCTGCAAGTAAAAGATGTGGAATGGATTCCTGTTTAGTTCCTTCTTTTAAGGGAAACAAACAAGCTCATCTGTCTGTATCAATCCTCCCTCACCCCAGAAGGATTGGTACGTTGAACACCAAGCTTATTCTCAGAACCAGGAGGTGGGAATAAAGGTAGGGTAAGGCAGGAGTTTAGGCTAGAGGAACACCTTGTCTGTGAAAGTTCCACCCATTTTTCCCCCTCACAGCTGTCCCCCACCACAAACTGCTGAATAGTCAAGGAGGCAATGTCTACTTTTGAGAATACACAGAGTCCTGTTCTGTGCAGGGACAAGTCAGGGGTGTTTATCACAGTGGGACTGGAAGCAGAGATAAATAAAATTTAAAAGCAGGAACACAAGGGTTAAACAGGGAATTCACTTATTTGACAGGAATCAGCAATAACAGGCGCTGCAGAAGGGTCTGATGGTGTCTGAAAGCCTGAAAACTCCACAGAGGGTTTTCTATAGGACACTAAGGTAGCAAGGTAACATCCAACTAGATGCAGTGTTTCCCAAACAACGGCAGAAGTCACTAGAATTCTGAATTGGGTCAATTTCCTGTCAAGAAAAACACCTGAATGTAATGGAATACAAGACACAAAACACTGTAAGGTTCAATTTCAACAGCTCAATGTAGCAAAAAAAACAACAAAACCTGTGCATCCTTAGTTAAGCAGCAGAACAGCAAGTCCCAGAATGGTTTAAAGACTCCCCAGTGGCAATTTTAAAGTTGTTAGATAAATTTCCAGGAGCAACTGTAGCCTATGCCATCCTGCTCCAAGGTTGAGTGCTCTGCTGCCCCCTCTCCCAGCCTCCATTCTTTGAATGTTTGTTCACCAGCTTGAACTCTTCCTTCAGAACAACGCTTAATGCCAGCAGAGCACACAACACAGGAGGCTACATTCCCTCTCACATCAGCTCGTGGTCTGGTTTCAAACAGGATTCAAAATAGGACACTGGGACAGGCCTGAGCAAGTACTTCAGGAGAATGGCATGACTTTACTGATGTTAACTGGCAGGCTTAGATGAATTAGTGACTTTTGGTGGATCTGAGTGAAGTGAAGACACAGAGAACATAAAAAAGGAATTTGGGCTAGAGAACTATTTGAAAGTACTGATGAAGGAAGGCAAAAGACTCAAGATAGGAGCAGCAATGTAGCCTTAAGCAGAGTTATTGTGCAGGGGTTATGACTCTTTCCACTTTTGCCTCAACTACCTACTACACATGACTGTGAAAAACATCTTGTGCAAGACCTTAAGCTGTGAAATGAACATCTGGAGCTTCCAAAGTAAAAGACAGAAAGGAGAGTAAAACTGTGGAGCAGACCAGGCCCCTTCTTCAGGTCAACTCTATTTGGGAAATAACAGAAGTGAGTTTAAAAGGCTCTGTACTGGATGTGCTGCTTTGCAGGCACGTGCCAGGACAGCATCCTGTGGTACAGCTGGCGTGCACTCTGTGAAGACCAACTCCTACCGTTTGGGCATTCTGTAAGTAACAGAAGAGCAGAAGTACCTGCCAGAATCACAGATCAGAGCCTTTTGCTTCCTCCCCCAACACCTTTCTATTCTTAACAGAAGGGAAATGCCTTTGTTCAGGTGGTCAGTTTTCCATCCTTTAAATACTCACCATTTTTTAGTGTTATGTCCATCAATTTGTCTAAAATCTGGGTGGAAACACAATAGTCAGGATGAACAGACATCATCTGTGGAGAGAACAGCAGCTACATGTCAAACACCAAACAGCATTAGTCCTCTTCTAACTAATAATAATTTAAAAAAAGTAAAAAAAAAGTAAACCAACTCTTTGTTAAAATAAAACAAAACAAAACAACAAAGAAGACCCCACCCCAAGGACTCTAAAGCAAGATATTTTAAGGTGAAGAGTCTAATGTGACTATTATTTTCAGCAGTGCACATATGCCATGAATGCTGCAAATAACTAGTTTTGAAGTATCAGAATGCTGTGACTCCGTATGGAATCTGTTGGTTAATAAGAAGATAACCCAGAGTTAAAGAGAATGGGAAGTATCCCGTGTCCCCTTGGAACCCATTTCCATCTGTGATCAAACTGAACACTTTGATCAGGAGCAGGGGCAACAGAGTTAACTACAACCCTTCCCAAGGTTGAATATATGCAACACTAAAGCAAAACAATGAACTTGTTTTCCAGAGAACTCATTAACTACAAAACCAGGACTCTGAAGCACAGCTCAGTTTTCCTGAAGCACTTCACTGCCCCAGGAAACAATCTCTTCTCCTTTGTGTCCCTCAGGTACTGCAGAGCGTCCTGCTCTAAGGGAGCTGGGTTGGCTCACTGCCTCCTTAGCAGAGGAACACCAGGAGGGGTGGAAGGCCATTTATTTTTTTACTGGCTTGGATGGAAGGAAAAGAGAGCAACCAAATGTTTCCCTTTTGGCAAAAGCAGAGAGCTGGTCAATAGATGAGAGCTGCAGGTTCACACGTTTTCTTTTGTGCTTCAGGCACAGTTAGAATGTGGTAAATAGGGACAGACCGAGAAGAGGTGCGTTTTTGTGAGGAGCAGAACAAGGCAAACTCCTGGTGATTTACACATGGACACAGACATCTAGAAAGCAGACAAGTCACCACACTTCCTTTGAGAAAGGCTTCAGACTTGTTCTTGAGCCATACTGCATGTCAGCCTTTTCCAAACGAACACTGTCAGAGAGTGTGGGCATCTCTGATGATTTACACAGTGGTAAGTGTAGAAACGGTACTTTTGCATACTGCAGCAGGTTTTGGGGGGGTTGTGCAGCTTTTTTAAGGGTGAGAGGAAATAAGATTCACATTTGCTTGTTGTTTGGCCCAAACCATTGTATCCTGAAAATCTCGTCTCACCTGGCATGTACTGTGCCCTTTGCAACTGCAGTAACAGGTATGGAGATGGACAGGGACATGCAGCTTTGCAATCACTCAAAGTCTGGAGAAAAAGCTATCCCTAGTGTTTTACCTCTAGTGACAATCACAGAATTGTCTGGGTTGGAAGGGATTATTCAGATCATTGAGTCCAAGCAGCAGCCTTAGCCCTGATCAAACCCATCACTAACCCATGTCTCTCAGCACTGGGTCAACCCGGCTTTTCAATCCCTCCAGGGATGGGGCCTCAACCCCTGCCCTGGGCAGCCCAGGCCAAGGCTTCACAACCCTTTCCCTCTCAAAATCCTTCCTCATCTCCAACCTGAACCTCCCCTGGTGCAACTGGAGGCCGTTTCCTCTTGTCCCATGGCCTGTGACTTGGGAGAAGAGACCGACCCCCCCCTGGCTCCCCCCTCCTTTCAGGGAGTTGTAGAGAGCGAGAAGGTCTCCCCTCAGCCTCCTTTTCTCCAGGTTGAACAATCACAGCTCAAAATCAAAGCATTTCAGCCTGGAGAGCAAATCAGAACCCAGAAAGAGAAGATTTTTTTTTTTTTAATAAGTTTGTTAAGCTAATGCAACAGATTCACAAACTTGTTCTGATACTTCCTACTACAACTGGCTTCCAGAAAGAATTTAGTCCTGCACCAGAGTACAACTGCGTGAACAGTATAGTCTTACCTGGAAAAGCCACTTTAGAATTGGTATGGGACACAAGATGCAACTGTAAGCAGAACTTAGAAAACCATTAATAACTAAAGAAAGCTGCTGTGTTACACCAGAACTGTAAGAGAAAGATGGGAGTGGGGGGAAGAGAAGAAAATTCAATTAGTGGTTGAATCAGCACTTTCACAAAAGCCTAAGAACTTCCCCACCCCTCAGGTCATCATCAACAGCAAACAGAGACCTCGGCATCCAAAACAGATGTTACTCTTATGCTCTCACCTATGTAAAATACTACAGTAATTAAACCTTAGTTGTGACTTAAAACAAGGATCTTTTCCTCCAGAACACCATACTATCTGATTTGGAAACATCTGTATTAGTAGAGAGTGGCAGCTTCAAAGGAATGCTGATTTACACTCTCGTACTCCGACCCGTTCTGCCTCTCTGCATGGCTGGGCTGGGCTGGGCTGGGCTGGGCTGCTCAGTGAAATGGGTTTTTATACCAACACTTTTAGAAGAAAAAAAGAAAGAAAAAAAAAGAAAACCAACTTGGTTTGAAATTTTTACAATAATCCTTTAAATAAGTATCTTGGCAAATCAAAGCCATTAAAAATCCAACAGTGCATCTCACTGCACAAGTCTGTGAGGTGCAAAAGGTAGATTTTGGAAGAACAGAAAATATGTCATTTTTATTACTGAATTGTTTTAGCTTTAGTCTTCTTTAGAAAATCAGGTATGTCATAAGGCCCAGTTTCCCACACACCCTTCTTTAGTCTCCTCTGTTCTCAGTACCTACTAAAACAGGTAGCTCTGTTGAGAGATCTGTGTCCTAACTTCTCCACATAGCCTCCACCTGACTGAGCCAGTGGCAAGGGAGACATCCACTGGCCAACTGGACAGCCAGTACATGCCAGCTGTGCCAAGCAGGAAGAATGCACAAGCAATTAAATCATAACTGCCTTCTGGAAGGGATGTTCTGTTCAAGTCTCATTCCTCTAGTCACTGATTTACAAGGTACTTTTGAAGCTTCTGTTCTTGTGATCTTCAAAACATTAATAGAGAGCCCTGAAGCCAAAGGAGTAGATCACAAACATCACTCCCCTCAAGAGCTGAGAAGCCACCCTCCTCCTCCTCACACCCAAAACAGCACACACAAACGTATACAAAGTCATTTAAGATTAAATGAATCAGCCCCGTTTCACTGAGGCAAGTTTGGAATAAGACACCAGCTGAAATAACTAGAGTTTTCCAGGACTGGCACTTGTGGCAGTAGGCAAGAATTTGCCCAGCTATTTGTAGCCTGACAGTCTCATAAATACAGAATACAAATCCTGGCAGCAGTTGTTTGCACGCACAGACACTGCTCGCTCGGTAACTGAATCTAACAGATGTCAGGAATCTTGACTGTCTGCAGCCCTCATCAGGTGGAGCCCTAAATCCCAGGCTCATTCCCACTCAAGAGGCTTCCACCAGGTCCACTTCACCACAAAGGTCCTCTTTCTGTCCGGGGATAACTAAGCTTTTGTTCATTATACCATTTCACTTCTGCATCTCTCTCTCACAAACCAGCTGGATTATCACCAACAGCCCAACACAGTCAAAGTACAGAAGAGGCCAGAACAGCTATTTTATTATTCTTTTTTTCTTATTTAAGATGTTTTTCAAGAATCCCAAAGGAGGAAAGAAAGAAGCTTCGTGCAACAATTCCCTGTTCTGTAAAGTTAACCTGAAAGGAGAATTAATTGCAGGGGAAGGGAGCCAGTCTCACCACCTTACTAAGACAGAGCTCGATTTGCGTGGTAAGATCTTATTCTATCTTCAAAACTGCTAAAACTGAAGCAAGTCACACAGCAAACACAGAGCAAAGAAGATAATCTTACCTAAGAAGGAGCTTTTCTATAGGATTCTGAGGAATGAAATGAAAATTCCTCAAGTCAAGGTTATGGTGACTGAAGACTTTCCCAGAGGTTGATAAATCAAAGATATCTTCTCCAGGGTGGTAGTCAGGTATAGCATCAGCTATCACTGAAAACTTCTTGATAAATTCCCTGTAAAATTCAAAAGTGCTTTTAGGAATTTAAAGACTGAGTGGGTATTTTCTGGTTGGGACAGTTATTTTCAGGTGAACACATTAACCCTGTGTGAAAGCTGAGCTGTTAAAATGCAGTTACGTCCAAGAAAACCCACCCAAACCCAAAAGATGATAAAAATGGCTCACATCAAACATTAACAACAAGTGATAAAAAGACAGAATAGGGGGAAAAAAATAGGCTAGGAAAGTGAAGGACTAGATTTAAGTGGGTTTGGAGTTGGAAGGACCTGTGCTCTTCTAAGAGATCTTCCTCTCCACGGGAATTCTCCTCATCCTCTCCATCTAAAGAGTCGGTTTCTCTTCTTTGTATGTCTTCCTGTAACTGCTTCTCTAGTTCATCTAACCTGAAAGAGCAGCAGCAGCAGATCATACCATCACCAGTTAGCATTTACAAGAGAAGAAAACATCATTTAAGCCATGAATGTGAACCTAGGAGTCAGTGCAAAAGCATGGGAGACATCATATCCATGAGGAGAACAAGCACCTGCCCATTCCAAGATAGAAAGTGGACGTTTCCCAAAGCCTCATGGATTTCCCAACAGCACCTTCAATCCCTAGTTTATCAGACAAATACCCTCAACCAACTTCTGAGAGAAGTTCTTGTAATTGCACAAAACTTTCCATCTTCTGGAGGGCTTGTTGTGGTTTTGGTTTGTTTCTTAAACATCATGCTGCTATTTTATTTGTTAAATAGTATTAGTTATAGGAGCGTTGGATACTCCACAGTCAGTCCAGCCCATAGTTACTAGTGTCCAGCATAAACAGGTTCTTTAATAAAAGCAGTTAGTCACTCATAAATACCCATCANAATCCTCATAAGCCTTGTTCTCCAGGCCTCTCACCAGCTTTGTTGCACTCACTCCAGCACCTCGATATCTCTCTCGTGTTGAGGTGCCCAGAACTGGACACCAGACTCAAGGTGTGGCCTCACCAGTGCTGAGTACACTTTCTACCCCAAAGCCCTTTTGGAAGGGTGCTCGTTAGTTCTGTTCACTCAGCTGTGCAACTGCTGGGATACCAACAGTCTACACAGCTTTGGAAACCAAAGCTGAGCTGCAAACAGCTTTGAAGCATCGAGAAGCCCACATAAACACTTCTGCTTCACACCCGAGCAGCAGCCGCCAGCTGGCTCAGCGACCCTCAAGGAATCCGTAAATTTAGCCCAGTCCTTAAGGGCTAGACAGATATATCACAAATCACCCATTACTGCTGGGAAGGAGCCCATCAGTCAGCTTTTACAGTTAAGCTGCACTTGTATATCTGCTGGATGTAAGCTGGTGGCACCAGCTGGCAAAGCTTAGCTTGCTCCTGCCCAAACTCCATCGGTTTCAGGGAGATGAGGTAAATCTCAGCTTCTCTAACTCCATCCCAAAATTTACAAAGCAGCTTTAAGAAACAAACCTTTTGGATTCTGCTTTCTCCTTCAAGAGGTTTTCTAAGCTGTTCACGTAGGACACCTGGCTAACAACAGGAGGCTTAGAAAGCTGTAAATGAAACAGTGAGACGTTAGAAAAACACCACAGGCTATCGATGCGTTCAGTCAGACAAGCCATCAAAATAGAAACATCCTCCCATTTTAATGACGTTTTACCTGAAGATAAAAACTCCAAGGAGACCCTGGAGACTGGGGTGATTAACAGTTTAGGCTTCTCAGTCCTTTGACAGTTTTATATAATGGTCAGCTCTCTCTCTGTGATAAATTTAGAAATAACCCTGCTTCTCCCTGCACCTCTGCTTCTCTCTCGAGACTTCCAGTTCACCCTCACAAACAGCCTTAACACCCAAAGCCTTTTACTCACAGCTCTACTATTACCATCCAACAAGACCCTGGGAATCCCCATTCTTGCACATGAGACAAGGAACTCAGAAAAAGAACTCAGTAGCTCTTGGTTTACTTTCAGGAATCCCCACGGGGGCAAAGCACCAGCGTTTGCTAACTCACCTCCAAAATCACCAGAGAAAACAAAGCTGGCAATCCAAATCCTAATGCAACCCCAAAGGGAGGAGATAATAGATAGAATTTTTAAAAAAGCCCCACAAAACAAAACAAAACACTGCATAAATACTCTTAACCACTAGCAAAACTAGTTAGTTTTCCAGCAGCCAGTGTTTTATTCAGCTAGCAGCAGACAATAGAGGTTTGGAATCTTTTATGGCCGTTTTTTGGACAAGCAGTGCCCTTCTGACACCACCATCTATAAATTGCAAGCCTCTTACAAGTAACAAAGCTCCTTCCATGAGCCCCTTCGTTTTAGGGGAACGCAATTCAAGAAGAACACACCCTCTCAGGGGCAATTTTCTATTACCCAGAGGTAACAGAAGTTAATTTAAGATGTTAGTGTCCACCTGGTAATAAAAAAAAGCCACTTAACAGAGCACTAATTTTTGGTATTCAGAGATCTCTGGCAAATATAACAGGCAGCTTGCCTTTGGGAAGTCTTGTGGGAAAGCTGAAGACCTTTTATTTCATCCCCTCATTAGTATGTCTAAAACTGTTCTAGCATATCTAACTAACTAAGGAATCAAGGCTTTACTCCAATGAGCATTTTACAAGACAAGAGAAGAAGGAGAGTACAGGCAAAAAACCACGGCGATGGAAATTTTGGGACAGCTCTTAACTGTTTAGTCTTACTTAACCATTAATTATGCAGAATCAGGATAGGCCAAACATTGTGGTCACCTACCCTTTCCCCAGACAGTTGATCTAGGCTGCATCTGTTTCTCAGTCTTTGCCACGAATTAGGCAGGCATGCTGGTTGAGGTTATGCAATAGGTGTGTAACCACAACACTCTGATTTGTAACTCACTCACACGGGGAATCCTACAGCCAGATAAAATAATCAGGGCTGTTCAACATCTGCCTACAGGGGTAGGAACTCAGTTAACAAATAAACAGATTTAAAAAGAGGAGGAGAGGAGGCCAAGAGTACTTAAGCAGGGATTGTCTGTGGTAGAAAATCGCTGTGGGCTGACCCCAGGGAGCAACGAAGCACCACACAGCTTGTTCACTTCCTGACCCAGCGATGCAGGTGAGAGTAAGAAGGGCAAAAGCAGGAAAACTCATGGATAGAGATAAAGACAGTTTACTTAGTGAAGGAAGAGGGGATAAGGGGGGGGAACAAAGTGGTACAATCACTCAGCATCTCCCATGTGCAGAAGGATGCTCAGCTAGACTCCAAGTAATGGCTACACACCAGCCCAACTCCCCCTTCTCGGTGTCTATTGCTGAGCATGATGCTATAGGGCATGGAATATATCCCTTTGGATTCCTGAGGTCTGCTGCTGCCCAGGCTGTGCCCTCTCCCAAGCTTTTGTCCACTCCAGCCTGCTCACTTGAGTGGGCAGAGCGGGAAGAAGAGAAAGTCTTGATGCTGTGCAAGGACTGCTCCACTGTAGCTGGGAGATTGGTCTCTTTAACACTGGTTTTGTCCAAACCACACAGCACCAGATAGCTGCTATGAAGAACATTCATTTCAACCCAGGCAGACTCAGTACGTGATCTTTTTATTTATTTAAAGGCCACCACTTCCAACCTGTACCAGCTTGGTCAGGGATGCCACACTAAGTCACACTGCAGGACCTCCCCAATTAAAACATTATTTTACAATAAAACTTAAAAATTACTACTGCCATCCAGTTCCAACCCCCTGCCCTGGGNGGGGCAGCCACAGCTTCTCAAGGCAACCTGGGCAGAGTCTCATCACCCTCACAGCAAAGAATTTCTTCCTGGTATCTAATCTCCCCTCTTTCAATTTAAAACCACTACACCCTGTTCTCTGGCTCCACTCCCTGACCAAGTGTCCCTCCCCATCTCTCCTGTAGCCCCTTCAGGTACTGGAAGGCCGTTAGAAAGTCTCCCCAGAGCCTTCTCTTCCCCAGGCTGAACAACCCCAGCTCTCTCAGCCTGTCCTCACATCAGAGGTGCTCCAAGCCCTCAGATAATTTTCATGGCCCTCAGCTGGACCTGTTCGAAACAGGTCCATGTCCTTCCTGTGCTGAGGACTCCAGAGCTGGACACAGTGCTCCAGGTGGGGTCTCACAAGAGCAGAGTGGAGGGGTAGAATCCCCTCCCCTGACCTGCTGGCCACGCTTCTTTTGATGCAGCCCAGAATGTGAGCTCAGCTTTCTGAGCTGCCAGCGTGCACTGCTGGCTCACATCAAGCTTAGTAGTTATTCAGCTTTTTGAAATCCCTTCTAAAAATATATCCAATTTCCATGACATTCAACTGCAAAGAAAACATCACACTCTACAGATCAAGAACTCATCCACAGATTTCCTGCAACCACAGACTGTGAGAAGGAGATATCGCTGGAGTCTAGCACAAAGACCTCTCAATGTCTAGATCAATTCCCTCTAGTTAACTTCAACTCAGAGAAGTCTCACCTGACCAGGAAAATGAAAACATTAAACTCCACACATCTTCAAAAGGTGACCTCCTGCCTTCTTCTTTAGGGTGAGAGAGGAAAAACAGAACTCCTAAAAAGCACTGAAAGGCAGGGAGCTAACGCACTCTGCCTGCATGGACCATCTTTTGGCCATTCCAAGGGCAAGCACAGTAACCACCACCCCCTCTCTCTGCCTACACCGCACTCCACAGCACAGGGACCCTTACGCTGAGTAACTAGGAAGTAACTCTCAAGCCTTCACACATTATGAATGATAGAAGAAAAAAAATCATATAAAAACATAACAAAGTTGATGCAAAACACTTACATGAAGCTTCAGTAATGGACTCATGGATTCCTGAGAAAAACTGTCAAGAGCAGATTCCTCCCGGGTTCCTGCCTGTGGCTTGGGACTTGAGGAGAGGATTTCTTCCAGTGGCCTGAATACTACATCATCGTCGTCATCGTCATCATCTAGGTTGAACTCAAAATCCTCATCTTCACTATCAAAGCTGCTTTTTGATTTTCCCTTCAACGTGGACTTCCCTGTACAGGTGCTGTCGACTTTTAACTCTCCTGAGAGTTGTGAGGACATACCGCCACCGTCCGTGCATCCTTCTTTAAAAGACAACGAACGGGCAACACTTTTACCAGTCTCTTCTGAGAGTGGAAGTTTCCCAGAACCTTCCACTGGAGAAGGATCAGCAGGATTTTCTGAAGCCTTGTCATTTGTCGTCGAAAAACAGTTGCCAGACTGAATTCTGCAAGCTTTACTGCGGGGGCATCTTTCCGGTCTGTTCCCATCTTCCTCCTTCGTAGCATCCAGTACCTGAGATAAGCCAGCATTCTGAAGAGGAGATTCTACACCTTTTGTTTGTGTCAAGTGGTGGAGAGAAGGCAGCACAGTACTTCTGTCCTGAGAAAAAGGAAGTGACTTTTCCAAGAAAAAGCAGGAGTTAGCCACCTGCAATTGATTCTCTTTGGTATCCACGGCAGAAACGGGGTTATTTTCACCAGGACTGTGTGCAGAATACGAAGATGACAAACCTCCAGAGGAACAAGTCTTTATCTCATTTTCCTCACCCAAGTGGAGGTATTCCTCTGGAGGAGCAGAATCACGCCTAGGTAAAGCAGCAGCCTCCATGAGTTGCAGAACATTGCCACAGGTGGACTTTAAAAGGATATTTTTCACAAAGTCAGACCTTCCTTTTTTGCACTGTGCAGAGGATTGACTAAAAGCAGGGTCACTCAGACACAATAGTTCACGCTGATTTGAACTGTCTGCATCCACACTCGGGACAGAGAGCTTTCTTCTCCCAGGAAGGTCATTTTGTTTGGATTGCCCAGAAGGGATCTTAGATGTAAGGCAGTGTGAAGGAACAGACTGGCTCTTCTGCATCTCAGATGGCATTCCAAGTCCATTTGGAGAAGATGCCCCACGTTTTGAAACCTGCTTTGGTTGAGATGGATCATCTATGAAGTGTTTAAGGAAAAAACAAAAAAAAGGAAACCACTATTGTCACATTTAAAAAATAATTAAAAAACCACCCCAAAACCATAACAGCTTACCCTTTAAAAAACTAACTTAGGATCACAGAATAGAGTTGGAAGGGAC
>VZTM01022123.1:293-10323 GCA_013400555.1 Jacana jacana | reverse complement strand
CCGATCAAATTAACTTCAGAGATAAGACAAAAACCTGAGTAGCCAGCAGACCAAGTCAGCACCAAAAGAGAAGGATCAGGCCATGATCCTTGTTGTATGTTTTTAAAATATATTAATAAAAATAAATAAATGAATAAACAAATAAATAAAAAGTTAGGTTAAAGAAAGAAGCCCCCAATCCAAAATGCTAGTGGACTCAAGGAGACTCTTTTGCAAAAAGGTACAGGGTTACTATGGGATCCATAAGTGTTGGAGATGAGAAATTTCATGATGGGATATTCATCTTGCTGATCCCTGTGCATGATCATTGTTATTGATCCAATATTCTTATTAAATACTATGTCTAACTGTCCTCTCTCTGTGTGTGTAGTTTTTCTGAGACTTTTTGTGAACTGCTTGTGAAGTTTAGGCTGAGCTAGGGGATAAATACGACAAGACCTCTGAGTGCCATTTTCAGGAGAGGCTGGGGTCAAGTCAGGATCCTACAATCCATAGGATTCAGTTACCTCTAACACCAAATTGCCATATTCCAATTCAGTTATTTAGCTTTATTTACTATTTTATCTTCCTCTATTTTTTCTTTAAATTCTTCCTTTTTTTTTTTTAACAAACCCAACTCAAAAATTTTATAGCACTCATGGACATAATGTAGAAGGGTTTGTTGGCTTTTTGCTTAGCTTTATGTTTCATCACCCTTTCATTCTTACTGTCAGTAAAGTGCACTTTAGTTCATTAAATGTTGAGAATAGTGAACTTTATATTTGCATGAGAAAGATCTTGTTTTGGTTAAGAAAGGTACAAACCCTCTCCTTCTGGTACTGGTAATACTTTTAATTAGTTTTTATTTACGTTAGTTTCCCTTTAAAATGTATCATGCATTAGCAGTAGTAAGAACTCTGAAACTTTTCATACCCTAAATTTTAGGTACTATCATGTACCTAAAACAGTGAGCTGTTGCTCACTGAAAGTGAACACCAACCGAACTATGACAATTGTTGGGTAGCTTTTAGAGGAACTGTTGACAGCCTTGTGGTTGAGAGCTTAGAATAATTCTCAAATTGGTATTTATGGCTAATTGCATGCACTAGAACTGCACTACCAAACCTGTCCTTTCACTGAGGACCCACACAAAACATTTTCATAGATTGATGTCAATGGTAAGCACAGGTTCTCTTCTGGCAGTTTTATTCTACGTTTATCTTGAAGTGTTGTAGTTTTATCTCTTTAGAAGACTGACTGATTGAAACACTTAGATAACTGTAAGTAGGGCAAATCACTTGTTTCAACAATACAGTTTCCTTTCTAACTTCTCTAATAAGGTCTTCATCATCTTGTGAAGCACTGCACTAGATATGGTGTTTAATATTATGTCTGCTTATCTTTGCTTTCCAGAAGGAAATTCTGGGATAGTGCCTTGACTGACTGATTTGAGTTAATCAGTTGATTTGAATCAGTGGAGTAGTTAGAGATCTGGGCTTCAATGTCTTGTGGACAGAGCTATCTATTGAAAGAAATGTCATTTTTATCTTTGATGATTGAAGTCACTTTTCTTTCATTTCCCTTGTCATATTTCACAACCACTCCAGTTGGGGAACAGTATTCCTTATGGCAGTGATTCTCTCCTACAATTTTGTGTCTGTTTCCTCTGTCAGAATTAGCCCTTCTTTCTATTTTCTTCTCACAAGCTGTCATTTGTTATTAAATAGCACCACCATTGAGATCCACAATAAATACAGCCCTGAGTTTCAGATATAGGGAAAAACCCCACATTTAACAGAGACTGGTAAAAGAAAGATTTGTTCCATGATTCTTTCAGCATTTGGCCAGCTTGGAATACCAGTTAGAGTTTACTCCCACTGAGAATGATAGAAGCCTTCTTTAAACACGTCTTGTAAACCAAAAAAACCCAAAACAAGAGCTTTTTCTTTTACATGATACATTGGAAAGTCTGAAATATTTCTGAGGGATTTTTGGGCTTGCCTTTTGGATCATAAAATCAATTCTTTGTCACTGGGTCTACCAGATTTAAAAGCCTGGTAAATTTTAGGGAAAACCTAGAAAACTGGAGGCATGTTTATGAAGTCTTCATACATTATAAAGATGCATCTAAAAAAAGCCCAAAAGTTACTTTTAATTTGAGTTCAACCAGTAGCCTGAATAAGCTATAACAAAAGAGACTCTAGTGTTGTCTGTACCTACGGACAACCTAATTAGTAACCCAGTTCTTCAGAATGGATATTTAGATCTTTCTCTTCAATTTTATTTTGAATTACAATTTAACCTTTGAATAAGGCATAACTTTTACATATGGGAGGCAAATAAAAAAATGACAAATTTCTTTCAGCTTAATAGTTAGATTGTTTACTACCATTGCATGAAAAGGCAGTAACCCTAACCACTGTTAGTGTTTCATTCTGTGTATTGTATATTAGAGCTGATGGTTGGACTTGATGATCCCAAGGGTCTCTTCCAACCAAAGGACTCTTTGGTTTTATGATTCTATATTATAGTTGCAATAATTTTAAAATATAATTAGATTATTTGAACAATATGACCTTGTGTTTTACTTTACTTACGGGTGATTCTTAGAGTACTTCAGTTGTTGTAATACCTTGCAGTTATCTTGTTTTAAAGAGCACTCTCATTACATATTACTAGGTAAAATACTTTAGAGATACTCAATTGATTAATCACAGACTGATAAAAAATTGAGTGAAATGAATTTTCCCTTTAAAATGTATTATGCTTTAGCAGCAGTAAGATTCCTCTTTTAATACCTGGAAGAAAAAAATAAACCTCTTCTCCAGAGGAACATTCAGAGCACCAAGAGTCAGGCTTTGAAATGCCCTTTAAACAAGCTTCTTTTTCATCCCTGAAAGTAGCCCCTTTGGATTCAGGCTTGTAATTTTAAGAGATATTTAGGTGCCTAAGTCAGTCGTGGTCATTGACTATGATTTCCAGAATGGTCTTTGTTCTAGATAATAAATCTGCTTTTTATTAATTCAAACACACTTGTTAATTTTCTGCTTGCTTGTCAAATGTCATTATTTGCCTATTAACATGATCAGCTTGTGCATCCCACTATTCTTTTGATGTTTTCAGTATATAAAAGCAGAGCTGTCCCTGTCATCTTTCATACAGCACATTTCGAGTATTTATTCTGTTCACAGAAATTTATTTCCTTAAGTAAATCATAACACTGTAAATTCATTGAATGGTCTTTACCATGATTTTAAGTCAGATTTGTTTTTCTCAAATCTCAATAATGCATATTTACATTCTAATCTTGAAAATCGATAATCTCAAAAAAACTCCCATATTAAAGATACATATTAAAGAGAGTAACAGTTATACAGCTGATGGTCTAATAAGTACCTGCTTCTTTGGTGCACAGTGTTTAGAAGTATGGTTGGAAGAGCCACAGACAGAAAAAGAGAAATGAGACAAATAGCTTATGAAGGACACTGAAAATAAAAAAGGCCTGAGTTTGGTCTGACAAGACAAAGTCTTATGTGAAAATATCAGAATGATTTAACTTATTTGGGAAACTGACTGGTTACCATGCAAATTGATGGCACATGCACCCATACATGTGGGCAACACGTATGTCTAGACCCTATAGTTAGAGTCTACCATCTACTCTGGGGGGATTTTTCCTGCTTATATTCATACCGTGTACCAGGGTGACTACCTCACACATGCTACATAAACACAGAATCACAGAATGGTATGGGGTTGGAAGGGACCTCTGGAGATCATCTGGTCCACCCCCATGCCAAAACAGATCCTCCTACAGCGGGTTGCACAAGAACATTTCCAGGCAGGTTTTGAATGTCTCCGGACACAGAGACTCCACCACCTCTCTAGGCAGCTTGTTCCAGTGCTCTGCCACCCTCAAAGTGGAAAAGTTCCTCCTCGCATTTAGATGAAACTTCTTATGTACGAGTTTGTTCTGATTTCTTCTTGTCCTGTCACTGGGCACCACTGAAAAAAGACTGGCCCCTTCCTCTTGACACCCACCCTACTCCAGACTAAAAAGACCCAAGTGCCTCAGCCTTTCCTCACAGCAGCCTGCAGTATTCAGTCATGGTTTGTGGCTGTGAGGTGTTTCTGATACTAAAATTCAGTGTGCAGACAGCACCTCTAGATTAAACTGCAAGTAAGTGGGCATAAGAAGGAGATAGTGCAGAAGAAGCAGTCCATGTTGCACCATTTGGATACACTGTGGCAGTCACCAGAGCTAACCCAGACTGCAGTCAGGACACTGGATGGTCTGGTCAGTGTGTCTCTCCATCCTCCAGGAGAGGATGCACAAAAACGGCCTTTTCAGTGGAAGGGAAAAGAAATAAGAAAATGGAGAATTTTGTTGAATAAATAATATTCTTGCAATTTTAAGGCAATTTAGTAGCTACTTAACTTTCTAAAGAAGAGAATGTCACTGACCTTTCCCTTTTAATATATAAGCCCCCTGACCATGTCTAAGCTTCATAAAATGTAATTGCACTGGGGACCTCATTATTATATTAGGTTTCAGTACTGGTAGACTCAGGCATTAACTCAAGAATGTGATTTTTAAAGTTGTAAGATCTGTGAGAAAAACATCTTCATCTTGTGAATGGAAAGAATATAGAGAGTTGTTTAATCACACACCTCTAAAGGATCAATTTTGAATTGTTTTGCTCTTTCAAAAAGTCTGATGTTTTCTGAGTTTTTACCCTACAAATCAAGGTGTATTATAGCAAGTTAATTTTATTGGCATGTTGAATAGGATGTATCCTTTAATATATATTCATTAAAGATACTAACACATTGACATTTTTCTTCTTATAAATGTAGATATGATAGCTTTCATCCCAAGTACCAAATATATTTCTTCTAAAAATGTAAGGATGCAGACTGCAGACAGCCCTTAAAATAGGCTTTGGCTTTGCACAGATGGGGTGAGGAAATAGCAGGGGGATAGGTTTGTATCCATTGCAGACCTGTCCTATTTAATTATTTGCATTAATATAATTTAGTATTCTGAATATCATGAAAATAAAATACCCGCAATAGCAACCACTTGTTCTTCTTCTCATTCCTCTTACGCACTCTTGTTAAACAACAGGAGGATAGAAAAATCACTAACATTTACAAGTGATAGATCAAATTTCTGAAGAATTATCTTTAGACCTATGTATTGAGATCAGATGCAAAAGAATGTAATATTTTAAAGGGGGCTTTTTTTCTTTTTTTCTTGTGCCACAAGAGTTAATCTGAAAGCTTGTAATTGAAAACTACCAAAATTTTGCTTTTGCACATAACATCACAGAGACAATTTTTTAAAAAATACTTCCTTTCATTCATTTCTCACTTGCAAAAAACACAACCGTATTATAGAAACATATAGTTAGAGTTAGAGTTTGAAGGGACCTTAACAATCATCAAGTTCCAACCCCCCTGCCATGGGTAGGGACACCTCCCACTAGACCAGGGTGCTCAAAGCCCCATCCAGCCTGGCCTTAAACACTCCCAGGGATGGAGCATCCACAACTTTCCTGGGCAACCTGTTCCAGTGCCTCACCATCCTCACAGTGAAGAATTTCTTTCTAACATCCAATCTAAATCTCCCCTCTTCTAATTTAAAGCAGTTACCCCTTGTCCTGTCACTACACTTCCTGACAAGGAGTCCCTCTCCAGTTCTCCTGTAGACTCCCTTGAGATACTGGAAGGCGGAAGGTCTCTCTGGAGCCTCTTTTTCTCCGGGCTGAACAAGCCCAGCTCCCTCAGCTGGTCTTCCTAGGAGTAGTGGTCTATCCCTCTGAACATCTTTGTGGCCCTAAACAACAATGAAGTATCCCAGCAAACACAATGTGGACCATTATGTTGCAATCCTGTTTCTCTTCCTTCAAGTTGCTCCCTTCTTTTTCCCTGAGTGCATTTCTGAAAAGCATATTATATTTATAAAATCCTTATTTATTCAGTTAGCATTAGGTACTGCCTAAGACTGCAGATAATATTTAGTATTTACTGTCTGATTTCCAGCTCTGTTGCACAGGAGAAACAGCACTAGCATTTAAGTCAATGATCCAGTACAGATGATGTGGTCTAATAAGCATTAAAGTGTTGTTTAAAATATATCCCCAGTGGAAATACTACAAGTAACATTATTTTTTTCTTGTGCTTTGATTGCTCTCTAATTATGTGACCAATGTTGAAAATGCAAAATTAATTAAGTGCTCCCTATTTATTGCAACCAAAGTCTTTCAAGGTAGTATGCAATTTGCCCATCTAGTACTTCAAATTGTAGGTTCTGGATCATGTTAACGTGAGAAAATAGTTTCTTATTAAAATTCGTGCAATTACAAGACAACTCAGGCATTACATTTTAACTGTATGCAATTTTGCTTCATAAACTAGTAGAAGCCAGCAATCAAAGTCTTTAAGATGTTCTGACACATTTTTTTTCTTCATTTCCATGCCTAGACTCCTGAACAAAAGAACTAATGAGATTTGCTAGCCTTAATTTCAGCTTTAGTGTTTATTTTGAGAAATATATCCTGCCATGAGATAATTGGATATATTTTTAAATAACTGAATCAAGAAAAAATCTTTTCTAAGTGATGTTCAGCGTGTAGGTCCCCAAACTTGATTAAGGAAGAGACAGAGGAGCCCATTCAATGCCTTCCATCTATCACTGATTTGCACCTGCCATCAGAGGGCACAGCATCATGCAGGCAGCTGCCTGGAAGGGACTTGCTCATATTTCAAACAGCAGGAATCTTCTGGCATGTGTCCATGGACTCACCTTTGTAATGACTGAAAATCCACATGCGGTCCTTCTGCCAAGATACCTCTGCCCATCCTTTTCGCTCTAGAGTAGGGGCAGATTGAGAAGCCTTTTTGCACCCTTAGCTAACAGCTTCTGAATGGCAAATATCAAACAGGCGTTCAGTACTGTACAGTTATCCAGAAGAAAAACACTAGTGATGGTAGATAGTGGAAATTGAGTCGAGCTGAGAAAAATACTGGGAAATCTACTTTAGGTTTTACAGATACTTTTCCAGAAATAGAAAACTCCATGCAGAATGTCTTTGTTAAACGCAGTCTGGCTGCCTGTATAAGAACATCTGCAAGGAGTTTACGTCAGGCAGGAAGCTGCTCACTTGCTGAACTGATCCTTGACACTGTGTTTCTATGTTAGGAAATACTGTGTTTTGCACTTCTACGGAACTGGGAAGGTATGAGTTTTATCAAATATTGAAAAACCCTCAACTTGGACTGAAATTTCAGATTCTTCCCTTTGTGTATGACAACTCTGTACAATTTGCCCCCCAAGTAAGATATTTCAAGTCAGGAGAATTTAAAGCAATTATAACAATTATGTACATCACCAGACTCTGCCTGACAAATGAGTATGACTGCAGTGACCTCAGAGTTTCTCCCAAATACTATCTTTCTCATCACCAGTACCATTAATCAAAGGTGTGACGCACGTACTGCTGTATAAAAGTGGAAATGACTCAGCGGCTATAGATATATGTGGCTCCTTACAGATGATCAGGCACCACTGAGTCGTGACTTGAGCAACCAACTGCTTCAAAGCTGCACATTATTTGAAGTATTCTTTCATAGAAAAAAAAAAAATCAGCAGGAACCTTGTTCCTAGTTTAGTTCTATTACATAAGATGTGTTGGGTGCCACATATTGCTGCATGTAGATACTGCAAGGATGAAAATATGAATATGTCATTTTTCTCTTCCTTCTCCTCCTATTTGCAGCTGAGAGAATCATACATGCAAATTTTAAAAGTCTCTGACCATGGGAATTTCAAGCTTTCATTAAAAAGAAGTTAACTTTTCCTGTCATGTTTTTTATCCTTCAGCATTTTCAATAAAATAAAAATATGTTGTTAATAAAAACATTGAACAACTGGATACTGTGGTTACAGGACATAAAAGCTTTCACTTACTGGTCAGAAATATTAATGCAAAATGGGTTATTAAAGGCTAAAGGGTGATGCTCAGGAAGCTGATTTTAGCCATTTCACAGTTAATGTTCTAGTCCAATCTGTGTGTTCAGGATCTCTCCATAATCAAAAAGGAGACATCCTACAGAAACTCTCTGATGAGCCAGTCACTCATTCCACGCATCTTAAAATTAAATTAAATGTCCTTGGATTTATCTCTCTCTGTTGATTAACTTTTTTAACTTTTATCTAATGTAGACTAGACACTTCATTTTTGGGATAACTAAAATTAGTTGCCATGGATCCTAGCTTAGAAATTGTGGAAGACACAGCCAATGATACACTTAAAATGGGTGCTTGCCTCAGTCCAGTTACTTTTGGCAAGATGTTCCTCATTGGATATTTAGTTCCATTTCTTTAATAATATAAAGCAGCCTTAAACAGATAGCAAAACCATAGGCTTAAAAAATCTGCTAGCAAAAAGTTGTTCTTTGTACTCAGTGGACAGATATTTCCCAGTTTAGAGTACCACTGTGTTAAACAACAAATATTTATTTCTGCTCTGGAAAAAAATAAAAATAACTACTATCCTCTTATCCTCTTCACATGTTTTGGAGATATCTGTTGGCAAAGATAGTAAATGTTTAACGTATCATTACTTTAGACAGGGAGCACAGCTCGTCAGGGCTCACTGAGGATATACAATGTCCAGGTTACCCTGTCACTGGAGTGACTGAAAATATTGCTCCCTCCTTATCAGTTTATTTCTTTGCAAATAGGTTGGTCAAATCTGTACGTGCTTTTAGTTGTCTCTCTGATTTTGCTGTTTGAGCTTATATAAAAGCAAACCAAGTCTATATGATCAGCTGAGAGACAATAGTTAAAACTGCTTGTGCCTTTCTTAACTATTTCAAGACAATAACAATAATGTGTTAATTGCCTATAGTATTTGTTTCAGTGCTTTGTCAATGCTGCAGTAAATATCACTATTGGAATTAATGCAAAATTAATCGGTTCTGTTTTTCTCTCAATGGAAAACTTACATTTCATCAGACTTAACAGAATGTCCTTAAAAGAGCAAACTAGTTATTCTCTAGGAAGTGGTGAAACCATTCTGTTCTAACCACAGACCAAAGCAATGCAACATTATGCAGGTTTTTTATAAGAAAGGGCAAAGTAACTAGAAAAGCTGTGCTAATAAAGATTTTTAGAATTCCTGGTTCTGTAAATGCTGACAAAGAAACTAACCAAAGAGAGTCTGTAACTGCATCCATCTAAACTAATATTCTGAATCTGTTTCATATTACATTATGAAAAAATTGGGTATAAAAGCATCTTTTTTGAACTACCTTATTTGCACCAGTGGATTATTTTCTGTCAATAGACAGAAGAGAAAAATCCATTACTAATTTCCCAAATCTCACTGAACAGCTACCAAATATGAGACTTTGCTCTTTTATCTAAGGGTGCATCCAAGTATAATGTATGTTTGGATCTTAATCCATATCCATGGAATACTTGTCCCCAAATCCCTAAGGCCTGCAGAGTGCCATGAAGTCCAGTTCAGAATTCCCACGTAACTAGAAGGTAAAGGAAAGGTCTCATAAACCAGCATGTGAGAGGTGGTTTTCCAAAATCTCTCAGCACCTGTGGTTATCTCACCATGGTGAAAATTACTCTGGGGTAAAGCACAGATCAGGTTCTGGTTCAAGAACAGTTGGCAAAGGATGATGAACCCAAGTATGACTCAGCTGTTATGTGCGAGCAGAATCAGTTTTACTAACCATGGTGAAATTGCTGACAAGTAAATGTGTCCATCCACAGTCAAGTCAGTCTGCATTTATGCATCTTACAAGATTTCTCACTAAAAAAGTAGTTCTCATAAAGCAGAATTCCTGTGTATCACTTTCTGCCATTTCTGGCTGGGAAATCCTGCCTTATTGTGTCTGACAGTGAGTTGATATCTGTTATTGAGGTCTTCAACATTTCTCAGCAGGATCTCAGCAATGGCATGAGCATGAAGCCTTCAGAATTTCAGAAATGCCAGCTAAGATGGAAAACTGCAACTATTGCAATCACATT
>VZTM01022120.1:55417-136796 GCA_013400555.1 Jacana jacana | reverse complement strand
CGTGTTACTGGTTTTGTTGTTCTGTTAAACTGCCTTTGTCTCAACCCACGAGTTTTGCCTTTTCCTCCTGATTTTGCCCTCCCGGCTGTGATCGGGCTCCAGAGCGAGTGGCTGCCACGTGGTTCTTTGTTGCCGTCTGAGGCCAAACCACGACACCACCCATGTCTTCCCTATGGATGCAGCTGTGAGACGGGACCTTTACCAGCCCTGGCTTTGCCTTTTCATGCCTGCTGGCCACTGGGAAGCTGGGGTGGTTGGAGTAAAAGGCATCCCTGGTGTGAAGGTTTGGCCCCAAGGCTGCCCTCCAGTATAGAATCATAGAATCATTTAGGTTGGAAGAGACCCTTGGGATCATCAAGTACTTGGGATCACAGTATACTGCTGTGTGATGGGCTCCCAACGTCCCTCCTTCTTCCTGTTGTGGAAACCCATGTTCTTGAACTTCATTTCATATCTTGTTTCCTGAAAGAGCTCAGAAAAGAGAAGTTAGCTCTATTTCAAGTATCCTCTGTCCATCTGCTTTATATTTTCTCGGCTGGGGGCTATGAACCTGCTCCCCTTGGTGGTTAGAACACCTCATGGGTGGCTTTCACCTCGACTCCTCCTACTCACTCTTCATCCCAAGAGTGATTCAGATCTTTTTGGCTTCTTGGCAGAGACTTGCAGATACCACGAAGGCTCCCCTTTGCCCTCCCTTCCACACCTGCATTTCCTGACGGTGCTGGGGGAACGCCTAGTCCCGCTGCGACGTGCGCTGTGCGGGGTGACAGCCCGAGCCACGGCTTCGCATGGAACCGCAGAGTGATGCTCTGAGTGCGGTGTTTTGCACTGAGAGTGTCACTGCCCCCGTCCCTCATGAGCCGTCCACATCTCTAACAGCTGTATTTGCTTCCCAATCGTATTAAGGACTCTTAGTCTGCGCAGTGTCCTGGCAGACCGGCTGGCTGAGGTGGGCGCAGGCGGCTCAGCGCTGCCAGGGCTCTGTGCTGCACTCTGAATCCTCTGCCAGAGCGAGCAGTGCCAAATGTTCGACTCAGAGAAGATCAGAGGCTTTCTCTTCTTTTAATCATGTGATTTCCTTGCCTTATGAAAACATAGAATCATTTCGGTTGGAAGAGACCCCTGGGATCATCAAGTCCAACCATCAGCCCTACTCTACAAGTTCTCCCCTACACCAGATCCCTCAACACCACATCCAATCTACTCTGAAACACAGTCAGGGATGGGGACTCCACCCCCTCCCTGGGCAGCTGATTCCACTGACTGACCACTCTCTCTGGGAAAAACTTCTTCCTCATGTCCAGCCTAACCCTACCCTGCTGCAGCTTGCAGCCATTCCCTCTCCTTCTATCGCTCATTGCCTGTGAGAAGAGACCAGCACCAACCTCTCTGCAATGCCCTTTCAAGCAGTTGTAGAGAGGGATGAGGTCTCCCCTCAGCCTCCTCTTCCTCAAACTAAACAACCCCAACTCCCTCAATCGATCCTCATAAGCCTTATTCTCCAGGCCTCTCACCAGTTTCGTGTCCCTCCTCTGCACTCGCTCCAGCACCTCGATATCTCTCTTGTGCTGAGGTGCCCAGAACTGGACACCAGACTCAAGGTGTGGCCTCCCCAGTGCTGAGCACAGGGGGACAATCACCTCCCTGCTTCTGCTGGTCACACTATTCTTTATGCAAGCCAGGATGCCCTTGGCCTTCTTGGCCACCTGGGCACACTGCTGGCTCATGTTCAGCCGCCCGTCGACCAGCACCCCCAGGTCCTTTTCTGCCAGGCAGCTCCAGCCACACTGCCCCAAGCATCTCGGTGCTGCTCAGGCTCCAGTAACCTCACCAGAGGTAACCATGGGTAGATGCATCACCTAGATATGATGTCATGGCTCTCTGCTGATGTTATTTTGTTGGAGGCAAGTGAAGGAGGTTGATGAAATGGAGAGGAACGTTAGCACACAGCACTGAGGACTTGACCAGGGTGATTTATGCAGCCAGCTGGAAGAGATCCCCGGTTTGGGCAGCATGACACTCCCTGTCTTTTCTCAACATGCTCATTCCTGTTATTGTGAACAGCCTGCTCGAGGCTCTGAGGAGGTGCTTGACATGGCCCAGCCTGGAGTTTGTTGCCACATTTTTCCTCTCCTGAGTTGCTGGACTCATTAAGAGCTTCCCCCATGTTTCATGAGCCTGGGAGCTGCCTCCTGCCTGGAGCCTCATAGTGTTAGATGCAATTGAAGGGATGCAGAACCGTGGTAGATCTTATCCACCATTTTCAAGCTGAGGTTTGAGCATCAGTGCCCTCTGAGATGTGACCAGGGTGCTCTCGATGTGTGCAGTATCAGCTGGAAGCAGAGGAGGAATTCAGGCTTGGGTCCAGCTCCCATGGTGTTCCACAAAGTAGGGTTGCTAGAGAGCTGTGTAACGTGAGAGTTCCTGTATTTCAGACTGTGAGTTGTGTTGAGAACACACAGGATGCTATCATTCCTCTGGTTCCTGCACAGTTTTAATATGTGACGTGAGAAATCCCGCTGTCACCTGCCCCTTCCCCACGTGTATTTCTTAGATGCATCTTCGTCGTCTGTCTTTTCCCCAAAGTTTGCATTTTGCTATCAAGCTGTAAGGACAAAGTGACCTTTGGAACATGTTGGACTCAGAGGTCCTTTCCAACCATGAAGATTCTATGTTTTAGGTTTTCACTTTTACTACATAACCTACCCACTGGCTTTCTTAAGACCTTCGCTAACTGGTTACTGTTAAGGTAATGAAGGGCAACGAAACTGGTGAGGAGTCTGGAAAATAGGGGTCAGGAGCAGCTGGGGGAGCTGGGGGTGTTCAGCCTGGAGAAAAGGAGTCTGAGGGGAGACCTCCTTGCTCTCTACAGCTCCCTGTAAGGAGGGTGTAACCGGGGGTGTGTGTGGTGGTGGTCTCTTCTCCCAAGTCACAGGTGACAGGACAAGAGGAAACACCCTCAAGTTGTGCCAGAGGAAGTTCAGCTAATAAGAATTTTTATTTATTTATTTTTTACATAGAAAGGGTTATGAAGCCTTGGACTGGGCTGCCTGGGGAAGGGGTTGAGGCACCATCCCTGGAGGGATTTAAAAGACAGGTTGACATAGTGCTTAGTGACATGGGATAGTGATGGGATGGATCTGTTAGGTTGATGGTTGGACTAGATGATCTTAAAGGTTCATTCCAACCCAAACAATTCTATGATTCTATGATAAAGGTGAAAGACTAAATGATGTCTCTCAGATGGGTCTAAACTCTCCAGATTTCTGGAAGTGTTTGACATGGTGTCACGTGGAGAATTACACACTGAATAAAATGGGGATTCGCTCCTAGAGAATTAGGAAGGCAGAGATGGCAATGAAGGAATCCCCTGAGGATCGCTTGTGGGATAAGCTTGTCTCTTACATTAGTATTGGAGCAAGTGTGAGGAATACCCTGAGGAGACATGTGGACATCATGTTAGGTGGCTTTGTGGGTGGAAAAGAGGATTGTGATGGGAAAGGAAGCACTGGAGGATGTCAGCTGGTTTTATACAAAGGTCTGGTTCCCCATGGTCAGGAAGATGAATTCAAATTAGGATAAATGCGATCACCAGCTATTACAGTGATGAGAACAGGGCAATTTCTTCACCAAGAGGAGATTAAGGCCATATCTACATCATCATAATGAGAGGCCATCTTGTCTTAGAGTCCATAGTCCAGTGTAAAGTACAGAGTGAATTTATAATGATGGAGTTGAATTTGGAACTTTCCAAATTCATGGTAAAAAGGATCAAACGTGCATTAAATAGAAAAATTATGTATGATTTTAGAGCTAGTCAGGATGCAGACCAGTGACTGCAGTGTGAGTGTCTTGGGGAGCACAGTCCCCAAAAGTGCTATTATGCTATTTGGAAAAGGATTTTCTGTAGAGGTGTACTGAATCAAGATCAAACAATTTTGTCTCAGCAAAACTCGGTCTCAGACAGGGTTTTTGTCTGTCACACCTTGCTCCCGAACAGGCAGCTCTGTGTAACAGCAACTCTTTCATCTGGGAGGAGAGCATGGAGCAAAGACTGTTGTCTCTGGACTTCCGACGGAAGCTGTGTAGGTTTTGCTTTGTGATCCCTGGCTGCAAAAACCAAGTTGAACCTGGCAGTTCTGGCCATAATTAATGAAATACTGAATGATGACTGTTTTTTTTATTGATAACTATGGATGCCCCTGTTTTGAGACATTCTTCCCAGCTAGGTGGGTGGGAGGACCTGTCTGTAGTTCTTTGGTTCCCATGTAAAACTTGCAGAGCTCCTAAGTGGTGGAAACCTTCCTTGGCCCAGCCGTGTGAGGTCTCAAGTCAGTGGAAGAGGCAAATTTACAGACTCACGGGCTTAAAAGTGAGGTTTTTTGAGGAATAGCACTGAGTTCCCTTGCGTCTCCTGTTCTGTGAAGGCTGCTCCTGGCATCCAGGAGCCATCTGTCTGCTGGACAGGCCAAAACCACAGTTCTACTCCAGTGAACCATGGTGATGCCTATGTCCAAGAGGGTCCTGGTTCTTTGCAGGGGTCTGTTCCCACTGTCCTTGTTGCTTGTGCTGCAAGAAGTGTTGAAGTCAAAGGCGGAGCTCAACTTCTTTGCATTTTAATAGGTTGCATTTTTAAAAATACTTCTATTGAGTGAGAATTGATTTTTTTTTAGAAAAATGAGAAAAGATGCGTCTCTTGCAGAGTTTGGAAGGGCTGTGCGCTGGAGCCAGGAGTGTGGTTGGTGGAATCTCTTCCTACTGGACTCCCCCAACCTCTAGCAGGCCTCTTGTGTTCCCCATTCAATAGCTGTGCATGTAGGAATGCCAAATAACCGAGCTGCCGGCGTTGTGTGCTGTGCTGCAGAATGACACGCTGCTGCTGTGCTTCAGGCCAGCCTCAATTACCTGCTTGTTATCGGGGTGGAGATCAAAGTACATAATTTAAAGAACAAATGCAGTAAATACCTTGAATTTATGTATTGACTTTTTTTGGTAAGGTGGATTGTCACAACAAGCTCTAGCTAATCTTTTGGATTTTGCATAAAGAACTGGGAAGAGGGAGAGAGAGCTGTGTTACCTGAGGTGGCTGGGTGTGCGTGATGCAGCTTGATTTCGTGCAGGTACTGCTGCCTGCTGTGTGATTCCTGATGCCACGTCTTAGTGTTGCTCTGGGATCTCTGCATAATCTGAATATCATATGGTCTCTGGGTACTATGGGAGTTGAGTCAGGGCTCTTTTCATCTCCTAAGTGCTGACTTAGATGTTAGTGATTTATTTTTTCTGCTCTGGGTTTATTTTTAGTATCCACTGAAAAGTTGATACCTTAAAGAGTAAAGCCAAAGGCACCACTGGAGAGTCTGCTGATGATCTGATTACTTGGGTTCATCTCACCCTTCCTTTTAGAGGGATTTCTGGCACTACATAGCAGCTTTGCTTTATGAAACAGGAGGAAAAGTTGTTAATGAATTATCATTCAGGCTAAATCTGTTGCCATTTTAGTGGGGACTGGAACGGGGGAAGAGTCGAGGGGCAGAGGAAGAGAAGATGGCTGAGAAGTTGCTCCCATCCCACCCAGCAGCAAGGCTTTTATCTTCCCTGATGTTAGAACTGCTGTCGTTAGTTCAAATTAACTAGGAGAGAGTAGTAAGTAACATACACACAGCCATGGTGGATTTAGGGTGCAGCAGCCGTGAAAATACTGGAAGTGATTTGCTATTGTAGCAGGAGGCCCTGTATAAATTACAGGTAGTATAATTTAAATGTGTTAATGAAACAGTGCAAGCTAAAGCCTACCCTGACGAGCAAAATGACTTCATAGAATTGGATTTCATGGATCTTATGAGCAATTTGAAAGGCACTTCTTTCTTTAAAACACTTAGTTATGCTGCAACCTTGATGTTTTAATTATATTGAAGCTACTGGACTTGCATATGGTGGGGATTGTTATTAATGTGTCTCCACAATGAGTTTTCTTATCTCTCTGAGTTGAATGTTCTACATATAAAAGCGATGGTCCTTGAGTGTGTGCTTCATTCAGTAGTTTGCTGGCTGTAACAAACCTCTTTTGGAAGAGTCTAAGTGATCTGTTTGGGGTTTTCTGTGCAAGCTGCTGGGAGAGCTTGTATGTGCCTTGATGGACAATAATAAAAATTCCTTGCTAAGTGAAAATGCAGTATTTTTCCATATTTCCCTAGTTTTCTTAAGATGCAAAAAATAATCTGACAGGCAGCCCTGCAGATGTCTGTGGCAGTGTCCCATCTTCAGTCTCGCTTTCCCATCCCAGTTTCCAAGGCACAGGAGTGCCCTTTGCCAGCTCTGCAGAGCATCAGCCCGGAGCAGCCATGGGAGGGGACTGCTGTGACCAAGTGAGATGGTGCTGGCACAGCCCTTGAGAAGATTTACACCCTTAGCCCTCGGGGGCTGCCAGGCTGTGTCTGCTCTGCTCCTCTTTTCCAGCTGGATTGAGAGGCTGGAGGTGAATAACTCATAGAATCATAGAATGGTTAGAGTTGGAAGGGACCTTTAAGATCCTTAAAGATTGCTATTTCAAGCTCTATCCCTTTTCCCCTTTTTTTTGTAGCAGATGGAGAGAAGGTGAGAAGCCGTGAACTCTCTTTCAGTGGTCTTCTGAGAGCAGCCATTTGTGTGCTGCTTATCTGAAATTCTCCACTATGAAAAAGTCACGACATCTGCAGAAATCCCAGCTTGAGGAGCAGCTGGCCCTGGGTCCAGCAGGTGGGGCTTGAAATGGAGCTGGGTGGAGAGGAAAGAATTTTGAAGGACTCATTGTTTGCACAATTCAGGCACCTTCTGTTTGCAGAAATATCAGGAATCCCCAGTGGTGCTCCTGACATATCACTGCAGATAGGAATAAAGTTCTTTTTGAGTGCTGGGTTCTTTCAGATTGCATGGCCCCTTCCATAGAGATGGAAGAATCATAGAATCATTCAGGTTCGAAGAGACCTGAATCATGGAGTCCAACCATCAGCCCTCGTGCACAAAGGTCTCCCCTACATCACATCCCCCAACACCACATCTCATCGACTCTGAAACACAGTCAGGGATGGGGACCACCTCCCTGGGCAGCCCAGTCCAGGCTCTGACCACTCTTGCTGGAAAGAATTCTTGCCTCATGGCCAGCCTAACCCTACCCTGCTGCAGCTTGCAGCCATTCCCTCTCCTTCTATCGCTCATTGCCCGTGAGAAGAGACCAGCACCAACCTCTCTGCAATGCCCTTTCAAGCAGTTGTAGAGAGTGATGAGGTCTCCCCTCAGCCTCCTCTTCCTCCAACTAAACACTCCCAGCTCCCTCAATGGTTCCTCAGGAGATTTATTTTCCAGGCCCTTCCCCAGCTCCGTGTCCCTTCTCTGCACTCACTCCAGCCCCTCTAGATCTCTCTTGTGCTCAGGTGCTCAGAACTGGACACAATACAGAAATCCTTGCCTTTTTCACCAAAAAGCTGGATTTAACTTTTCTCTGTCTAAAAGCCACAGCAGGACAAGGCAAAAAGCTCCAGCTTATGCAAAGGAAATGTTGTAAGTGTCTTGCAAAGGGAATCTCACCCCACTGCCCTGTTTCTGCCCATGGCTCCAACTGCAGAATGGTATGGGTCTTGGTATGTGTCCTTGAAAGCCAACTACATTGGAAATTGGGTCTCTGCTCGTGGTCCTGCTAAACAGCAGCAGCACCAAAGTGCAGCATAAATCCAAGAGGCTGGGGATGAGGTGCCTTCCACCAAAACACCTTAGGGGCCAGAATTAGCTCTGCCCCAATTGCCGTGCTCAACCTTTCACCCTCAAGGGACTCAATGTTTTGGCTAGGTTAGACTTTGTCACAGAGCATCTCATAGGGAAAAAGCAGCCTATAGAATCATGGCTGCACCCGTGTTTTTTCCCTCTGTCTCCCTGGATGTGGAGAAGCACCCTCTTGCATGCGGAGGTGTCTGGCTCAGGAGCTCCAAAGCCACCTCCTCTCCTGCTGGGCTGCTGCTCCACGTTGTGGTGGGACATGCTCCTGGGGTGGGCTGTTGCTCCAAACCTGCCCCAAGGAGGCTAGGAGGAGCCTGTCACCCAGCCCAGCTCTGCCCTGGGGCACTGGCCCGGGGGGTGTCATCTCCTCTCCATGTCCGATATAAGAAGGGTAAATAATAGGAAATGGGGTTTATGTGCCTAATAGCTCCGATTCTGTCAGCTTGAGCTGCTGCTGTAAGTGTATAAATGTGTTCTGGTTTATTTGGGCAGCAGATTTGTTTTTCTTTATTGGTTTAAAAATAAATTGTGCAGCCTATACTGTTTAAGCCACCAGCCAGGCTCCTCACTCAAACACTGGAGAGCCTTTCTCCAGCTCTGTATCGTCAATTTAACTGTGCTTTAGCCGGTGTGCTTGCCTTACACATCTTACCTTATCTCCCCCAACTTTTACCTCTCTGATTTTTGGTTGTTATTTCCTCTGTGCTTGCTTAAATTGCTGTGGGTTTTCCTGTCAAGGCTAATGCTTTAGTACCTGTTTCATGCTGATGTTTATAGAGTTCTTTTGTATCTTTACGAATTCTTTTATGAATTATCTTTATGAATATCTTTTGTAACTTTATGAATTAACAAAGAGTTAATAGTTGTTCAGCATGATATACCTGTAAGTCCACTCACAGAGCTGGGCACAGTGAGTTTTCTGGCTCTTCCACAGGCCAACTTGCACCTTAGAGTTTCTCATGGAGGAAGAACAAAATACCCTCTGTCTCCATTGCCAGAAATCACACATCCTGATTTGTTTTGGGAATATTATTTCCTCTTAGACCCTGTGTATTCTTCCTGCTTGTTTGCTTTGGTGTTATTCTCGGCTCCACCGTGGAGCAGGGAGAGCTCAGCTTAGTCACGAGCCTTGAGGAGGCAACCTCTTGACTCAGGCCATCAAGTCCATCATTGTTCTCACCCGTGTCTGCTTCTGGAGAAACATCCTGGTGACATTCAAGACTGTAATATTTTAGCTGCGTGATGAGCTATTGCTTGGGGATGTCACCTGGATCTCAGCACTGGGAAGCAAAGGATTCAAGTTTTGGGTGGGGGAGTCATCTGGGTATGGACCTCAGAAGTATGGACCCTAGCAGAAAACCTCTCACACACCTTTGCTTGTGAGTGTTTCATGTCGAGGGAGCGAAGAGACCTGAAAGGAGGAGGAGACACAACCCCTGCAGCTCAGCTGGGAGGGTTTGCTTTGTTTGGATGCTTGTGAGAAGCACAGGAGCTCTCAAACTACAGCCGCTGCTCACTTTGGCTGTAATCAAAGTGGCAAATGAAACATGGGAGACCAAGTGTCACACCTCCTAGCCAGCCAGCCTCCACGGAGCACTTAGTTCCACTCTGGCTTTTCTGCACCTAAGTACGCCATGGGACTGGGCTAAAGGAACAACTTCTCATCACTTCACTCTCTGTAGGACTTGAGGGGAAAAAAAAGCAACAAAAAACTGAAGCTCTCCATGCAGTTTCCCCACTTGCAAAATTGCATTAATCATGTTTGCATAAGATGTTTTGTGCTCCAGAATAGCAGTGTTATGTCAGTGCTGTGCATTGTCATTATTTATTATCTCGGAGCTAATGGGATGCAATACAAAGAGCGCGGCATGATTTCGGAAGCTGAAGGCGTGCTGCGTTTCCTGATGACAATGAGAATGATTGTGGCTTTTTGAGGCAGTGTGAGGCATGGAATTTATCCTTCACTGATGAGGAATCCTTCATTGTTCCTCCAAGCGAGACTCACCAGACGGTAGGTGTTTTGTATTAGTCTGGAAGGACACTGGAGAAATTTGAGAAAATAGCTGGTGTAAGTTTGCAGCCTGAGCAGTATTAAGAAACAGTTGACGTGTTGGGAACAGCATTTCAGAGTGTAAACGCACGAGAAAGGCAGTAGGGAGACACTTGAGTTACAAAAGCATTTCGGCTTTGAAAGTCCTGCCTGACCCGTCGTTCATGGGAATAGGGATTTGAATCCAGAAGGAAACTGAGTAACTAAATTTTGATTCTCCCCCTTGTTTTTCCCCCAGCTCTTCCTCCAAGTAGCTCAGCACATGTGTAGCGGAGAAACCATACGGGCTGTACCTTGGCTCTATCATCTTGTTGCATCTCAAAGACAGAGTGGTATTAGGTTTGGTCTGGTCCTTGAGCAAGAGACATCCGAGCATGGAATCATGGAATTGTCTGGGTTGGAAGGGACCTTTAACATCACCGAGTCCAACCATCCACCATAAACTGACAAATCCACCACCATGTCCCTCAGCAGCACGTCTGCCCAGCTTTAGATACCTCCAGAGATGGTGATTCCACCACTTCCTTAGGCAGCCTGGTCCAAGTCTTGACAACCTTTTTGGGGAATAAATTTTTCCTAATACCCATCCTGTGTATCTCAAGCAGTGAGGTTTGGGGGAAACAGCCTCATTTAAGAGTAGATTGGATGTGGTGTTGAGGGATATTGTGTAGGGGAGAACTTGTGGAGTAGGGCTGATGGTTGGACTTGATGATCCCAAGGGTCTCTGCCAACCTAAATGATTCTATGACTCTATGTTGCCAGCAGAGCTGCTGGGTTTTGCCTGACTTGGCCAGCTAAGAAGCCAAGGAGAAGAATTGGTTTTTGGGTGCAAAATCCAGTTTGTGAGCTCAAGGGTCTGGCCACTGCCTCATCCAACTGCACTCCACTTAACCTGATCCCAGGTTGCCACAGTAATTTGCATGTTTAATTTAAAAACATTTCAGATGAGCTCAAATGGTTGCTTTCCCTGTGTTGAGGTGAATGCTTTCCACTTAGATTTAAAGACTTAATTTTGAGCCTAATACTTTTGTGAAGTTTTGTCATAAATACTTGAGTCTCTCCAGTCCAGGGACTTCACTGATGTGAGGCTGGTCCCAACAGTTCTTACACTGTGAAGAGGCTTTAGATCTTTCAAAAAAAGAAAATATCCAACTATGTGTTAAAAAATGCAACATCTGCTCCCCTCCACCCCAGTCCCATAATTTCAGATAATTAAATGCATCCTTGCATATTTGTATCCTGCACCATCAGTTGTTCCATCGTGACAATCTTATTGAATATGGGTTTTAAGTAGCCCCTTGAGTTTAAACTAGTGTGCATTTAGGAAAAAAGAAAGAAGCAAGAACCTGTGGCCAAGAGAAATGTCGTGTCATGCATCCTGGCTGTTGTCTATCAAGGTGTGTTTGAGCTTTCAGATATTAGAACTTTTCAAAAGAAAGCACATGGATCCCACCTCTTTTGTATTAATATTTCCTGAAGTGCTTTTCCTTTCAAGTGTTTCTGTTTTCAGTGGTGCCTTTTTCAAATTAAAAAGGCCTCCCAAGCCTTTAAACACAGCATGTGTCCAAAGTGTGGAAAATTCTCTTTGAAGAGTCACAGTGTTTAAAAAAAAAAAAAAGGGGAAAAAAAAAAGAAAGGGAGGTAAAGAGAAGGAGAGCAAATGCTGGCTGGTGTGGTGTGAAGGGCAGCTCGTGCTTTCAGACAGAGCATTTCTGATTAGACATGGGCTTTGCTGGGCTGGTGTCACACATTATCCAGAGAAAGATGAATATGCACACGGGTGTACTTTGAAATATATGTGTGATCTACATTAATCTAGTTGGTGTTAACAGGAATATTTGGGTGCTCATGCTGTTTGCATCCAGAGTAGGACCTGAAAGAGCTGGGGCTGGTGTCTATGGAAGGTTTCACGCGAGCGTGGAGACACCTGAGAGTCCTGGCATCGTGGGGAGGGGAGAGAATGAGGGGAAATAATCTCTACAAAATATAGATTTCTTTTATATAATTGCACTTGCACATTCCTCAAGCACTGGCCTGTGTGTCCTTGTTTTCAATGAGATGCAGAGTGGTTCTGTGATAAAACATGATGGTTGGACTCACCCGCTGATCTGCCCACCCTCCTCTGCATCCACTGATCCTGCCGGCCACCCGGGACAGGGCAGGATGGGGGCTGCTTGTGTCATTGACAAGAACTGGATTTTGAGATTTTGACAGGGTTACTGCAAATGAACGGGGGATTAGGCATCACTTGCCAAAACTCTTTCTCAGCTACTCACTCTATGGACATTCCTGTGCTTCCCTCCTGGCTCACTCAGCGTCCTGGGTGGGCGCTGCAGGAGCAGGGCTTGGTGGGGCTCAAGGGTCCCTGATGTGCTGGGATCCCCCCATAGCCCCTGAGCTGGATGAACTGGGGCTGCCGGAGCCCTGCCTCCTTCCCCAGGTCCAGGTGAAGCTTCAGGCTGTCACGTCGAGGGGAGGCACAACTCGCAAATCCCTTGTGGCCTCTTTAATTGACGAGGAGCTGTTCTGTCCTTTTTAATCGGTGCAAAACTATTCCTGCAAACCAGCTTAGGTGGTTATTTGTAGTCTGTCATTATCTGATTATCACAATGCTGATTGATGGGCAGGGAACGTGGTGAACGACTGACCCTGAAGCTGCAGGTGAGAAAGGCAGTTGTGTGTCTTTTAGGCTGCATTAGCCAGCAATTAAGTACCTCTCTGTTACTGAAACAGCTTCCAGGGTAAAACTGGGTACTTGTAGACTGCTGGTTTTATTTCTCTGTGTTTGCTATCCCCTTTTTTTAATGCCTACCTTGAGTTGCTTGTGGTAAGTGTAGAACAAAACTTCTCTCTTGTGGGGTTTGAAGTTGGCAGGTAAAATGTTAAATTACTGCTCATCGAAGGTAGCAAAGTTCAGGGCAGGAGCTGTGAAATTACTGAGGGAATAGAATCAAGTCAAAAGTTTAAAGGATGATATTTTTTGCAGCAGGCACCCAATTAGTAGGAAAGGAGAAAAAACCCCAACATTTTGGCTGGCTGTGACTTTATCTGCTATGAAGATCTCCGCATTTTAAGATGTACTGTCTCTCACGTGTGCATGGCCCAAGACACTGGCATCATAGGCACCTCGGTAGGGAAAGAGGAGACCAGGAGAAGCTGCCTCATCCCCTGGCTCACAACTGGGAAGAGAATTCAGGGTTTGATTCCCAATCCCCTCCCTTATCTGCGCGTTGACATTTCCTTAGTCTCCATCTGCTGAGCACCGGAGTGCAGTCATAGCACATAAATTGTCCTTAAACCTTGCCAGATGCTCGATCAAAGGTGCACAGGTTAAAGGCCAAAATTAGACCTGCAGAAAGCAGATGCTGAGCTAAGGTGTCTGAGGGAACGTGGTGTTGGGTAAGGGGTTTTGTAGCTGCAGTGCACAGCTGGTGGCAGGAAGAACAGGGAGAAGAATGGACTCCTTCAGCACCTGCCCTTTGGGATTTAGGATACCAAGACAGTATAGTTTGCTCTTCCTTCATATCTTTATATATATTTTTTTTTTAATAAAAAAAAGTTAAATGGTAGGAGTGGGGGATGTATTTGCTTGAACTTATCCAGCAGTTTTAGTTGGCTTCTGGGAATCCTCTGAGGGTGAACTTGAACTCCAAGGGATGGAGCCGCTGGCCTTGGGGGAGGCAAATAAAAGGCTCCTCTTGCCAGATCCGATCGTAGCTTGTCTTTGCAATTTTTTTTGTCCTCTGAGGCTGTGCTCCTTTGTCTTCCCGGGCTGTTTCCTGGTGCTTAGAGAAAAAAAGGCCACTACTGTGCTCCGAGGTTTGTGCTACAATGAGGATCCTTTGCTTGTATTAGCGCTATTTGCATAGACTCAGAGCATGTGGAATATAAGAGGCTTAAGCTGTTAAGTGCAGGGAAATGTAAGGTAATAATGAGGTTAAGGAGGGAGGCATTGGCAGCAGAGCCCCGCACCCTCTGCCCAGCCCTGTGGCAATGCCAACTCTGGGGTGCAAAACTGTGTGGAACCCCAGAATCTCCCCTGTCCTCCAGGACGTGGGGGGATTGGCCTGAAATGCTGCCTGTGATCCCCCTCTTCCCTCAGCCCTTCTCCCCCGGTATTTATAGCTTCTAGTTCCTTCCTGTCTGGCCTGGGGTCTATCCCCTGCCAGGCGTTGTAAGAGGCAAGAGGATGCCCAAGGACCTTCAGAAGGTGGGAGCAGGCAGAGGGGGTTGTACCACTTCCACGGCTCCCCCGGGACCCGACGTGGGTGGGATGTTGCTGGTGAGAGGGACAGATTTTCTTTCTAATGCCATTTGCTCCAAGACTTGTTTAGATGCCTGACTGAGGACAGACTCCTCCTTGGAATCTGCCAGTTTGCAAAGCTAATACAAGCCATATCTTTTTATAGAGTTATAGATGTACGATATTTATATATATAGATAGATAAATATATGTGATTGCCCCACTGATGGAGCACTCTGTAGATAAGTAGGCAGTGTAGTTACTAGCTCTTGATAAGCAGCCACTTTCCATCCCAGCTGTTTTTTTAATTAAAGCTGGATGTGAAGTGCAGCTGTTCAGTCAAAGGACACTTTTTACTTTGTCAAGCGCAGCATTTTCCTGTAGCTCAATGCAAGAACAAAATTCTTCATAAGGTCCTATTTTCATTTCTACTTTTGTTTTTTTTTTAAACAAATAGTTCTTATTCCAGCTGAAGGTGAACTTAGTTTGGGACCTATTAGTAAAGGTGAGATATAATATGCAGGAATGGGGAGAAAATTTATTTTATTAGCTTCAGAAACCAGTTTTATCTCTTGTTGCTTTTGTGCTTTGGAAAAAAAAACAAAAACAAAACCAAAAAAACCCTTAAACCCATGTAATTTTATGTGTACAGCTGTGACTTGAGGCTTTCCAAAAGCTTGAAGCCCCGGCAGTTGTTTGAGAATCTGTGAGTAAATCCAAAATTTGTGTGAGACAGCAGTGCAATGCTGAAAATATTTGGACTAGCTCTTCAGGAGGGGCAAAGTGATGTGACTGAAACCCAAGTATTAACCTGGTACGACTCTAAATGGCATAAGCTGCCCAAGTGGGTGTTCTTACGGGAGTCTTCACTGATGGAAGAGCACCAGTAGTGGTTTTGGAGAGGATTTTTATACGCCACCAGTGATACTACAAGCAGTTGTTGATGTTGATTGTTAACCAGTCTGCCAAAAGAATAACCATTCCCTATTTTGATTTAAAACAGCGGGGCTGTTTCTGATAAATCAATTGTGTTTGTATTACTGGTCATCTGGTTCATTTTTTTCTTGCTGCTCCTTTTCACTCCCCACTATAGGGGTATTACCCATAACACCCATGCTGGGATAAAACTTAAAATAAGCTTTGCAGCCGCTAAAAAAGTGTGAACGATCCCTGGTCATCTCAATTCTCTGCTTTTTGGTGCCACGTTTCATGGTTTCTGGGAGCTGAGCAAACTGTACCAGGGTTCCCAGGTGTTCTGCTCAAACTATTAAGCTGCTTCTGAGAATTTCCTCATTTGACATCTTTGCATTTTCACCGTAAGCCCACCTGCGTGGAGCACGTTGCTCTTAAGGTCCCCGTGGTCTGTGCTGGAGACCCCTGGGCTGCAAGGAAATTACGTGCATAAAAAAATAGGAGCTTTCACTCTTTTTACAGTAGCATCAAAACAAACCCACTTGCACTAAGTGCTCCCCGGCAGCCTGCCCAGCCATCTCCAGGGGCAAGAGGGGTGTCATTATCACATGTGGCACAGACTCCGATGCCTCCGTCGCTCAGGACTGTTGGTTCTTGTATTTCGGTGCAAAAGGAGGGCCAAGGATATCTCTGTGACTTAGTAGCGTGTTATCCCCAGTTAACACCAGTGTAAGTGACGACATGGGGTCAAGGAAGATGAAATTATACCTTCAAATTCTTCCAGCTGGGACCCTTGGAGAACAGGGACATCAAAGCTGCTTCAGGCATTGAACCACGGATGGCTTAAAGGCGATAATCCAAAGGTCTTATTCCTAATGCATCAAAGCAGTGTCTGTTCCTTGTGGTTAGAAGCCTTGAAGGCTGGTCCTGTACATGTTGGACATCAACACGCTCCTCCACACAGATTTCTTCTTCTCTCTTTTGTGTATGTCATATCTGACAGGGAAAGCTGCAGTCTCAACCTGCAAAACTATTTTTGGAGGGAAGCTCAGTTCATTAAAGCTGCAACTCCTTTTGCTTTTTTTTTGCCTTTTTTTTTTATTTTATTTTTTAAAGAGTGAGGGAGATGAGGTGGTTTGCTACAGTTTATTTGACCCAGTTAAGGAAAATATGAAGTTGCCTTGGGCAAGTAATTAATTTGTACATACTTCCCCCAGCTTGGCGTGTGATGTAGGCAGACAATATTTTCTGCAGGTGAAGATGATCGACTTCACGGCTCGCAGGAACTCTGCCCAGCTTTGCAGCTGCTGTGTGGTATGTTAGGTAGAGCCTACATCTGAGAGGAAAGGCAGCAGGTCTGCAAGAGAGCTCCAGATGGTATTTATTTGAGACCTCAGCAGCTGACTTGGGATGATAGAAAGCTTTCCCTGTTGCCTTCTCTTTGGCAGAAGTGTTGCCTGTCGGTGTCAGTTCCAGACTAACTGTCAAGGCTGGATTCAAGGGTATTTTTGTTGTTAGCTTGAAAGACCTGTCTGCAAAGGAGATGCCAAGCAAGCACTTGCAAGCTCTTTCCATGCTGTTCAGCCCCAGCTCACAGGGACCGGCAGCCTGAGGTGAGGATGAGTGGTGTTGATCCCCCACTACTGGGACAGGTTATTGTGGCCTCCAAGGTGACCCCCTCAGCTGCTCAGTAGAGATGCAACTACCCTCTTCCAAACCCCAGTGTTGGGTCATTTTGCCTCTTAATGCCCATCCCACTCCAAAATACACATTTTTGCAGCTTAGTGCTGCGACTTGGCTTGGCTTATAGAAAAGCATCAGGTGTTGTGGTCAGGAGGCCAAACCACCGTGGTGAGGAGGTGACAGTTTTGCATGCAACAGGGCAAAACTCTTCGAATTGAAATAACTTCTTTTCAGGCTGTGAGTCCAAACCCTCGTGGAGCTCAGCTGGGGCTGGGCGTGGAGGGGAGAAGCCAGTTTCTTCTTCTTTCTTCTGCAATGGGAAACTCCTGGTTAACCAAACCGATGGGATTTCTCACAAGTGTGCAAATCCTCAGGCTTCCAAGGGCCTTCAGCCACACTCGTGCCATTTCCATAAACGAGGAGTGTCTGGCAGGTAAAAAACAACAAAAAAAAAGTCCTTGAAAGTTGTTTTAACCTGGAAATCCCGAACCAGCAGGAAGATAAATCTTCCACTCTCGTCTGGTTTGTGGGGCAGCATTTAAAAGAAATAGAAATGGGATTTTGCTGGTAGCTGTGGGAGTCTGGTATAGAGATTATCTAATGAGCTGGCACCGTGGTCATTCCGAGAAGCTTTTTACCAAAAAAAATGTAGGTATCTTCCGTAACATGTACAATTTCAAACAGCAGCTGCTTCTTTAGAAGGAAGGTAGGTGCATGCTGTCATCAGAAGAAAAGAGGAAATAGGTCCAGATTTGGCAAAAGAGAGAGTTTGCTGAAAGGACTGTGTTGTACCCAAGTGGGTTGTCTGAAATCACCCAGGCTGGTGGGGCTTGGAGCAGCTTAAGCGAGTAGATTCTTGGGGACCACACACAGATTTAGAAAGTAGTGACCAGTTGATAAAAAAAATGTAAAAAATGCCACTAAAGTGCCAAATTTGACATGACTTCTGTGTCATGGCTGTAAATGCTGCTCTCAGGTGTGTATAGATGCAATGTGTACTGTGTCTGTGGTTCTCGTCCAAGCGGGGAAGGCTGCGGGTCCCAGTTGACTGCCCCAGGTCCAGGCAGGCTCCAGGAAGAGATGCTCCTTTTTATGAGGGAGAAATCATACAAAAAGGCATCTTTTGTTACCTGACATAATATGAAAAGTTACTCAGTAGAGGGTTTTTTTGTTTGTTGTTTCTTTTTACTGGGTTTCCCTTGGTGGCTGAAGGGCTTTAAAACCCACCCAGACTATGGGAATGGGAGTAGCGTTGGCAAAGCCTGAGGAAATGAATGGAGCAGATTCATAGAATCATAGAATCACAGAATCATAGAATCATTTAGGTTGGAAGAGACCCCTGGGATCATCCAGTCCAACCATCAGCCCTACTCTACAAGTTCTCCCCTACACCAGATCCCTCAACACCACATCCAATCTACTCTGAAACACAGTCAGGGATGGGGACTCTACCACCTCCCTGGGCAGCTGATTCCACTGACTGACCACTCTCTCTGGGAAAAACTTTTTCCTCAGGTCCAGCCTAACCCTACCCTGCTGCAGCTTGCAGCCATTCCCTCTCCTTCTGTCGCTCATTGCCCGTGAGAAGAGACCAGCACCAACCTCTCTGCAATGCCCTTTCAAGCAGTTGTAGAGAGTGATGAGGTCTCCCCTCAGCCTCCTCTTCCTCAGACTAAACAACCCCAACTCCCTCAATCGATCCTCATAAGCCTTAGAACATTCAGGTCACCACACACTCCTTTCTGGGACCAGCATCCCTTGTGCACAACTTCAGGTGCTTTGTCCCATTTCAAGTTAACCAACTTGCAGAGTTTCTACTTAGAAACTCCTTGGTGACTGGTCATCCAGGACCCCTTTCTGTCTGTCCTAGAGAGAAAGAGAAAGAGGGAAAAAAGAGGGAGATATATAAATGTATATATGTATCTTCTGTATTAATATTTATCTGCCAGCTTTTTTCATTTTATTTCCAGTTGTTAAGCTGGAGGTAGAAGGACTATGAGTGTCTTCACTGTGGTTACTGGGGTGCTAACCATCCCAAGTGGTAGGTGTGCTTAACCTAATATGTACTCACATCTGTTTATCCTGTTTTCCTACCTGGAATGTTTCTCCTTTGTTTACACTGGTGTGGATGTTTTTTCCTGTCTTCAATGATACTGGAGTTTCCAGCTCCTTGAACTCCTCTAAGATAATGGGAGTGTGGGATACTTTTTAATAACTTTTGATAACTTGTTGTCCTCCCCCCCGCTCAGGGCAACAATCTGGTTCATCTTAAAACTGCGGCATCATTTTTCAGTAGAAAATAAGCTGGAATAACCACAGTGCTTTGATTTATGTGTCAAAAAGAACACAATGGGCACAGAAGCACAACTGATACTTATTTTCAGATGCATCTTTTGATCGGTTCAAGTGTAAGTGCTGGAAAGCACACAGCCATTTTGCTGAGCTTTTGTAATTTAGTGTGTTTGGGTTAAAAGCAACACTGTTGATCTAAATTGTTGAAAAAGGGAATAGGTTTGAACATAGCGGACATCATCCTGGCTGGCATAAAGAATAGTGTGACCAGCAGCAGCAGGGAGGGGATTGTCCCCCTGTGCTCAGCACTGGTGAGGCCACACCTTGAGTCTGGTGTCCAGTTCTGGGCACCTCAGCACAAGAGGGATCTGGAGGGGCTGGAGCGAGTGCAGAGGAGGGACACGGAGCTGGAGAAGAGCCTGGAGGATAAGTCTTATGAGGATCGATTGGGGGAGCTGGGATTGTTTAGTTTGAGGAAGAGGAGGCTGAGGGGAGACCTCATCCCTCTCTACAACTGCTTGAAAGGGTGTTGTAGAGAGGTTGGTGCTGGTCTCTTCTCACGGGCAATGAGCGATAGAAGGAGAGGGAATGGCTGCAAGCTGCAGCAGGGTAGGGTTAGGCTGGACATGAGGAAAAAGTTTTTCCCAGAGAGAGTGGTCAGTCAGTGGAATCAGCTGCCCAGGGAGGTGGTGGAGTCCCCATCCCTGACTGTGTTTCAGAGTAGATTGGATGTGGAGTTGAGGGATCTGGTGTAGGGGAGAACTTGTAGAGTAGGACTGATGGTTGGACTTGATGATCCCAAGGGTCTCTTCCAACCTGAATGGTTCTATGATTCTATGATCAGTAAAGACAGGAATGGGCAGAAGTCCTGTGGATGGGAAGAGACAGTAGAGGAGCTACTGAAAAACAGCACTGAGGGGGAGTGATGCAGGACCAGGAGCCTGGATGCTGTACAAGAAATCCTGGAGAGCCCTGAGAAACTCCATCTGAGTGCAGGCTTGGATGCATATTGGCTAAATAAAGAGATTTTTCAAGCAAAGTGACCCTCAGACTGGGACTTTTCTGGGGGAGGTTCCAGCGCCCTGAGTCCTGAGCCCAGCCCCACTGGCAGGAGGGAAATTCCCAGCCACTTTGCTCCCCAGAACTGGAAATCGGAGCCTGCCGAGGCAAGCGCTGCTGTTGGAGGTTGTTTGGGCTCATTTGGGAGATGATTATTTGCATTTAGTTCTATTCATTTCGTCTACTAAAATGTGCCCCGTGGGCCCCAGCGTTGTTGTGGCTGTTCAGCCCTGGGTTTCATTGAAACCCTTTCAGCACTGAGAGGATACTGGGGAATAAATTTCACTAGTTAGGCGTGATTGAATCCGTGCCACTCTACTCAGATTTATGAATCAGTGCTACTCACTTCAGCTTGTATTGCCGGGGGTTTCTCTCCTCCCAACACCCCTTTCCCAACATCTTGCAGTTGTTTCCAGTCATCTGGCTGGCCAGTGGTATCACCAGTTTCCAGTAGAGGATAAGAAAAAACCATAAATCAGAGCTTCTCAACTCAAGAAAATGGTTTGAAAACTAGGGGGTTTTAAGCATAATAGAGTTTGAGATTTAGGGGTGAAGACTTGTTACTTCTTTAAGTTCTATCCCATGGTTCTTGAGGATTTAAGTTGCTCAGAGTAATCTGTTCTCTGCTGGTGGGATGGCTTTTCTGTGGGCCCCATTTGGGGAGATCCTGCAGGATTTTCCCCCCTGACTGAAGGGAATCAGCCTGGTAGGGTGGAATTATCACATTCCGCATCTTGCCCTGCACACCTGGCAGGGAAACCACCGGGATGAATAGGAAACACTCAGACATGTGGGTATATGTATTTCTGTGTGCCTGTTTCACAGAATCCCAGACTGGCAGGGGTCAGAAGTGACCGCTCCAGATCATCTCCTGCAACCCCCTACCAACGTGGGGTCACGCAGGAACGTGTCCAGATGGGTTTGAATGTCTCCAGAGAAGGAGACTCCACACCCTCTCTGGGCAGGCTGTTCCAGGACTCTGGCACCCTCACAGGAAAGAAGTTTTTCTGCACGTTGAGATAGAATTTCCCATGTTTCAGTCTGTGCCCGCTGCCCCTTGATCTGTCACCAGGCACCACTGAGTCTGGCCCCATCCTCCTGACACCTGCTCTTTAGCTATTGCTCAGCATCAATGAGATCCTCTCTCATCATCATCCTCTGCTCTTCTCCAGCTGAACAGCCCCAGGTTCCTCAGCCTTCCTCTAGCAGAGAGACCCTCCAGTCCCTGAGCATCATCGTAGCCTCCGCTGGACACTCTCCAGCAGTTCCCTCTCTGTCTTTAAAATATTAGTCTGGTTTTTACCCACTACTCCAGAGGTGGCCTCACCAGGTCACAGGAGAGGGGGAGGACAACCTCCCTTGACCTGCTGGCCACATTCTTTTTAAGGTACCCCAGGAGACCTTGGCCACCAGGACAAGATATATATCTGTATATGTATTTACCCAAGCCTTTGTGGGGATGGAGTATGGTGTAATCATACACACTGGCAGAAAGCACTCGCTTCCTATTTATCCCAGTATGATGCTGTCTTTGCAGGGGTACAAACAGGGCTGAAGCAATGCCCAGAGCGATGCAATGGTGGCATGGTCCTCCGTCAGTGAGGATGTTGCTTTGAGAGGATGTTGTGAAGGATTTGCTGAGCTTCAGCTCAGCTTCCAAAATGCTTTGGCCTGGGAGGATACAAGTTCAGACCTGCTGGTTTCCTTGTCAAGGGATGATGCTTCTATGGCTGTGCCAAACCCACTCACCACAGGTGCCCAAAGCCCCTGTGGAGCACTGGGGTTTTATTTGGGCTAGTTTCGGTGACAGGTAAAGCTGTCGAGCTGCATTAAAATGAACTCGCAGTGAACTGCATGTGTAGGCTGGGCTGAATTGCCCATTTCATTCAGATTCTTAGGGCTGAAAAGAAGCCTGCTCTGTTCAAGTGTCAAGAGGGGTCAGCCCTGAGCAGTTCATGTCGAAGCGCTCAGCAGTTCGGGTCCTGGCTCTGCCTTGGTGAGGGCAGGATCACGAGGGAGGCCAAGATGTTAGATAGTGGGGGTAAACTTTCCCAATAAACTGATGAAATGGATATTTTCTTAGTTTGGTTTACAGCAGAAAATAGGGGTTTGCTGATTTAAAAAAAAAAAAAAATTAATTCCATAAAACAAACCAACCAAAATTTGAAGATGAAAAACACTTTAAAACTTGGGGATTAAATAAAAGAAAGTGATTGCTGACGTGGGAATTACCCTGCAGACAGCTGAAAACCATCCCAACCACATGCCTCAGGTTTGATTTCCTCCTGATGGGTGATAAAGTGCTGGGGACAAGTGTTGTGGTGGCCAATGGGACCCAAATGGCTGCAGTGGCCGATGTTTGCCGGCAAGCGTTGCCATGAGCCCAGCCCTCACCAGTCCTCCCGGGTCTCAGATGCCGTGTGGGGTGAGGGCAGGGGAGAGTTGGAATGAAAAAAACATGGCTTCCAGGCAGATTTGGTAAAATTTGCATCTGGTCTCTGTTGGTGCATGTCTCCAGGCCAGGAAACATGCTCTGCTTGGAAGTTGTTCTCGAACCCCGTGGTGTGGCAGCGCTGGGTGCCGCGGGTGCGGGCTTGGCTCCCGCCACCAGACAGAGCTGGTAGGAATAATGGGGGTTTGCTTCTTGCTGCTCCAGCATTTCCTAGAGAGGGATCACAACCCGTCTTTGAAGTACAGTAAGAAAATTTTAATTGGCCTAATTAGTGCAGGAAAATAGGGTATGTAATAAGTAAGACTAATAGCCGAAAAACGGCTTTTAATTTTGAGTGCCGCAGTTCTTGTTCTTGCCTGGAAATTACACATGCGAATGCCTGATTTTTCAGCTGTCAGAAACTTGTGCCACAATAAAGAATGAAGCCATCCAAAATCAGAAGCCATTTGTGAAAACACAAGCCTTAATCTTGGTGCTTAATCCCTTTGTGTACAGCCAGTGCTGCTGCTCACCCACCCACCGAGACTGACACCGAACTTCTTTTAATCCGGAGGTGTGTCAAGAGCTGGTTTGTGGCAACTACACCCCACTTCAAACCCTAGAACGGCGAAATCCCTGCAAAACCACTCATCTCTAGGGCCCCTTTCTCGCCTCTGTGCTGCTGATAACCCAGAGCAGCGTCGGGGAAGCCGGAGGATTGACATTAATGCTCGTGTAGTGATTTGGAAACAAGAGCTCTGCTTTACCCAGGAGCAGTCGTCTCCTCTTGTCAAAGAAAAAAAGGATTAAATCCTTTCCTGAGAGCACATTAATTGAGCCAAAACAACATAAATTTGCCTAAAACACGTGGCGGGCTGTGTTATGAAGTGTGGAAGCTGCTGTGTGACCTGATGCTCCTTTTTCCAGTTGAGTGTTTTGTGGCTTCTGGAAGCAAAGGTCTTGCTGGCAGCCCTTGCCGAGGGGGGCTTCAAGCAGGGGCTGGAATCAGAAACCACCAGAACATGGGTTTGAGTTTAGAAAATAATAATAGCAATGCTAAAAAAGAAAGTTAATTGGACTATGTTTTCTAAGCACCACTAGTTGAATCCCGAGATGACAACCTAGGGAAAAATATTTGTATCCCTTACAAATCAACTGTGCTGTTCACTGGAAAATCTATAGTAATTTTCTTTCTTTGACCTTTGGAGAACCTGGGATTTTGGAGAGGGGTTGGCTGAGGTATGTTAAGGCCTAAGAAATACAGGAGCTCTCCACAAATGATTGGGGTTGCTATTCTATGACATATTTAGCTTTCCCAGGAAAATGACATCTAACATTTGCCTCCAGCACCCTTCCCTTCCCCGACTTCCCCAAACACACCACATCATGCCAACAGTGTTTCTGCAGTATATCACTGATAGCAATAAACCCTTATACCCATAGAATCATTCAGGTTGGAAGAGACCCTTGGGATCATCGAGTCCAGCCATCAGCCCCACTCTACAAAGGTCTCCCCTACACCAGATCCCCCAACACCACATCTCATCCACTCTGAAACACAGTCAGGGGTGGGGACTCCACCCCCTCCCTGGGCAGCCCAGTCCAGGCTCTGACCACTCTTGCTGGGAAGAATTCTTGCCTCATGGCCAGCCTAACCCTACCCTGTTGCAGCTTGAAGCCATTCCCTCTTGTTCTATTGGAATTGCCCGTGAGAAGAGACCAGCACCAACCTCTCTGCAATGTCCTTGCTCCTTATCTCCTTGAGGGTTTGGAGTTGGGTTTTGTTGTTTTTTGATTTTGTGTTTGTTTATGTTTATGGTTGTTTATGTTTATGTTTGGGTTTTTTTCTATTCCTTTTTGTCTGGGCAGGAGAAAACTTTGCCTTGGAGTCAGGGCCAGGTCAGGCCTGGCCAATATGCGTTTCTAGACCTGTCTTGGATTTGCAGGAGAGACAGAGCCCCACAATGCACGAGCACAAAACTCTTCCTGTAATAAGGTCATTTAACATCCAAGGAAGGAGAACAGCTTTTAATCCGTACTGGATCTGGCTGGGCCGGATTCAGACTGGCATTAAGAAAGCCTTGAGGCATCCAGTTTCATCTGCAGTGCTAATTTAAAGAAAGGAAGGGAGATACATCACGGCCAGAAAGGGGGCTGAGGAGCTGTTAGGTTGAGATGCCCAGTTCAGGAATTGCAAAATTAATCTTAGAGTTTGCAGTTCATGCCACAGATGCACTGTATGCACACATGGTCATTCTATAGATATCATTTGTATTCCATATTGTAGATTTATCATATTGTTATATATAATGTTGTATCATATCATTATATATGTAATATACTATACATCTATCAATATGTATGTATAAAATATTCCATATTTATATTTATTTTATATATACATATATAATATTACACGGACTCCTGAGGTGAGCCAGTGACTGTGAGAAGAAGCCAGGACTGGTGTGAGATCCATGGCCCCAGGTGTCACTCTCTGAACAGGTCTATTTTGAACCTTTCTTGTTGTATTACCTATTGAACTCCTGTTTACAGTGGTCCCTGTACCCAGCCTCGCCCTTCCCTTAGTTTTAGATTGGCTGCATTACGGTAAGGGCAAGGATTCAAGGTTGTGGCCCAGAAGCAGCGTGCTGAGTGGCACCCGAGTCACAGCAGAAGGGATGAAACCCAACCCCACCTTGGCTTGAAAACAAACGAAAAGCGGTGTTTCAGTGCATAAGGAAAGGTGTTTGCAGGACCCAGCTCCTGTCCAGATGGTGCACGGCAGGGTCCCTCCCTCCCCGTGAGCAGTAGTGATTTAAATCAGTGCGTAGCAGGCAGTAATGGTAGAAATAAAGCAATTGTAATTTCTGGAATCATTACCATTATGTCATATCAGTTCTGTGTAGAACAACCAGCATCTGAATGGGATGGGACATTTTGCAGTTGCCATTGGTAACGTTCACTGCTCCTAAAAACACTGAGTCTGGGGGAAGGATGGTAACGCCGAAAGCTGAGTGGTTAGCACAAAATTTGTGTTCATTTTCCAGGATGTGTTTAATCTTGGGAGGTCATTTAAGGATAATAACAGACAGTGATTGATGAGGGGCAAAGCTGGTCCATCTGGCTTAGGAACCCGACTGCTTTCTATCATCTTCCCAGGCAGTTTTCCCGGTTACTGTTAAGGAGCTCGATTCTATCCTTAGAATATTATATTTGTGAAAATGGCTTAAAATCCCCAGTGGCTTCAGCACAGATACATGTTAGTGATACAGTAGCTTTGTTAATTGCAAAGCTCTCCTCTTAACAGAGCCTTTTATGCATGTGTTATGTTTTGTATGAATCTTTAAAAGACTTTTTTTCTAACATCTTATGGCATAAATGACTCATCTCACCTGACATGAACAGCGAGAAAATCGGAGCTGGCTTTTTTTCATGCCTCCTTTTCTTCTGATTTCCAAAAGCATCATTTCTCTGCTGTGGTTAAAGAGCCAAAGCCTCAGCATCCCTTCAACTACTTCATAAGAACAAGAAAAAAAACCCAGTAATTGGGGGGGAAGAGCAGGGTGAGGAAGGACAACGTGGTGGGGTCCCTTTAATTTTTTAGAGGCTGCTTCAGGCTTTTAAGCTCAAGTTTGGGGGCATGTTGTGTTTAGCATTAATGCATATTTTTCTTCCCAAAACTCTGAGTGTAAGTTCACTTGCTTGGCCTGCTCTTCTCACTCTGCTCCTGTGCTTCCCCCCACCTCCTGCAAATCAAGCTGCTGCCAGTACAAAATGTGCCTTTACTTTTAAATCTCCCCTTTCGCCTTCTATCTTTTCATTTGCGGCTCGGTGACCTGTCAAAACAGTAGAGTGGCAAAACAAAAATATTCCAAAAAAATCTCTACATTGATCTCTCTAGATCAGGCTTTGCATCAGGGCCATGACTTCACCTCCACCCCGGGACAGCGGTGCCCTCCCTGGGGGTGCCGCCACGAAACGTGCAGTTGCCCCAGGAATGCCAGGGAGTCAGCAAGTTTCAAGTTTCTTTGCCTTCCTCTCTTAACTGCCTTGAAATTAAAAATGTCACCCTTTGCTGACAGAGGCTGATTCAGAGAGAAACGGTATTTGGAATATTCACAGCGAGCCTGTCGCTAATTACTGCTTTAAGGAAGGGCTGTTGGCGTCCATGCCTGCTGGTTTCTGGGCCGGGATGTGAGAATGGGAGGGGATGCAGCTCTCCTGCTGGCACTGCTGGGCTTTGTCCTCTGTGCAGCACAAGTGCAAGGTTAACCAGGAGAAGCTGGAAGGTGTCCTAAGTCACCTCACTCAGCTCTGCCCCCAGGCTGCTGTTGCTTTTAGAATCATAGAATCATCTAAGGTTGGAAGGGGCCTTTAAGGTCTTCTAGTCCAACCATCAACTTAACACAGATACTAAAATATATGAAGGTATTTTAATGCAATATCTTCACTTTCATGGTCTTCCACAAGCACAGGGCTTGGAAAAATGCATTTGGCATCTTCAGACCCAAGGAGGAAGGTGAAGGTACCAATGCTGATATATTCCCGAGAAAGTTGTTACTTTTATGGATGCTGATGCGTGCAATCATAGAGTTGGAGAATATTTTGGGTTGGAAGGACCTTTAAGGATCATTTGAGCCATGGGCAGGGACATCTTCCACTCGATCAGGTTACTCAAAGCTACATAAGCATGCCTGTGAGCAAGTCTTGCAAAGAGCTTTGTTGCCTCTGATGAGTCAGACAGTCCTCTGTGGTGGCAGATACTGGGAGCAGGAGCTACCGAGGTGGTGGAGCTGGAGCCTCAAGCCCTCCACAGTCAGGAGAGGGATGGACATTCAGACTCATGGACTAGCTGAAGTAGGGACCTCTGAGGCAGGGACCACTTAAAGGTCATCCAGGCCAATCCCTCTGCACAAGTAGGTTGCTGAGGACAACTTCCAGTCAGCTTTTGAAAATCTCCACAGAGACAGTTTCTTTTATTCCCACTGCCCATGTATATGCAAAACGGAATTTATCTTTCCAGGGCTGCCAATGCCTTTTCTCTAATATACTCCACCTGCTGATACTTTTTTCCTGTGGAAACATTCCAGATGTTCTGACCTCAATGTCTGCCCCTTGATTTGCACCCATTTATGGGAAGTGTGTCCTTTGAGTTTATTAGAAAAGATGCAATGAGGTGTACCAGCCCCTCAGCCAGCAGTGATGCTGGGATGAAATTAAAGCTTTGGAGTCAGAAAGTGTGTTATCTTCTGTTCTCTAGATGGAAACAGAGCTACAGGAGGAGGACAGTGGCCTCTGTAGGGTCAAATGAGCATCAAGGCTTTTGGAAGGCCTTTTTTTTATTCACAACTGCCCAACTTGCAGTCCAAGTATCAGACATGGCTTGTACGGTGCAGATACTCACATTTGCACTCACTGCTCATAGGGAAGGGCTCTCACCCCCTCATGTTTCTCATTTCTGCCTCATGAGTGATCAGAAATGATAGTTATCTTAATAGTAGACTGGCATCTCTTCATCTTGGAGAGTGACTGATGTGCTTCAGTTGCCCTGACATCAGCTTTGTGCTGGTGAAATGCAGTTACTGTGCCTTCAGGTGCTTAATTTGGAACTGTTTTTCCTCCTGATGTTGAGCCACATGCAGATTTTCCACTCCAGCATTTAAGATTTGAAAATAAGAGTTTATTTCATGCAAGGTGAAGGCACCCACAGAAATACTTCCCTTTTCTCACTTCCTCAGGTGGCCCTAGGTCAAACGTGTACCAAATTTTTGGATTGTGCGATTACTTTCACCAACTGGATTGCAAATACTACGCTCAATTAAATGGTTCTGCAGTAGTAAACTGGAGAGGGAAAACAAGAAAGACATTTGGTGACCCCTGGAGTGGATGCAGACTCATTTCCTATGAATTTGTGTCTTGAGGTCTACTGGCTTTCTAACTAAATTAAAGAAGAGTGTGCTCCTTATTAGGCATCAGAGGCTCTACATTGGACAGAGTTATCACGAATGTCCCAACTTTGTGGGACAAGCTCTGACTGGGTTTCCAGGCCTATGATACATCAGAGAAGCCACACAGGAGGGGACACTTCACTCAGGTGAAAAATCAGAAATCTAAACAGAACTAAGCAGCGGAGGAAGCTTTTCTGCTGAGACTGAAGCCATGAAAACACTGAGGCACAAGAAGGTTGTCTGAGGCTGAGAGCAGAAAATCCATGCTTTGGGCTTCGATTTTTTTCCCATAAGTTTAAGAGAGTTTTTCCCAGTTCAAGAGAGACAGGGAACTACTGGAGAGAGCCCAGTGCAGGGCAACAAAGATGACAGAGGGATTGGAGCACCTCCCTGATGAGGAAAGGCTGAGAGAGCTGGGGCTTTTCAGCTTGGAGAAGAGAAGGTTGAGGGGAGACCTTGTTAATACTTATAAATATCTGAAGGGTGGGTTGAAGGAGGATGGAGATGGACTCTTCTCAGTGGTTCCCAGTGACAGGACAAGGGGCAACAGGCACAAGCTGGAACACAGGAAATTCCATTCAAATATGAAAAAAATTTCTTTCGGGTGAAGGTGCCAGAGTCCTGGCAGAGGCTGCCCAGGGAGGGTAGTCCCCTTCTCTGGAGACCTTCAGGACCCACCTGGGTCCAGTCCTGAGTGATGTGCTCTGGGCAATCCTGCTTTGGCAGGAGAGTTGGACTAGGTGATCTCTAGAGATCCCTCCCGACTCTGGCAATTCCGTGATTCCATGGCTCTGTGATAAGGAATGCAGGAAAGCGCAGGGCATTGCACAGAGCTGTGAGACTGTGAGGAGCATCTTGCTGCTCAAGAGATGCCCTGTCCCGCCCATCACTCCCCTTGCTCTTCACAGATCACTTCTTGCAAGCACAGAATAGTTTGTGCAAAATTTGGGAACTTTTGATTGAGACACACAGCACTTCTTCACACTGTTTTACTAATGGTTAGAAGATATGGAAAAGCATAAATTAAAATAATTGAAGTTACCTTTGGGGAGTATGGCATGACAGAGTAAGGCATGTAAACCTCTCCATTAGGCATTTACAGAAAAGCTGAGAGCAGTAACTAATAAATAAGGAAATATTGAAATGCCCTTTCCCCCCCTCATGTTCTAGGGTGATGGGTGAGGGTAAGTGGCGGAGGGATGAGCAGAAGGGGGAGAGCTCTGCTTGCATCTGCTCTCACTTTTCTAACATGGACAGTTACGTGGGAATATGATAGCTGGGTATTTATCTGCCTTAGTTTTTGTAATTAACTCCTGGCTAATGAGAGGAGGAGAACACTTTGTGTTTCTCACTCATCAGGTGAATGTTAGCATAAGCAGGAGGTCCTGGGTGCTAGAAGGGAGGAAAGAAGAGTCTGGTGGATGAGATCCCTTTGGGATTGCAGTGCTAGCCTGGAGGATTAGCCTGGCTTTTGGGAGAACTGGAACAAAGCCAAGGAAAAATCCACATTGCCTTGAAACACAATAGGGAGGTGATTGTCCCCCTGTGCTCAGCACTGGTGAGGCCACCCCTGGAGTCTGGTGTCCAGTTCTGGGCACCTCAGCACAAGAGAGATCTGGAGGGGCTGGAGTGAGTGCAGAGGAGGGACACGGAGCTGGGGAAGGGCCTGGAGAATAAATCTCCTGAGGAACCATTGAGGGAGCTGGGAGTGTTGAGTTTGCGGAAAAGGAGGCTGAGGGGAGACCCAATCCCTCTCTACAACTGCTTGAAAGGCCATTGTAGAGAGGTTGGTGCTGGTCTCTTCTCACAGGCAATGAGCAATAGAAGGAGAGGGAATGGCTGCAAGCTGCAGCAGGGTAGGGTTAGGCTGGCCATGAGGCAAGAATTCTTCCCAGCAAGAGTGGTCAGAGCCTGGACTGGGCTGCCCACGGAGGTGGTGGAGTCCCCACCCCTGACTGTGTTTCAGAGTTGATGAAATGTGGTATTGGGGGATCTGGTGTAGGGGAGACCTTTGTAGGGTGGGGCTGATGGTTGGACTCGATGATCCCAGGGGTCTCTTCCAACCTAAATGGTTCTATGTTTCTATGAAACAGGCAGCGGGCTCAGAACAGCTTCGTGGAGTTTGTGTCCCTTGTGGGCAACTTGAGATGTGGAGTCAAGAGCACCATTTCAGAGCTGGTAAAATGTCATACAGCCCACCTTTGACACTCAGTGAAACACCCTCAGTGTTTAAGGGAAGAAAAAAAAAAAAGTGTCAGTTTGCAAAAATTCAAGTTGTTTTTCTCATATTTGGCTTCACTGAAATGATCAACTAGTGTTAAATTTCTTTAAGTTCTGCCTATCATCAAGGCTTTCCCAGGTTTTAAATTAAATGAACCCAGTAGACTTTTGCTGCCTACTCAAAGTCCTAGATATACCTTGGGCTGGAGGAAAACTGGTTGATTGGTGTTCCAGAGGGTGGGTGCAGAGCTGTGGAGGAGTGATGCTTCTGGTGTGAGTAGAAAGCTTCCTCTTGGATGCTGGAGGAGGCACCCATGAAACATCCTTCTTGTTTGTGACTGAGCCTTGCTGCCACCCTCCTGCTGACCAGCGGCTCAGGAGAAGCGGGTGCAAGGTTTTGGGTGAGTTCTGTGGACATTTGCCAAACGGAGGATGTGCTCCAAGAGAGCTGATATGTGTTCCACCAGCAGAGAGGCTCAAGAAACACACTGATTCTTTGATTAAGCCTCTTCTTACATTGTACCATAAAACTGCCTGACGGGGACCACGGGAAAGAGCTGGAATTACTACAAAGTGTTTTGTTTTATAACCTTTATAACTTCGTTTTAAACTTTGTTTTGTACTGTTCCCTTGCGAAGAGCTTTGATTAATGTGTCCGTTTGCTGTTGTGAATTAACCATTTATTAATGCACTTGGGAGAATTTGAGCATCTGATGCAATTACTGTGCCAAGGTGCTGCCTTTCCCAGGAGCTGCCAGTCGAGGACAGAAGGTCGGTGAGTCTGTGTGGGTGCCAGGTTTTATCTGGCAAAATTAGCAACTTGTTCTCATACCCTGGACAGTATAAATCTTTTCTGGGTTGTTTTTTGTTTTATATAAAGGACTGACTCTAATTAAAGAAGTGCATCCTCGTGTGCTGGAGAACGAACAAGCATTGTGGGAGGGGGTTGTTTGGAATTCCACAGGCTCCTGGATGGGATGATGAGTGGGTTTTGCTGGGGCAGAGTGTAGCTGAGAGGTACATACAGACAGGAATGATGGACCCTGCAAGAAAAGCTGTCAGGAGCCCAAAATGTTGCACACCCACCCCCCCAGCCCCACCCCTGGCTAGGACTCAGAACAACTTGGTAGTAGTGTGGTCCATGAATGCCTCCTGTAGGACTTGTGATGAGGGAGGGGAGCCACAGGACGAAGGGGAAGGGTTTGACCCTGAAAGAGGGAGATTGAGCTCAGATCTGGGGAAGAACTTCTTTGGAGTGAAGGTGGTGAGAGCCTGGCCCAGGTTGCCCAGAGAAGCTGTGGCTGCCCCATCCCTGGAGGGGTTCAAGGCCAGGTTGGAGGGGGCTTGGAGCAACCTGGTCTGGTGGGAGATGTCCCTGCCCCCAGGGCAGGGGGTGGCACTGGGTGGTTTTTAAGGTGTGTTCCAACCCAAACCGTTCTATGATTCTATGTTTCTAAGAGTGAAACCCAGTGGATGGGTTTACTGCTCAGGAATTTTACGAAAACCTGGGTCATAATGCACCTCCAATGGTGTGTTTTCCATCAGCACAGCAGAGGTGAGGAGTAAGGATTTCTGCCTTGTCTTCCCTGGGATGTGGAGTGTGCCAGCCCACCCCGTGTCTCAGTTCCCACATGGGCCAAAAGGCTATGACAGCACTAACATAGGTTTGCAAACCTCCCCTCCAGCTGCCTGCGGTCTCTCCAGTAGGCATTGCTGTGTGTCCCTTGCTCACTGGGCTGCAAGCTGAGTCTCTCATCTTGGGGGGCGATTGCTGGGTCTTCTGGAAGGTATGGCACCTCTATGCATGTCAGCGAGGTGAAGCCGTGGAGAAAAGCACCAAACCAGCCAGCTCTGCAGGAGGGACTGTCCCCATTCCAGCAGCTGTGTGTGCCAGGCACTGTGCCATCCCATGCTGGCACTGTGGCAGGTAGTGACTGCTGCCGCACAGGCTGGATGTCCTTGAAAAACCTACATGGGCAGGGCCTGATCCTGCAAATCCACAGCAAATCTGGTGGCTGCAGTTGCATAGCTGTTGCTCTGCCATTTTCATGTGGTTTTTTTTCTCATTATTTTCACATTTTCCAATTTCTTTCCTCCTTCTTTGGTGCCAGCAGATTGAATCCTGAGCTCCAAAGGCAGAACCCTCGAGAAGGGTTCAGGTTTCCCCCCCCAGCTACTCACTCAAATACATTAAAATAAAGGGCAGGAAAGGGTGAAATAGATCTGTGGGGGTTCAGTGTTCAAAACTGACAGATTTAACTTTCTGGAGACTTTTGCATTGAAGAAAGTTACTCCTGATTTTCTCGTTTCTCCTGGCTGTGGACCTAAACTCGTGCTCAGTTTTCCTACTCTTCTCTTCATCCTCTCACATTGTTAAAGCCAGCCCCAGGCAGCCCTGGCCCTCCCACAAGTGAAATCAGATCTGCACGTATTCTTTCCCAGCAAGGGACCCCAGCTGAGGTGTCTGGTGTACCAGGGTTGTCCTGCCATCCTTTTCATCCAGTGTTTTCAGCTTTCCACTTGCTGTTCCCCACTGGCTGAGGCTGTCCTTGCTGTGGGATGCAGCCCAGCAGCTGAGGTGATTCACCAACTGAAACCATCCTGGCTGCAGAGGGTGAGAGATTTAAAGGCTGTTAAAAGATCTGTTTCCTACCGGAGTTTATCCAAAAGAACAAAAACCGTCGCCAGGCTGCGAAACAGGCTGAGGAAAGCTCAGACACTGTATTTCAGCGCAGACTAGAGGGAAAACCATCTCATCCCCTGCTCTGGGGAGTACAGCCCTGAATCCCATGAGCAACAACAACTGTCATCTTCCGGAGGCTGGCTGATGGAAAAGGTGCCTGTGGTTGTCCCCTTCCAACAGGGACCAGTCACAAGCATCACTCTGTGATTTCCCTGTGGGCAGAGACACGTGCACTGAGCAGCACCCTGGAAAAAACAAAATTACTTGTTTCCCAGTGTCTCGGGCTGTGTGTGCCATGTTGAGGATTTGGGGAACATGAGAAAACCTTTGTGTTTCCATCCCGTGCATTGTCAGGCTGCTGGGCTGCTCCATGGATGGTGCTTTTGCACGGGGCTATTGGAGGGTTACAGAATCAGAGAATGGTCAGAGTTGGAATGGACCTCTGGAGATCATCCAGTCCAACCCCCAGAGCAGGGTCACCCAGAGCAAGTTGGACAGGAATGTGTCCAGGTGGGATTTGAATGTCTCCACAGAAGGAGACTCTCTCCTTCTCCTTCCACACCCTCTCCGGGCAGCCTGTACCAGGGCTCTGCCACCCTCACAGGAAAGGGGTTTTTCCTCAGGTTTAGGTGGAGTTTCCCATGTTCCTGTTTGTGCTTGTTACCCCTTTTCCTGTCCCCAGACACCACTGAGAAGAGTCTGGCCCCATCCTCTTGCCCGCTGCCCTTTGGATATTGATCATTATCCATTGTTGTTTCCTGCTTAGGTCTTGTCCACAGCCTTCCCACCTGTGCCTTGTGCCCTTGCAGAGATTCATTAAACGAGCTCTGTTGGTTCACAGTGTTTGGAATAGAAATGGTCCCTTTTATAGCCAAGGTCTCTTTCTTTAGCTGCCACCAACAGCGTTTCCAAACCACCTGGGGCCCGCGAGTGCTGTTGCAGTGCCCGAGGCTGCCAGAATCCCTGACCGGCCGCCTTCCCTCCCGTCTCCCGCTCCAGCCATCTTTCCCCTCCTTTAAAAACAAGTCATACATCCATTTCCTCCTTTTCTCTTCAAGTGTTTGACAATTATTACTACTCCCCTTCCTTTATTGTTTTTGTTTATCCATCTGCCTGTAATTTTTGTAGAAGCTGCGCTGGTTTTAATTAATGAGAAGTTGTTGTTTTGTTTGCTGTTCAGCACTCCTTATTTCTCTGGAAACAGGGGGTTTATTCTTCTGTTAGTGAGCTGTTTCAAGCTAGCCTTTTCCAGCACAAAACCCACTCAGTTTAGAGTAGTATTTTTGGGGGGTTAAGTGCTGAGCACTTGCAGTCGACCCAAGCAATATATGTCTTTATTCTTTATTTTGATTTTGTGTGTGGCCGTGTGGATGTTCAGCTGTTGGAGAGCGAGAAACGCTTTGTGGGTTTGCATTGAGCCAGCAGCCAGTTTTGTGTTTTGGGAGCCTTAGGTTTTACCTGGAGAGCTGTTTGTACCGGCTGGATGCTCTGCAGGCCCTGCCCATGGGCACAGTGGGAGTTTGGGACCCCATGGCTGGACCCCCTTACCCTCCCTGTGCCATGGCTCTGTCCCTGCCACCCTTCGTGTGTTCTCAGGAGCTGCCTGGGGAGGATGGTGCCCAGAAACCATCATCTTAGAAGCAGACGTTGCACTGAACCCCCCCAGCACTGGGGTTCAACACTGCCCCAAGCTCTCTGTCCTATGCCCGGTTTCATTCCCCAGCAGGAGGAGGATGAGGATGAGGATTTGGAATCCAAGGTTGGATGTTTTTCACCGGGTCCCTCCATGGCACCCAGCACTGGGTGCTGCTGCTGTGCCAGGGCACGGCAGGGTTGGTGTTTAACGAATGTCCGTTGGGTCTGCAGAGGCACCCGGTCCCCTCCTGCTCTGCCGAAGCCTGGGAGCTGGAGGTGCTCCGTGCATGGCTGGATTGGTCCCAGGCTGCGAACTGGATCCATTGCAGAAGTGGCAACTGGCCTCAGATTTTTCTGCTCTTGTCCAGGGTCTGACTCACTAATTTCCGCACTTACTGGAAGCATAGCTTATTATTGCAACATTTAATAAGGGAAACCAAAATATTGACAAGCAAATTGTTTCAATGCTAAAGGAAAAAACATGTGCCGTGCTGTTAGTGATTAGGCTTGCTGCACGGAGCCCCATCTCGAGCACTTACTACATCTTTCTGTGTCCTGTGTTTATTTACATGGGCCCTTATCTCTCTCCTGCATGAAAATAGGCATTGTCTTGTTTTTCACTTTCTTTAGAGCATCCTTTAGTAATGATAGCTCTGATATAGTCTTTAAAAAGAGGACAGCAGCAGCACCTTTCAGCATGTTTGAGGGGTGAGGCTGTGCTTCCAGAGAACTGGGAAAGTCAGTTGCTAAGGAGGGCTCTGAGAAATGTACTGCTAGATGTTAATTACCCTGATCATTACTCGTCTTTATTTTTGTATTCAAGTCAGATTTCTGTACTAGCAACTGCAGACTTGGCAGTGGTTTGTTTTTTCAAGTAGAGGTAATTGTATTTAGTGATAAGTCTCCTGCAGCCTTTCTGTTTGTCTTCCTAATTTAATCTGCTGGTCTCCAGCCCTCTAATGGGGGCATTAGCAGATTGTGACTCCAGGAGTTGTACGTGTTTCAAAGTCCCCTCAAAGCCAATGTGGACTTGGAGCCCCCTGGCCTGTTGCTGGCATTGCTCAAAGCAGCAAAGGGCTGAACTTCTGGTGAGGTCTCAGGCACAGGGTGGTGCAGGATGGAGTGTCAACCGTGATGCTGCAGGGCCTGTGAATAAAGGTGTAGATCTTCAAAGTAGGAGACCAGATGGAAATCGAGGTGAAGGTACCTAGACAAGATTTGGGCAGATTCATGAATCAAGACTGAAAACCTTGGTTGCAAGAAATGTATAAACTAAAGGAAAGAAACTAAAGAGTGTGGTTCTGCAGTAGTTCCCAGTGAATCCATACGCAAGGGCCAGCAGGATAACCAGGCCACAAGGGTCCACCAGGTTTGGCACTTGTGTGGTGCACAGCTTGAGGGTGAGCTGACGTTGCAGTGATGGACAGATGACAAGCAAGAGGAGGACTGATGTTCTGGTCATGACAAGAAAAATTACCCAGTTTTAAGCAACTCAGAGGCAGGAGAGCAAGCTCAGGTTGCATGAGCGCGGTCCATCAAGACGTTTTGGTGTGGTCCCTGGGCCCTCATGACTGTGTGGATAGTGTGGGCTTTTCAAGTGGAATTGGCTAAAGTTGGAGAGAGATCTCAAGCAGATATTTTTGTTGTTGTTGTTGCTTATGGGTCAGTTCACCCATTTGTGTTACAGCATGACCCACTGATTGCTGTCAGCCAGGGGAATGTTTTTCAGAGTATTTGTTGGAGCGGGGTCAGAAGAGGCCACAGAGGCGCTGCCAGGGCTGGAGCTCCTCTGCCATGAGGACAGGCTGGGAGAGATGGGGGGGTCAGCCTGGAGAAGAGAAGGCTCCAGGGAGACCATAGAGCCCCTTCCAGTCCCTAAAGGGGCTCCAGGAAAGCTGGGGAGGGACTCATGATCAGGGAGGGGAGCCATAGGGCAAGGGGGAAGGGTTTGACACTGAAGGAGGGGAGATGGAGATGAGACACAAGGAAGAGATTTTTTTACACTGAGGGCAGTGAAACATTGGCCCAGGTTGCCCAGAGAAGCTGTGGCTGCCCCATCCCTGGAGGGGTTCAAGGCCAGTTTGGAGGGGGCTTGGAGCGACCTGGTGTGGTGGGAGGTGTCCCTGCCCAGGGCAGGGGGTGGCACTGGGTGGGCTTTAAGGTCCCTTCCAACTGTAACCATTCTATGTTTCTATGATTCTATGATTTGTGGTGGGGGCAATTTCGTGGCAGAGGCAGATATAAGCCCATATTACCTTTCATCATCCCCACAGTATGAAACTGCATCTTGAGCATTAGATTTTGACAGCACTTTATTTTTTCTATTCCTCCTAATGTCACCAGTTCATTGGATCCTGCTCTGTCCCACAGCATTTAAGTGGCACTGCCTTTGGTGCCATCTATCCTGAGTGATGCTGGCTCAGGAGGGATGATTAAGACCCCATTTAGGACTATCTGAAGGATTAACTACTATTCAATTCAAGGGGAAAAATGCCAAATCAGAGCCTTGCCTTGAATGAAAGTTCAGTGATCTGCTTCTGGTTCAACCTTTAAGATTTTCATGAATAACTGCGCAGAAAGTAGTTGCATAAACGGGCTTTTCTGGTTAAAATTGTGCTTGAATTTATGCCAGTAATGTGCATTTTGAATAAATGTTACCTCTTCTTTGCAAGGATTTTTAAATTGTCTTCACTACCACAATTACTTGTTGTTCTTACGTACTTTGCCTCTGCCATGGCAATATCCTTCATTTGTGGGAGCCTGAGCTCCTGCTCCGAGTTACCAACAGAGTTGCCTGATAAGGTTTTGTCATTTTTAGTCATTTTGGTTTTCCTGGTAGCAAAGAGAGAGTGAACAGACTCGTAGATGCGAGCAATGAGGTTGTGTAAGGTGGGGCGGAGAATCCAGCTTCTCCCTCGGATCCTGGAGGGGAGGTCTCCAGCCTTTGGATTCTGAGGAAAAACCATTTATCCTTGTAAATTTGGATTAAACATGTTTGATTCAAAAGTAAACAAATTCTAACACCTTCTGCAGTGGTTTTTTTACAGTTTCTTTTTGCAGTGGAAGCATGCTTGGACATGGAGGTGAGTTTCCAGTCTTTGCTGTGGAGAGAGGATATGGACTCCCCAAGATGAGAATTTTTACTTTCCAAGATGTTCATTCTGGCACCATTTTTATTAGCATGAACAGTTGCTGTAAAATGGTTTTCTATAAAAATTGTGAAATCTGTCCATGGTCGGAGAAGCTTGCACTCCTGAGTGTTTTTCTTGGAGACATCTGCTTCCTGAAGGCATTACACACCGTGCTGCAGCCTTTGCCCTTCCTGCTGAAGAGCTGCATTGAGCATGATAAAGTCGTGTCTTTAACGAGGCTCTACTGTTTAACTGGGATCCCTGAAGTAACTTTGGGTAGTGCTTTTTAAATGGTAAAACTCACTTCTGTGAAGAACCTATTTATGATTTTTATTCTAGCAACTCATTAGGGTGCTTTTCAATTTTCAAAATTTTATTTTTAACACCCCAGTAGTAATAGTATTGCCAAAATAAAAAGAATTTTTCTTTCCACGCTCATAGGGAAAAGGAACCATGAGAAAATCAGGCAGGTTTCAGGGAGCACAGGAGGTGTTGAGAATAACCAAAGGGGAAGATTGAAGTCTGTGGCAGATCTGGGCGAATTAACTGGAAGTGTCAGAAACACTAAATTCTAAACACTAATTTGCTAAGTTTCTAGAGACAGTAAATGTAATTCGTGTGGCAAGGTTGTTGGGGGTTTCTTTTTCTTCTTTGTTTACAAGAGAATTTCTTTATTTCCTTTTTTTTCTGAAGTGTCTTGTGAGCATCACACTATATTTTACAGGAAACTTTGCCAGATATATATGTGAAATTGTTCTGTTATATATATAAATACAGATCTGTCCTGGTTCCAGGAGGGACAGGGATAATTCTCCTAGCAGGGCACAGGTATTCCATTCGGTGTGAGCCATGCCCGGGGGGTAGAGGGGAGCTGGCCGGAAGGGGAGGGGGGCAGGCAGTGGGAAGTGCACGAGTCGGGGACGGTCCCGGGTGCAGTGGGTGAGCAGTCGGCATGGTAACTGTGGTTTTATATTTTTTTATCTGTGTCACTGTGACTGGTTTGTTGTTCTGTTAAACTGCCTTCATCCCAGCCCATGAGTTTTACCTTTTTCTTCCGATTTTGCCCTCCTGGCTGTGGATGGCTCTAGAGCGAGTGGCTGCCACGTGGTTCTTTGTTGCCGTCTGAGGCCAAACCACGACAATATCACACCTGCAAAATCAATCCTTTCATGAATAATTTATCTCAGGCTGCTTGGCACTCTGGATATTTTGAATTCAGAAAGAGTTATAAACCCCAATGATAAAAGAAGAAAAAAACCAACCCGCCTTTTAATGTCAACACATAAACCTGTATGAGAATAATAAATGATCATCTGTCGGGATACTCCAGTAGATGTTGCCTACAAGGAGGTCGTGACAGCTCCTTACCTGTCACCACAGAGGGGGTGACACTTGCTTTTTCCTCTTCTCCCTCTCTTTTTCTTTGCCCTTCCCCTGCCTGGTGGACGGTGATGCTGTCCCACATCCCATGTCTGTTCCAGACACCCCAGTGGCTCAGTTTCCCAGTGCTTTCCCTCTAGTGGTTTCTCTGCTGGTCCTTGCTCCTGACTAGTCCCAGCAGCTCCCGTCAAACCCAGCCTCACCCACCCAACAACAGCAGAATCAAATGCTGGGTTTTTTAACAGCTTTCCAACCTATTGTGTAGCTATTTTCTTTGGAGACCTTTAATTGCTGCATGTTAGAAGATGAAGATCTTTTGGTGCAGTTGGTAATTATTAGGGAATTATTAGAAATGGGGTTATTTGTAAATTAGCTGCCCGTTATTATTCTCCTCCCCGGGGGCTGCATGTTTGACTCTGTGTCTTGTGAATTCTGCTGATGCTGGGAGAAAGGCAGAGCCGGAGCGGGGTTCCCCGTGTGGAACCCGGGGTTGTGGGATGGAGACAATGACAGCTACTCAAAAACCTGTTTCAGGTGGAGACACACAGGCTGGAAAAGCAGCTTTCATACTTTTTGGTATGAAAAGTACCACTGGTGGCTGCTCTCTCAGCTCAGACCAGTTCTTGTGACATGGGGCAAATGCTCCTAAATGAAAGTTTTACTCCCATTCCAAACTGAGGTCTGATTTATTGCCTGTTGTGTCTCAGTCTCTACTGTTGATGCCTTTCAAGTGCTTCTTTTCTTTGCAACGAGTACGTCTGGACTATTTTTTTCTTCCAGTTACATTATCTTTTCCAGTTTGAAACATCTTGCTGTTTGCTTCCCATATTTCTAGGTTTCTGTGTTTCATTATATTGTTTTTCTGCCATTGTTATTATTTGTCATACCTCCTAGCTCTGTCTCAGTTGGAATGTAGACTAATGTGCCACTTATCCTTTCTTTCGGACTATTAATTGTGCTGCTAAACACTTTACTAATTAAAGAACTTAGCACTAAATTTGAACAGTAAGTGCAATATGAAGGTCTTTCTGTGATAAAATTCAAATCCTCCCCTATTGCACACATCAGTGCTTTCCACTGAGCGTTTAACATTTCCTCTCCTCACAACACATTGATTTTGGAACAGAACAGATAAAAGAAAGAGAAATAAGTATCAAGACAAAATGAGAGTATCAGAATTGTAGCTGTATTTCATTTTCTTCTACCTTTAATAAAACCCAGCACACTGAGTAGCACCTAGGTTGAGGCTTGATGCTAGTACGTTGCTGGATCAGGGCTGTGAGTACCTGCAGGAATACAGGAATAGGAATACTTAAGGAAAACAGTGTTTAAGAAGTCAAAGATTTCCTCTTCACTTTATCAGATCTTGTTCAATGACAGCCTGTAGCCCTACTCCAGCTCAAATCTTTCTGAATTGAACTGTGAATAGGGAATAAAGGCTGGAGCCCCTCTGCCGTGAGGACAGGCTGGGAGAGATGGAGGGACTCAGCCTGGAGAAGAGAAGGCTCCAGGGAGACCATAGAGCCCCTTCCAGTCCCTAAAGGGGCTCCAGGAAAGCTGGGGAGGGACTTGATCAGGGAGGGGAGCCATAGGGCGAGGGGGAAGGGTTTGACCCTGAAAGAGGGGAGATGGAGATGAGACACAAGGAAGAGATTTTTTTACACTGAGGGCAGTGAAACATTGGCCCAGGTTGCCCAGAGAAGCTGTGGCTGCCCCATCCCTGGAGGGGTTCAAGGCCAGTTTGGAGGGGGCTTGGAGCGACCTGGTGTGGTGGGAGGTGTCCCTGCCCAGGGCAGGGGTTGGCACTGGGTGGGCTTTAAGGTCCCTTCCCACTCAAACCTTTATGTGATTCTGTGATTAAGTTGGGGTTGGAAGTAGCCTCTTACATACCAAAACCTGCTTGTTGTGCCCCTACAACTAAATCCTGGTGTGCTCTCTCCCCGCTCTGCTGTTCGGCAGCGCTCTGTGGCCGTGCCCCTGCTGTAAAGCGGCTTACAGTGAAAAATACTCCCTGCCTTGCTGGCTCTGAAGATATTAAAGGATTTGGGACTGTTTTCCTTCACTAAGTCAGTATTATGCCATTTGCAATCTACATTTATGCAGAATGGCTTATTATATTCTTTTTCTTCTCCTGCCTTTTGCAGCCCTTGTATTCGATTTTCCTGAGAAGTCGAGCTTCCTCCTGTGCCCACGGCGTGGTCGGGCTCCCAGTGTGCGCTGAGCCCGTCTTCTCAGTTGCACCCTTGCTTGTCCCACATGGGAGAAGAGTTGGTATCAGACACAGAAGTGGAACTTTCTGTTTCACTCCTCCTTTCTCCTCCCCCATTTTTAAGGGCGGACAAAAAGGGGGGCGGGGAGGATTTCAGCAGCAGTGGTTGTGAAATCAGCTCCTGTCCCTTCCAGATTACATTTTGTCCCCTCCCTTCCTCAGGATGAGATCACTCGTGGTTGTAAGACTGTCTGAAAGAGCAGCAGAGATTTTCCTATAAACCTCTTCACAGCTGATGAAAAAGGGAGTAAGGAAAACTGCTAAAGTGAAAGCCTTAATGCTTTATAGAGCAATTATTATTGTTTCCCCATTTCTGTATTAAGACATTTTAAAACGTGTAAAAGCAATTTCTTCCATGCAGGCAGGAGGTTGAGTCTGGCTGTTAAATGGCTTAAAGGAACAGGGTCTCACAAACCCTGAGGTGTCAGTTCCCACTTACTTTATTGATAGTGCAGCTCTTGAAAGAGCTTGAAAGGGTGGATGCAGAGAGGCAATTTGAAAGATAATTTCAACTTTTTATCTTGGATTAATCTAAATACTCTCCATTGTGTCACAAGCCAAGCTGATGGTTGACATGCCAGTGTGGGACATTGTGATGCTCTGTGTTGTCCTTGCTCCTGCAGCTGCCAGTCACTCCTGTGGGTACAAACCCTCAGACATCCAGAAAGGGATTGGTGAAGCCTGTCATCTTTACATCGCCTGGAACATGGACATTTGTGTTTCCAGACAGATCTGCACAATTAAGGCATTGTGCAGCAGCTCCTGTTAAAAATGAGCAGCCATAAAGCTTCAACCTAGGAAATAGCATAGAACTTTGGAAACATCCTAATATTCACAACAAGGGGTGGTTTGACACTTGTCTGATCATTTTGCACCTCTTTGTACAAGTTTTCCTTGACTGTTCTGAGCAGGACATTAGCCAGGCTCTTCTCAGTGACATCCAATGACAGGACAAGGGGCAATGGGTACAAACTGGAACAGAGGAGGTTCCACTTCAGTATGAGGAAAAACTTCTTCAAGGTGAGGGTGAGGGAACACTGGCAGGGGCTGCCCAGGGAGGTGGTGGAGTCTCCTTCTCTGGAGACATTCCAAACTCACCTGGAGGCGTTCCTGTGTGACCTGCTCTGGGTGTTCCTGCTCCGGCAGGGGGATGGGACTGGAGGAGCTTTCAAGGTCCCTTCCAATCCCTGAGATTCTGTGAGCCCTGGCTGGGGAGGAGATGGGGCAGGTTCCATGGTGTAGCATCGCCGTTTGTGTGATGCTCCATGGTCTGGACACTCGCCCGTCTGAGTGCTGCCTGGAGATTATGAGCTGTTTGTTTGCAAGCTGGAGCAAATAATTGCCATCCTGGAGAAGGAGAGTTGCTGAATGCTCTCCTCCAGCAAAGCCACCCTGAGATTTCAAGCTCAGAGGAGTGGACAAAAAAAAGAGAGAGATTGCATCTGTGGTGGGAAAAAAAAAAAAAGAAAAAGGTTGAGGTTGTTCTGGATGCCCTTTTCCTGATTGTCTCCATCTCCCAGCAGGGCCATGCTTCGCTCCTGAGCTGTAAAAAATCCTGGCACAGTGTGAGGTGCAGCAGATGGAGGAGTGTGGGGTGCCAGGGGGGTCTGGCGGCTCAGGGGGGAGTGCAGCCCTGGGCCAGGCTGGGAGATGAGGAGCAGTGGCTTCTCCTCGGCCAGAAAGTCTCTGAGCTTTCCTGCCTCTGCCTGGCTTGGACGCACCCATGGGATTGGGGTGCCCTTCCCTGGCCAGGGCACTGTGTGGCAGCTCATTTTGCTGCGTGGCAAAGCTGCTCCAACCCAGCAGAAACCTCTGGCTGTATCACCTGGGCAACAATGATGCTGCCACCCTTTGCTGCTGCCTTTCTCCACTTTCTCTTCCTTAAAATTTCCCAGGAATACTGGACAGGAGCATACCTTATGGAGCTGCAGTTATTCTGAGTCCTGCTGCTCAGCCTTTAACCTGTCAAGGACAAAACCAGGTTTAGCACATTTTTCCTTTTTCATTTCTGATTTCTCTGGCTTTGTGATAATTGCTTTGCAGCTGTTTTCCAAATGCACAGGCTTAAATGGATTTATTTTCAGGTCTCTTTGCTGCTCATGTACCAGAAGGGGTATCATGGTACCCAGGTGAGGCAGGCAGTAAGAACCCAGAGTGTTAATTCTCATGCTGGAAATATCTTCATTAAAAAGTTCAGCAGAGATCTTCAAATGCTTTCAGAATAGGCCATCTGTCAGTTGAAAGATGTACCTGTCTGGGGAGTGACAGAGAGAGACCAGGGGGGTAGTGAGGGCACTGATTTTGATTTATTATTTTTTTTCAGACCTTAAACACCTCCTGGATGCTTTCCAGTCTCTGCCCTGGAGTACCCTCAGCCCCAAGGCCAGAGCATGGCAGGCAGAGGACGAAGTAAGCCTTCGCTTCCTCTACTTCCAAACAAAATACACCCAGTATGGGATTTATATTAAAAAGGGAAAGTAGATTTGAGATTTAAACCTAGGCTGTGAGTGAGTACCAGCAGGAAGGGAGTAGTGGGAATCAAGCCCTTTATGCCAGAAGATGCCCCAAGGAGCTGTGACCTTTGCGGTCATGACCTGCCAGGTGACCTCAGTGGATGTGAAGGAGCTGAGGATCATTTGGGTGCCATCTTGCTAATTAAAGGGACTTTTTCTTTTTTTTTTAATGCTCTTCTGAAATTCCAGTTGGAAATTAAAGAGGAAGCTATTCTTTAGAAACACCCTGTTGCACATGCCCCATCCTCCAGGATGAGATGCGACTGAGTGCTAGGCGGAACCTCTGACTGAGGGGCAGGTTTTAGAGCTAGCAGGGTATGGAAAGAGGATGGCAGAAAGAAGAGGGTGTAATTTAGCATCTCGTTCATCATTCTCCAATGCTGGCATGTGTCATGGCTCGTGTCTGGCTGGGAGTTGCAGCCTTCTGTGCTGTGCCATAGTGAAGTGTGAAAGCTGTTTCTGTGCCTCAGCCATGGCTTTCGGTGCCGGAGTGTGAGTGCGTGGGTATTGCTGCCCGATGGATGCTACAGTCCAGCTGCCTTCAAATCCCATACAATGTTCTTCCTGTCCTTCTCAAATACTTAATTGAGGGCCATCCCTTACACCTCAGGGGGAGCTGGAAAAAACTGTGGGGTGTTTATTGCGAAAAGATGTTTTCAAGTAAATGATATTCTGAAGGCAAAGGTCTTTGGATTCTTGACCATGTAATAAAGCTTTTACAAAGAATGAAGCAGGCTCCTGGTGGAAATCAGAGGTCTGCCCTTCTGGCAAATATTTCTGTGCAAGATTCTTATTAGTCACTGCTAATAGAGCACAGCGGAGTCTCGTTCACTGGAGAGGCAAAGGCTTGATCTCATTTGTGCATGTTACACCTTCTCCTCCTGAATGCTGTTCTTTATCCACCAGTCTCCTGAAGTCCCTTGTACTGGTATTTGCTACGGGGCAAGTTTTCTTCCTGTCCATTAAAATCCTGGTGTGTAACTGCATCTGCTGTGGGCAGAGCTGCTGTACTCAGCTGTGAGTGCTGCTTTTGGAGGTGTATTTGCATGACGGTGACTTTTAACTCTCCATCTGATTTCTGAAAGCTTCTGAATTACATGGCTGCTGTGCCTGTTAAATGATGGATTCACGCGTGTGACTAGGGGTGATTTCATCCTGCACCTCACCTCTCATCCCTCTGAATTTCCCCAGGGATATGGGGGAACTCTCACCCCTTTCTGCCGTCCTGCCATGCCTGCTGCTTGTGTTAAATAAAGAGGTGGTTGGTTGTTGATGGAATCCCTTTTTAATTTGGGGGCCAAAAGAAACATCACCAGTGACTTTGCCCTGTGGTTGTTGCTGTCTTGCTGGCTGGCAGTAGGGACTTTGGTGTGATAAACATCATGACTATAATCCTTTGGGATGAGGAATATCCCACTGTTCTGTGCTTAAATACCATTTTTGGTCCGAATACGTCAGTAACGACCACCACAACAATGTGGTGCTCTTTTACTCTCTGGTAGAGTCCCAGGAGGCGTGAGCTCTGCCTCCTCCTCACTGCTCTCTAATTACTCTCACTTGCTGTCTCCAGCACCTTAGAAGTTGTCACCCTGTGTAGCACAACCTGTGCTCTTCACTTGTGCACTAACTTCTTCCTCCCAACATCACCCCTTTGCTCCTGGGCTGGCCAGGATTAAACCAAAATGACCTTCAAGGTTTTCTTGCAGTATTCTGAAGATGCTGGGCTGCTATAAAGTACTTTTTGTGTTTAATGGCATTCTGTATCCCAGTGTGATTTTCTAATATAGTTGATGGGAATCATGTGCTGCAAGAAGAGTATAGTCTGTCAAATGCTTCAGTACAGAATTTCTGTGTTTTTGTGTGTTTGTTGCTTTGTTTCAGGCTGCCTCCCTGTCGTGGTTTAGCAAAGAAGATTTGGTGTCTGTTTGCTGGTTTTTAATGGCTGGGCTTTCAGTAGGACAATTACTAAACAGATTGAGGGGGCTGTCTGGAAATGTGCTGTTTGGTGAGAACAAGAGTTTTAAAAGTGTTTCTTCAGCGCCTTAGAAATATATAGACAGAACAGCATCCAATGGAACCCTTTTCTGCTCCTGTGGATCGGCTTCAGATTGAATTCTCACCTCTCCTAATTGCCCACAAAGTGGGGTGGAAGTTTCCCCTCACATGTTAATTTATAAACAAACAAAGAGTGAAACAGAAAAGGCATAGAGAGAGGCCACTGTNCAGTGCCCTTTCAAGCAGTTGTAGAGAGTGATGAGGTCTCCCCTCAGCCTCCTCTTCCTCAGACTAAACAACCCCAACTCCCTCAATCGATTTACCAGTTTAGAATGAACTACTTTAATTAAGTATCAATACTAAAATTAACACAAAATTAAAAAGAAAAAAAAATCAAACAGATACAATATATATAAAGCCATATCAAGTGCCACCCAACCTGTGCTTCTGTGAATGGTGCTGTGGGATTGTGAGCATGGCTGCAGGTTTGATGGGTGTTTGCCAGCCTGAGGATGCCCCTGCGGCGAATGCCCAGCTCCAAGCACATCCCTCACAGGGGGAACCCTGCAAAGGCAGGAGAGATCCCGCCACCAAACCAGTTGCAAGCAATAAAAAGTACCTAGTGTAGGCTGACCATATTCCCATCTTCTGAGGGAGGGGCTGTTTAATTGCATCACAAAAGTAGTGTAAGAAAACAGCAAATGATACAGTTATGGCAAGGTAAAACAAACTCCCTACTGTAAATTACACAGAGGCACTTCAGCTACTCTGTGGAGATTTTCAAGTTAAATGAGGTTTTCAAGAGCTTAAAACTCTTGTGCTAAGGCAGTGATGGGAGTTTTATCTGTCTTGAGGTGTGCTTTTAGCTCCAAGTCATCTGATGCTCCTCCAAACACACAACCGTTAGAATTTGGGGTCTTTCAGGACATTTGTGCTGTGGTGGTGGCGGGAACGATGAATCCCCGTGACAACCCTTTTCATTGAACGTGTCACTGATATCTTCTTTCCCATTTTGGGGGTGACTGTGTTGGGAAAGGACTTTCAGCAGATGGCAGGGCAGGGTTGCACAGCTAATGAGCCATCAAAGCGTGCTTCTTTGCAGGCAGGTCAGCTCAGAGGGTTGTGTTCTCCCTCACTCTCCTCTCCCTCTGCTGCAGGTGGCTCCAACGGAGACCTCTGGTTAGAAAAGTGTTAATGGCAGAGGAGGAAGACTTTCCTTTTTTCTCCCACCCCCCCGCATTGCAGCTTTTAAGTTTGGAAAGCATGTGCGTTGATTTTAATATAAAGTAGCCATTGATGTGAGATGCCAGGAATAAAAGGCGCTTTTCTTTTTTCTTTGGCATTGAGTCATTGTACAGTTAGTTTTGTGGCAGTGCATTTGTGAATGCATTTGTGTGCGTGTGTGTGTAGGGGGGTGTAGAAAAAGGCACTAGCAGCACACTAGCAGAATAGATTCATTTAGAAACCATTAGATTCTGCTCTATCAATCTTCTTAATGCCCTCTCTGGGTGTCAGTCAAACTTCTTCTCCTTTGGATTTTCACTCCTGGGTACCTTCAGTTGTACCCATGCACATCTGATTGGAAACACACACACAGATACGAGAGAGAGAAAATTCTTCTACACTGCTCTATGCTAATAGCACCAAACCTTCTCTCATCATCACTGAAAGCTGCATTGTTTTAGAGTTTTCCTTAGGAATGCTGCATAATTATAGGGCATTGTCCCACCACCCTCCTTTAATGTAAGTAATACCAGTAATTGTGCTTTTCACCTATTGATTTCAATATGGGGGAAGGGACTTGGACAGACTGGATAGATGGGCCAATGTTAATGGCATGGCCTTCAATGAGGCCAAGTGCCAGGTCCTACACTTGGGCCACACCAACCCCATGGATGGCTACAGGCTTGGGGCAGTGTGGTTGGAGCTGCCTGGCAGAAAAGGACCTGGGGGTGCTGGTCGACAGGAGGCTGAACATGAGCCAGCAGTGTGCCCAGGTGGCCAAGAAGACCAAGGGCATCCTGGCTTGCATAAGGAATAGTGTGACCAGCAGCAGTAGGGAGGTGATTGTCCCCCTGTGCTCAGCACTGGTGAGGCCACCCCTTGAGTCTGGTGTCCAGTTCTGGGCACCTCAACACAAGAGAGATCTGGAGGTGCTGGAGCGAGTGCAGNAATGATTCTATGATTCTATGAATGCTGTCTTCCCTCGTAAAGGAACAAAGACCCAGGTTGAGAGAACCTCCTGTAGCTACATGATGATAAGTGAGATGCCCTACCTTGACTCAGCAGCAAAGAGCTATTTCTTATTTATTTTTTTAAAATTAAATTTATATATATATATATTTAAAGTGATAACATTTAGCTAGAGTAACTGCCTGTGAGAGCTTGCTTGGCTGTGGCTCAGCTCTACTAACTCCTGTGCTGTGGTTCAGTCTCTCCACACACATCTCTTCCCACCACAGTCACCAAGGGGCTTTCCTCCAGCGACCATCTGCAAGGAAGGCCATGCTCAATATAACACGTGAAATTACTTCTTTTTGGGGAAAAAGAGGTCCTTTCAGGGAAAGGGGGGGAGGACCCCTTGACCATTACTCCCCATTCCGTGGGCTTGGTCCTGCCTATTTCACTCATCCTTTAACATCCTCATGCCGTACAACTGCCGTGTTGCAATCACAGAATCACAGACTGGTGGGGGTTGGAAGGGACCTCTGAAGATCATCCAGTCCAATCCCCTGCCAGAGCAGGTTGGACAGGAGCGAGTCCAGGTGGCTTTGAACGTCTACAGAGATGGAAATTCCACCATCTCTTTGGGCAGCGGTTCCAGGGCTCAACCATCATCACAGTTCCACTTGTGACAAGTGCCCCTTGTCCTGTCCCCAGGCACCAAGAAGAGTCTGGCCCCGTCCTCTTGCCCCCCTACTCTTTAAATATTGCTCAGAATTGAGGACATCCCCTCTCAGTCAGCTCTTCTAGAGGTGAACAGCCCCAGGTTCCTCAGCCTTTTCTCAGCAGAGAGGTGCTCCAGTCCCTGAGCATCTTTGTAGCTTCTGCTGGACTCTTTCCAGTAGTTCCCTGTCCTTCTTGGACTGGGGGGCCAAGAACTGGACACAGTAGGACTTTCAGTCTCCACATCTGCTCTTTTGCAGGCACGTTGTTTGACATCAAGGTGTTTGTGTGTCTGCCTGCCTCACTGGTACCTGTGGATCTTTCTGGCTTTCTGCCCTCAGTGGTGGGGAAATATTGAGGCTTAATGGAAGCTTAGCAACTGATGGCTCCATGGTCTTCATTTTGACACTTACTTTTTTCCTTAGCAGAAATACTGTATTTGGCTGGCTAATGCTGTAGCATTTCTTGTTTCCAACATCTTTTTTTTTTTTTTTTGGTGACAATTTCGCAGCTCCAAAATGTCAACGTGTTGTTATTTCACCTCAACGTGGAGAAATGTGTGTTAAATACTGAGGGCCCGTGCTATTTATTCATTCCTGCTAACTGCCCGGCACGAAATCTTGTGCTTTAGACCACTTCTTGCATATTTACAAGTGTTACTGCACCGTGTCAGAAAGCCAGAAGTGCTTGGAGTGACTTTCCTGGCCACCCTGGGACACGGTGCGTGTCTCGTCTGAGGTGTCTGTGCACGGCTGATCACTCTCAAATACTTCTGCAGACCCCATTCCCATCCTGGCAAGGGAGGGCACTACACCAGCACGTGTCTGGAAACAACGTGATTGGGTGTTTGTGCACTTGGCTTTGCAAAAATACAACTTTTAAACCCATCTTGGGGCATATGTGAAGCTCTGAAGGAAAGCCCCCGCTGGGGTGTCACTCCTCATGGCTGTCAGCCAAGTGGCTGAGAAATGCTTTGCACCTTGGTGCACATCACACAACATTTCTATCTGAATGGGGAAATAAAAGCACATTTGAGCCCAAAATACTTCTTTAGTCCTCTCCCCGGCTGGTCTGAGCTCTGTGCTTTGTGTTAGTGGTCATAGAAGGGGCAGCATTTGACCTCAAGCTGCCGAAAGCTTTGGAAAATAAGCATGTTCTGAACAGCCTGATGATGCTGGAGCATTTCTGATGTCTCCACATCATTGCCAGCTGCTCTCTGTGTTGTCCTGGGAGGTTTCTGGATGGAATCTGTGTTTGTCCAGGCCTTACAGCCCAGCGTGTTGCAATACTCCAGTACAGCAGTAATATGCTTTGGGAAGGTTAAAGTTAAATAAGAGCAGGTAATGTAATAGAGCTTGGTCAAAATATTGAGAAAGGTGCCCTCAGCTTGGCCACAGGCTTTTAATAAACAAACTGAGATAGTAAGAGATCGTGCTGGTTTATATTTCACTAGAAAATAAAACCTTTTTGAAGAAGTTTACTGGTTTGAGGCCTCAGTGGAAAGATCCGTAATTGCGGGTTATCTGGGCTGGTAAACAGACCCTGGTGCAGCTTGGCTGTAATTGAGGGTGTGGGTCAGGCCGTTTAATTGCTGTCTACTTGGAATAGAAACCTCTCCACTTGTACCCAATTGCTCTGCATCTGATTAAGTAAACAAATTGCCAGCCCCTGAGCTGCAGGATGTCCCATGGGAGGGTCTGCTCACCCAGGACCTGTGGGGCCAGGGGAGCATCTTCAACCCCCTTCTTCCCACCTGGTGAGAAGGGACCTAATTAAAATCCCAAATGAAACCCTGAGCCACTTTTGTGGAAGGATGAAATTAGAAAGGGGAGATGGTGGAGGCAGCTGGGAATGTGGGAGTCTGTGGTCCATCCTGGGTTTCTCCTCTTTCACTTGGCACATCTGAGCGTCTTCCCTGGCTGCTGTTTCCCTGCTTTGCTAGTTCTTCCTCGGGGCAAGAAGCATTCACAAGGTGTTTTATGTGCTTCTGACATACAAGTGCTATTGTACTATGGAAGTCCAATAAAAGTTAGTATTTTTGTCCTGAGGTTCCAAGCAGGCGTTTCAAGAGAAAAGCTAGCGTGCCAGCCAGCTTGTGATGCTGGATTGTACAGTTTGATTGCAGCAAGGGCTCTCTGAGGCTCCTGATCCCTGAGTCGATGTCATTGGTAAAGATGGTGCTGTTTATTCCCAATCTGTACATTAAAAAAAAGAAAAGGACAGCAGGCTGGATCTGTGCTGCTTTCTGTCAGACTGACTTTAATACCCTCATCGTTATTTTTCTTATCTCCTTCTGAATCTGGACTTTCTACTGGGCTTCTCTGTGTAATTTAGGGCCTCTCCTGAATTTCAGAGTGTTTATTCAGAACCCTCTTAAACCATGCTTCTCTGGTGCTGTGGAGGAAAATCAAATTAAAAGACTTAACAATGATATTGATAATGATATATATATATATGATAATGCATCCCTTGAGCCACCGTGGTGCGCAGAGGGCATCACAGCACAACCAGCACCTCCCAACACTGTAACCCACAGTTAACTCTGTGTTTTTACTGCTCCCGTCCCCCCCCCAGCCCCACACGGCAGCCAGATTGGCCGGTGTGGTCTGGCTGCTCGGGATATTTGTGATGCAAAGCAATTACAAGCCTGGCTGGTTTTTACAGTTCCGTTGTGCCCCTGAGACAGCGCAGCTTGGCCAGAGCAGGGCTGGAGAATCTGCTTTTCAGGCTGCACGGCCTTTGGAGGAGAGACTTGGGGTTTGTTCTGTGCCTGCGCACTTTCTGAACGGGGGTGGTGTCCGAGGTTGCAGCGTGGGGCTGGCTTTGCAAACTCCTTCTAATCCATGAGCTGAGAACTCCTGTTTAGAGACACAAACTAGCAACTGGAGGACAACCCCCCCCTACACACACACACACACATTTGCATCATGAAATATTGCAGTCACTGCGATGGTCTGAGGTTTAACACTGCTCAGCCGCCCCCGACTTTGGTTTTGCTGCCCAGCACAAGGTGTTGCTCCTCGAGGAAGCGCTGTTTATCACATCCTCCTTCCCTTCGAATAAAGCCAGGACTTAGAGCAAGGTTTTTCCTTGTTCGAAACACACACCAAACCTGTGGAATTACTCCATAGCTCAAACGTGTAGACTTGAAAAACTGTCTGTCAGAGAAAGAAAATTTTCCAACTGAGGGAGAGTGGCTGTTTGGTTTCTTTTCCCTCTCCGTTGATGGGTGTGTGCCTGGGCATGATTTCAGTCCTTCCTTCCTACTTAGTGGACCAAATGTTTGAGTGGGTGTGAAACCTGCAAGGAAGCAAAGCGAGCAATGAGCAACAGAAGTGTGGTGTTGCTTGTGTGACACTGTGTGGTAATGTCTCGGCATAGCTACCTCCAAGAAAGGCTCCTGGTGGCAGCAGTAGGACATGGAGGAGGAGGAGGAAAAGGAGGAGGAGGAGGAGGAGGAGTGTTCTCAAAGGCACTTAAGTGGGTTGGTAGGTCTCTGTCAAGATGTTTCTTCAGTCTGTATGAGAAAAAAACATGTGAGTAGAGCAAATCCACTTCAGGCTTGACTGGGATGTGGAAGGGGCTGCATGTTCCCTGCCCCAGATTGCTCTCTTTTGGCTTTTTGGGTTTTTTTGGCCAGAACATTGCCAGAGGTTTTGCAGAACACGTCTCAGGGAGGGGCTGAGGACTGCTCGGCTCTTCAGCTAATGGGGCATTTCAGGGCATATGTGAAATACATGTATTTCAAGGTAGGATGTACTAATGTGTGAAGAAAGATCACCTTTTTGGGGGATGTTTTTTCCTTGGGTAAATGTAAGACAAGTGCCTTTTAGATGCCAGTCCCCAGACAAGTGAGAGAGAAAAGCCCAGCAGCCTCAAGGCTTCCCGGAGTCCTGGGTACACGGTAGCTGAAGGGCCCAGGTTTATTATATTAAAGGCCACCTGGGGCCAGGACAGACTAATTAATAATATTTACCATTGCTGCTTTTTTGGTGTGTTGGATATTGTCTGTGTTCTGGCTTTTTTTTTTTTTTTTAATAGAACTTCCTAGTTTTAAGCTATCATAAACACACATTCATCTTTCTCTTTGTACTTCTGATAAGAGCTGCGGAAAGTTGCATGAAGGAAGTTTTGTGAGTGTCCCCGGGAGCAGGGTTGCTCTGGCAGAGTCCCTGGTGTCTTTTTTTTTGCCTTGCTCTAAATTCACATCAAATGAATAACCCTGCTGTAACTTGGGCTCCTGAATCTGAAATAAGATGCAGGTCAAGGAGCCCATCCTGATGTTTGACCAGGCAAGCCTAAGGTGGTGTTATGGAAGGTGGAGGTAAACATCTGGATTTTCCCTACAAACCAGGGTTCTCCTCATCGCAGGTGCCTGGCTCCAGGCAGTTGGTGCATGGATGCTTGGCCAAAGCCCTGCCTTTTCCCTTGCATCATTCATTGCTTTGGGACAGCGCTGTCGCCCGCCCTGCCTCAACCCCTGGAACTTCAGCCCTTATCTTTGGTTACAGAAACACCTGGCAGCTTTGCCCTCTTTGAGAGAGGTGCCCAGGTGTCTACAGAGGAAAGAGGTCTTTTTTCTAGTCTTCTCTCAGTGACAGGACGGGGGGTAATGGGCACAAACTTGAACACAGGAAGTTCCATCTCAACGCGAGGAGGAACTTCTTTCCTGTGAGGGTGGCAGAGCCCTGGCAGAGGCTGCCCAGAGAGGTGGGGGAGTCTCCATCTGTGGAGACATTCGAACCAACCTGGACATGTTCCTGTAGGTCCTGCTCTGGGTGACCCTGCTCTGGCAGGGGGTCAGACTGGATGATCTCCAGAGATCCCTTCTAACCCCAGAGCATTCTGTGATTCTGTGGGGAATTCTGGCTTTGTCTGGAAAAGGCTTTCGGTTTCAGCTTATTTTTCTGCTGAGTAAATAAAGATGCTACTAGTGTTACGAGCTGGGGACTGTGGGGCACACGACTCAATAAAAGCCCAGAAAGATGCTATGTATTCTCCTAATCATTTTGTTACGCCACAACAACTTACAGAATACCTACATTGTGCATACAGGGTGTATCCTTAAAGAGCCATTAAAATTGATTCTGCATCGTAATTAAGCTGTCACTTTGGTTTTTTCTTGATTAAAGATATTTTGTGCTGTGCTTTGCAAGTTATCTTGAGGGCCAGAGTGTAAAACAAGGACTCCTTCCAGATACAGGAGTTATGGGCACTGCTGCCTGTTGATACTTTAACACCACCTCTCATGCACCACCACCTTTTCGCCCAGGTTGTGCAACGTGTGGCTGACCCTTGAGTTTCCCTCCTGGTAGTCTCAGATGCCCTTTTCCAGTCACTTTTAGGACCTGACATCAGTTACCATGTGCGTGCTGCTCCCATTTCTATTCCCATTGGGAGGTCCATACCCTTGGGAGCTCTCAGCCCTCATTTGGGGTTCCACAGAGGTCTGTGTTTGGAACCAGAGACACCTTCACAGGACCTTCCGAGAGCAATTTTGGGGGGTCTTGTTCAATTCTTGTTCCCCTTGAAGTTAGTGACAGTCTTGCCACTGTCACAGGACTGGATTAGGCCCTGAAAGACCTGGTGGTCACATAGAAAACAACAGGTTTTTTTTGGTCTAAGTTTCTTCTATTTTTCTTCTCTCTCTTTTGTAGCTAGGAAGCTATTAAACCAAAAAAGTCAAGATTTTTATATCTTAGGAATACACCACCTCTGCCTGTTTCCTGCAGAAAACTTCCAGTCTTTCTTCAAGGTAGAATAATAGGTGTGAGTAGCAAACAGCCTCAAGGAATAACAGGCTGAATTTCAATATAATGCAACTCCATTTTTTTTTTTTACACCCAGAGAAGTGAAATCAGGGCTAAATTGGGATTAGTAGTTTATGTTTGTGAGATTCACTGTTTTTTCTTTGAAGGCTGTGTTTTAGAAAATCATCAGTGCTCGGGATGGAAAGCACCTTTGCAGTCACTTCTTTAAAATCCTGCCTATTCATTTTGCATTAAATCTCCACATCTGTGTTATGCCTGTTTTGCTGACACATCCCACTGTATACAGTTAATTTCATCAGAAATCCTCTGCCGTACAGTCCTTCATGTTTAATGCAGTTCAGGGGGCAGACAGGAGATGTAAACTCCAGTAGACTCTTCAATACCTAAATTGGGTGTGAACATATGTCTTTCCTGTGTGTTCATACTTCCAGGTTCTCTGACAGATAGTTCTCATATTTTGGTCTAAGTAGAGAGCCTAAATAGTTTTCTAAGGAACAATTAATTGACTGCATCTATAATCAAAAGCGTAAACTGAGTGGCCCAAATTCTTCCACAAGATTAATTTTATCCTCTACCAAGAAATCTGCTGCTCTTTACCCATTTCACCAACACAAACGCAGATGTTGCTGATTCATAGGTGAAAATATTTGTTGTTAAATTAGTGATTGTTTTCAGGAAGTTTTGACTTTCATCTGTGTAGGTGGTCCAGAAATTCCTTCTAGTCATCCAATAATCTGTAACGTTGCAGACCTCTCTACCCTGTGTGCCACAGAAACGGAAGAACTTCCTGTCAGGTTCAGGAGCACATCTCCTACTCTTTGGGCCAATCTGGTGCAGACATGGTCCTGAAGGATAGGTCTGAGTCTTCCTGGAGCCAATGTGGACAGAGGAGCCCTTCCTTCCTCAAACTCCCATGAGAATTGCTGTTGAGCGAGAGGTGGTCCTGGCAGGTCCTTCAGGCACCAATGAACAGGGGCAGATTTGTTGAGAATTAGGCCTCAGTGAATTCCACAGCAGAAATATCTTATGGGATGTATAAAATAAATGCAACGAATACAGTAATTAATGGTATTGCTTCAAGCTCTCTGCAACCTCAGGCAGACCTTCCAATACATGGGTTTGTGCAGGGGGTGAATTCACTGACAGAGTATCAATGGGCTGGGTTTGCCCGACTGGTGTTGCACCATCAGAGCTCTGGAGATTGGAATTTCAGGGTGTATCTCACTCGCCTCTACACACCTCGTCACATCTGTCTCTTCCCACCAGATACATTTTCTTCATAGCCTGCAAACATCTGTCTTTTTGGGAAGGCGTCGTCCCTGAGAGCTATCCTGCCTGGAATCTCTGATGCTTTGATAACACAAGTGTTAGTTAATCCTACAAACACTGCTGTTAGGTTTTGTCTAGCTGTTCCAATCAGTCCCTGGCAAGAACCTGAGATACTGCTCTGTGCTCCCTTTACTTTTTATTTTGTTTTTTTCCTGTCCCTTCATTTCCATCCTCAAGGGTTGGGCAGGTTTGTGACTGAGCTGAGCACCATTTCTTCAGACAGGAATTTTCAATGGACTCTGTGCTATTGGTCTTCCTCTCCTTTTTTTTTTCCTATGATCATCACAATATGTATCAGTGCAGCTCTAAAAGGCTGGATGTGTGTTTCTGGGTGGTAGAACACAGATGGCTTCCTTCTGGATGCAGATCTCCTAAGGCCTGTTGGGTGTTGTTGCTGCTCATCTGCTCCCCTTTGGCGAGGACAACATCGCCCTTTCTCCTATTTAGAATTTTGCTTCTTGACGCTGATCCCAGAAAAAAAAGGCCAGACTGGCCCTCCATCTTCTCTAGGACCAACATCTCCAAAACCAATATGGGACTTCCCCCTTCTGGTCAGCCTTGAGGTGTTCCCAGGAGCCCTGTTCCTGTGGTGGCACCACCACCATCACAAACGCTGATGCTCAGTGTGGAGCTCACCTGTGTGCACAGTGGAGTAATAGCAAATACCCTCTCCAAAAAGTTTTGAGGTGGTGATTTTACTCCTTTTTTATCTTTATGGCATATTGTGCAAGTTTTGTTGCTGTGCTGCCATGAGTTCTGTGCCCAAAACCCATTTCTTTTGCCTTCTCTCAGCCTGTGCTCCCACGGATGGCTGAACAAGGTCCTCTGATGTACCCTTTGATATTCCCTGATTATCTTATGGAAATGAGCCCTCCTGAAATGGACTGAGTTCTTTCTCATGAAAGATGCCTCCCAGCTGTCTTTCTGGATGATTTTGATTTCCCATTGCCCCTGGGGCTGTTCAAAGGTTTCTTTGGAGTCTGAAATCCGAGCCTGTGTCTCGAAGCAGAGAAAGCCAGAAGACCGCTCCTGATGGGTCATTATGATTCTCTCTGAATTTTGATGCCTGGTGTGTGTTCTCCCATGCTGGCCTTGTGTGTAACACAAGCCAGAGTGCTCTGGGTCGGTGCTGTGTTTTTCTTTTCTTTCCTTTCCCTTCCCTTTATTTTTTTTTCCCCTTCTTTTCCTTTTTCCCTTGTTTGTGTTATGCTTGGGTTGATATTCAGACCTCACTCTGTTCTTTTTGGCTGCTGGTTCTCAGTAAGAAAAATTCTTTCAAGAATGTTGTGACTCTGGGTTTTTCAGGTAAAAACGTTGCTTTACTTGTTTGAAGAGTGTGATTTGAACTTTAAAAAGAAATGAAGAGGATATCTATTTGTTGAGTGGTGATAATGGAAAGGCCTGGATAATCACAGGATTATTTCATCTGTCTTGAAATTATTTACTCAATTGAAGTAAGTTTTGTGGCTTTTTGAACATGCTGTATTTTTATGGAAACGAATTTGTATTTAAGGAGTTAAAACCATAGCAAATTAGAACAGAGGCAGCTAGTGGACAGTGGCTTCTAGATATCAGAGGTAGCTCAATACAAAATAATGTTTTTCAAGTTAAGGATTCCCAAGTTCCTACTGATGGGGAGTGGGTTGTCCCACTAAAACTCAGGTTACCCTGCTTTAGGATGCAGATTCCCACTTGTGTGTGATAGCATCACCTCACACTCCTCCCTGGAACTGACTCTGATGTTCAGTCAAAGCCTCTGTCAGGTTTTTAAAGATGATTTTGCCAGAGAAAATGCTTTGTTTGCCCCAGCTTCCAAGATACCAAAACTGTGCTTGGCGATGAGCAACACACTGTTGTCTCTTGTTAATTGTCTTTGAAGTAAGACCTGTGCCTCCATGCAGGGACTGGCAAATGCAGGTGCCTTCCCATCATGTTTTTGCAGAGGATGGGCAGCATGAGCTCCTTGATATCTTGGTTTGGCAAACCTTCAGTTATCAGGGACACATTCACAGTATTAATTTTTTAGTCTAGAAACCATATGTTTATTTAATTGCTAGTGGAATTATTTTGTGTCTTGGTACATTGATTTATTATTAGCTGGCTTTGTGGTGTTATAAAAGTAAGACAAAGTCAAGTGAGCCACCTCGTGAGTCAAGCAAGGACACTTGCTGGGATATGTGTGTACCTTGATGTGCTGGGTTGGAGACATCCAGGCAGGAGGCATCTGGGCATCCAGGATGGGGGATCCAGGGGTGCCCTCTTGCTGGAGGGGTTCAAGGCCAGGGTGGACAGAGCTTTGAGCAACATGGTCTAATGGGAGGTGTCCCTGCCCAGGTCAGGTGAGTTTGAACTATATTATATTTAAGGTCCCTTTTGGACCAAACCATTCTATGATTCTTTAAGGTGGTGGAGAAAGTGGCTGGGTGAGGAGACAGAAGCGTTTGAGTTATCTTGAAGGTTTGGTGGTTGTTTGTAGTCAAGGCTTGTGAAAGTGCTTGGAAGTACTGAAGCAGGAGGGCAGCTGATGTACCTTGGCCTTCCCCTTGTGGTTTTATGTAAAGAGTGTTTTGAACAACCTGCAGCTTCGGAGCAAACCTTTTTCCTGGTTTAATTTCCCAGCTTGTTTTAATGCTCTTGGTAGGAAGAAGAAATGGGTGAGCAGGACAGCAGGTAAATGTGCTAAGGTCAGAACACTTCATCTGTCAGCTGCTGTGCTTGAACTTCTGTGTATGTCTCTCAGTGCCCCATCCCTCATTGTGATAGGATGAAATTGCTTGCAGAAGGGTGTTTGCACGCAGAGCAAACGTCGCATCTTGCTGTGTCGTGCTAGCCTGCCCTGCTACCCTGCTGGCTGTGATGTGTCTCAGCAGTCCATGGGGATGTGGATGCTCCCCCCTTCATTGTTCTTTCTCTCCACAGAGTTTCANGCCCAGGGAGGGGGTAGAGTCCCCATCCCTGACTGTGTTTCAGAGTAGATTGGATGTGGTGTTGAGGGATCTGGTGTAGGGGAGAACTTGTAGAGTGGGGCTGATGGTTGGACTTGATGATCCCAAGGGTCTCTTCCAACCTAAATGATTCTATGATTCTATGATTCAGTCAATGTTCAACCCCAATAAATGTTTTGCTTCCAGCTCTCGGGTTGCTGCGCTTAGTGCGTCAATTCTTTAGCTATATTGGCGAAAAAAAAACCCCAAGGGTTAAAAGATGATTTCCAATTCAGTAATTCCAAAGGGGTATTTCCTACCCCTTAATGAAAAAATAAACAAACACAGAAGCAAAGAGGGCAGCCTCCTCCCAAAACCAGACTCACTCTACCTGTTCCGGGTGGTCAGTTGGGAATTAGCCCTCAGTGTGAAGAGGATCAGGTAACACGCAATGGTGCAGAGGAGACTGGGCAAGGCAGAGCTCTCCAGGTGACTCCAGAGGCTTCTAATTTTAAAAACTTAATAGGAAGTAAATAAAATTAAATAGGAAATGCAAAAGGTGTTAAAGCTCTGGGTGAATTTTCAAAGGGATGGCCTTTCCCCCTAAATTTTCCAGGAAAAAGGCTTTAATGCATGCCTGGGTTTGAAGCTCATTTTTCTTCGCAGACAGAGCTGAGTTTTTCATGGACCATCCTTCTACCAGGGTTGAAGGGACCAGTCCCAGCACCTCCTCTGTGAAAAGGGCCCAGCAGACCTTCCCAGACAATCAGCCTTAAGGTACAGGAGCAGAAGGAGGGGTTTCTTTGGGGTTTTTATTCCTACTCCTCTTAAACCAGCAGGCCAACAGGCATTTGTATTTCATCCAGATGATTGTCTGTTTGTTTGGAGAATTTGGTGTGGCTTAAAGTCCAAGTTTTCTTTGGATCAGGCTTTTAGGATTTGGTTTGATTTATTTCCAGTGACACCACTGAAATGCAGCTTCCTTCTTTTTTTTTTTTTTTTCCATCTCTGCCGACCTGCTAAGTTAAAATAAACATAATGTTTTGATGTATTTCTTTATTTATTTTAGTCACTGCAGAGGCAAGAATGTGGAGTGAGAAGCTTTGATTAAATTTTGAGCATAGTCAGATTAGCCAGGACAGGTGCCTGGCAGCTTTGGTGCACTTGTTACTTGGGAAGTTTGTTTTTAGGCTAATTTTTCGTGTTCATCTTGGGGTCCTTGGCAAAGCACGTTTTTTTATGGCCATGTCTCCATGCAAACTGCACAAGCAGGTTCAACAGGACCGTGGCGGTGTGTCCAGTTCTGGGCCCCTCAGTTCCAGAAGGACAGGGAACTGCTGGAGAGAGTCCAGGGCAGGGCTACCAAGATGATGAAGGGAGTGGAGCATCTCCCATAGAAGGAAAGGCTGAGGGAGCTGGGTCTCTTGAGCTTGGAGAAGAGGAGGCTGAGGGGGGACCTTATTAATGTTTATAAATATGTAAAGGGTGAGTGTCAGGAGGATGGAGCCAGGCTCTTCTCGGTGACATCCAAGGATAGGACAAGGGGCAATGGGTGCAAGCTGGAACAGAGGAGGTTCCACTTGAATATGAGGAAAAACTTCTTCACAGTGAAGGTGACTGAATGGGCTGCCCAGAGAGGTTGTGGAGTCTCCTTCTCTGGAGACATTCAAAACTCGCCTGGACATGTTCCTCTGTGATGTTCTCTAGGTGTTCCTGCTCTGGCAGGGGGTTGGACTGGATGATTGTTCAAGGTCCCTTCCAATCCCTGACATTCTGTGATTCTGTGAAATGAGTCTTGACTGCAGTTGCTTCTCTGCTGTGCTCTTAAAATACCAGAGCAGGAGGGTGATGGTCTTGCTGGGCATGGATATGGTTTTTGTGTCAAGCGTGGTGCTAAAAAGGGAAGGGTCATTGTATCCCATTGAAGAAATGTCATCCATTCTCAGCTGTATTTAGACAAGAGCTGTGTGTTTGGGTGTTTAGGAAGAGCTGGGGGGTGTATTTAGGTGTATTAGGAAGAGCTGGGGTGTTTAGGTGTGTCTAAGCATGGCTGAACAGCAGTACACAGCAGCAAGGTGTCCCTGACACTGCGGATTCAAGGAACTTGTCCAAAATTCATGCACAGAGTTTAGTCCCTAGCTTATTTTGTGCAATTTGTCCCCAGCTACATTGCTTCAGGTGAAAAAAGACCAAAGCTCTGGCATGGTTCTGCGCTGCAGCCAGCATGTCCCATTGAGGTACATAGTTGCTCTCCCACCCCCGGGGCTACTTGCAGGCACGCTGTGAGCAGGTTTGATGTCCCTGGTCCATCTGTTCTCACCAGGGACTGGTGGCCAGAGCATGGTGCCCTGTCAGTCTGGGGGTGTGCAGAAGTGGAGAAGTTGGATTTCATACAATCATAGAATGGTTGGGGTTGGAAGGGACCTTAAAGACCATCCAGTCCCACACCTGGGCAGAGACACCTCCCACCAGACCAGGTTGCTCCAAGCCCGCTCCAACCTGCCCTTGAACCCCTCCAGGGATGGGGCAGCCACAGCTTCACAACAGGGTCTCACCACCCTCACAGGAAGGAATTTCTTCCTAATATCTTGTCTAAATCTGTCCTCTTCCAGTTTAAAACTATTTCCCCTCATCCCATCACTACATGCCTTTGTAAAATGTCCCTCTCCAGTTTTCCTGTAGCCCCTTTAGGGACTGGAAGGGGCTCCAAGGTCTCCCTGGAGCCCCCTCTTCTCTGGAGTGAATGTGGTCTCAGGACAGCCCAGCATGGATGGATGTACTGGAGAGCTCCCAGGAATGGCATAGTCATTGCAGAGTCAGTTACGGGGAGCATTGCCTTTAATCTGTACACCAAGGTTTGTTGGTTTTGGCAGCTGGAGATGGAACTAGTTGGGAGCTGCTGGCAGCAACCAGTGTTATTCTGGAGATCCTGCCTCTGATGCTTGGGACTGGGAACGTCTAGGTTCTGCTCCAGGCAAGAGCTTCTCATTTTCCTCTGCTGCTGGTTGCCTCTGCCCACATGCTACAATGCAGAGTGTGTAGTGAGCTCAGAGGACTGGAGAAGGGATAATATAAACTGGTTTTGATTTAAGTACTGAAATCTTTTTGATATTTGGGAGCCAGCCTGTGGTCCTGGAGCTGGCAGGGGGGCTCTGGTATTAGTTTAATTGAAATAAATTTTGAATAATGTCAAATCAGTATAAAGGGGGGAAAGGTGTTCTTTGAGAGGACATACTGTGAATAATATTTTGCCCTCATTTAGCCTCTTTAATCTATAGATTAAAAATCCATAAATTGCATGTTAATGCATTCATGTAGCAAATGGGCTTGGTGAGCAACTGCACACAGAAAGTGGTTGCATGAGATAGATCAAAGTGGGGATAATGGAATTTATCCATGTTAGGAATTACAGCAATCGTGCACGTGAAGAAAAAGAGATTGGAAAGAGTTAATTGACTTCTTCAAAGCCTCAAAATTAGGAGGGGAATCTGGGGGTGTGGCCCCTGAACTTTTCAGTTTCTCCAAGAAACTCTGAAAGAAATACCCTTTGGATAGTCACCAAGCTGAAGGCTCCCTGAATCTCTGCTTGCTTCTTACATTTCTAATTCAGCCCAGTGTAAAGTAGTTAATGGGGCATAAAAAGGAAATAAACTCAATATACATTGTATATATACCTACATACAGATATATATATCAAAAAAATAAATGTGTAGATGTCTCCCTCTCTCCAGGAAAGTCCCTTTAGAAACCTCCATGAGTAACACGGGTTGCAAGCTGCAAGGAAGCTGACTGTCAGCTGTGCTATTTCCAGCTACTCTTCACGTTCTTCCTTTTTTTGATGTATTTCCCCAAACCCAAAGCTGGCCTACCAGTAGTAAGGCCCCGTGAGGACAGTGTGTTTCACATCTCCATGATGTGCTTCTCAGTGGTACTATTATGCCTTATTTTAGGGCCAACTGAGCATTATAAGCAGAGTGGAGTTCAAGCTTTTACTATTTATTTTTGGTTTTTTTTTGTGCATCATGAGCTCTTCCAATGAAAGATTTTTCCCAAAGTCTTTCCCTTCAAACCCAGGATGCCCAGTACAGCAGTCTGGGAAAGTCTTTGCAGGGGCAGGAATTTGGGTTTGTGCAAGGCCAGGCTGGATAAACTCTGCAGTTCTCACCTGGCTCTTCAAAAGAGCTGGGCTGACCCCCGGCAGGAACCGCCTGTGTCAGCTCACGGGGGTTTTGTCATTCTTCTTTCCCAATTATAAATGCTCACGTGTCACCGAGCTCGTGCGGTTCCTAGAGATAAATACTTAAAAATCAGTCTGGATTCCACTCTCCTCACCTGTCTTTTTTTTTAGGAGAGCAGATCCCAGGGCTTTCACAGTGGGGGAGAGGGAGGATGCGACCAGGGGGACGCTGTAGGTAATTTCCAATGGCAATAGCAGTCAATAATTGTTCCATTTGGAAATTGCCAAAAGCCTTTCCCTGGAGGAGCATGGCTCTGGCACTGAAATCCACTGCCAGTCATGGGCTCTTCACCCTCACTGCTTCTCAGGGGCATTCCCGCAGCAAGTCAGTGTATCTCATGGATCTGCAGGCTGCAAGATCAAAAAGCAGTTTTAAGAGGACCGAAGGACACATACAAGTCACCCAGGATTTGGTTACTAGTGCTGGCTTACCACTATTTCACTTTCTGGGGAGAATAGGTTTTCATAGGGAATTTGAAGAGAAAGTGGGGATTGCCTGACAGCACTTAACCTTCTTTAAAAATTCATCTTTGGAATGTGGTTATTTCTATTTGTCATCTTTCTGGCAATAATTATTTTGATTATCAAAAAAGATGGGCAGGACGAGACTGAGTCTGGAATTCGCCCTGGCTGTACTTTACCTTCTTAGGTATTTTGAAGAGGGAAGCTGTTCCTCCAGCTTAAGAGAGAAACGTTCTATGTCTTCCTTCTTCAGGCAACTAATTGATTTCTTCAGGGTAATAGCTGGGGAGCCTTGCTATGGTGATAAACACAATTTGAATCTTTCTCAGAAACATGAATTTTATATTTTACAGAAACCTTGGTTATTTGTTAAAGTCCTCTTTTGAATGATTGTTTTTTTTCATCCCAAGATCTGTTCACAAAAGTAGTTGATGACAAACCAGCCCAACTTTGCTTTAAGGAAAGCCTTGAGGACAGGATTTCATAGAATGACAGAATCACAGAATTGTCTGGGTTGGAAGGGATCTCAAAGCCCATCCGGTGCCACCACCTGCCCTGGGCACGGACACCTCCCACCAGACCAGTTTGCTCAAACCTCCATAGAGTTACAGCTTCCATGAGAAGCACTTGATTAAAGATGACACCAGAGTAATTATGGTCACTGGTTGGTTTGTTTTGATCCTGTTTTAGGGACTCAGGTATGACAGATTTGGGGGAAAAATGGGATGCTCTGACAAGGGAATTTTTTCCCAGGCTGTCCTGCAACATCTTGGAATACTTGGATGCAATCAGCTAGTTACTAGGGTGAAAATCCTTTAAAATATCCTATTTTTTTCCATTTTTCTGGTCTGGTCTGATGACTCCTCACTTGGAGTCTAACTCATATGCTGTTGGTGTTATTTATCCGCACCTCAGTGCTGCCCCGGAGCCTCGGGCAGGGCTCCATGTCTGTCGAACCACCCGTGGTGTTTAGGAGACTGGGGCTTTTCTTTGCCTGTCTCACACTCCCTGCATGGCCCTGGCATCCTCCACAGGAGCCCATATGCCAGGCTCAGCTGTTCCACGGGTTCTCGGGGCTGGAGGGAGTAGAATTTACATGGCACCGGGTGCAGACCTGCTACATGTGATGCCTTGTGAGCATCCTGGTGTCTTTGGAACACTCCTAAAGTTCTTACTTTAATAAGATCTTCTGCTCATGTACCAAGGGTGATGACTTATCTGACACGGGGCTGCCAGAGAAGAGCTGCACTCCTGGTTTGCACTGTTGTCACTGACATGTCATCAGCAGCACTGTGAACCCAGGCTCATCCTGGTCGTGTCGTTTAGAGACAGATTCACACCTAAGGGAACAAGAGGAAATGGCTTCAAGTCGCACCAGGAGAGGTTCAGCTTGGATATCAGGAAAAATTTTCACGCTGAAAGTGTTATCAAGCCTTGGACTGGGCTGCCCAGGGAGATGATTGAGGTACTACCCCTGGAGGGATTCAAAAGATGAGTTGACATAGTGCTTAGTGACATGGGTTAGTGAGGAGTGTCAGGAGGATGGAGCCAGGCTCTTCTCGGTGACATCCAATGACAGGACAAGGGGCAATGGGTGCAAGCTGGAACAGAGGAGGTTCCACTTGAAAATGAAGAAAAACTTCTTTACGGTGAGAGTGAGGGAACCCTGGCAGGGGCTGCCCAGGGAGGTTGTGGAGTCTCCTTCTCTGGAGACATCCCAAACCCGCCTGGAGGCGTTCCTGTGTGACCTGCTCTGGGTGTTCCTGCTCCGGCAGGGGGATTGGACTGGAGGATCTTTCAAGGTCCCTTCCAATCCCTGACGTTCTGTGATTCTTTGATTCTGTGAGTTGTTGTTTTTTATCAGAATTAGGTTGATGGTTGCACTAGATGATCTTAAAGGTGCCTTCCAACCCAGACAATTCTGTGATTCTAATTCAGTTTCTCTCCTGGTTCTGTAGAAAGCAATAAAAAGGTACTGTTTAGAACTGCTCTACTATTTATTATAACTTTGTTCTTCCTTTATTACTACTCTGCTCTTGCTTTTATAGGAGTAAGACCAGGGACAAAGTTAACGAGGTAGAATGCTAGAGCCTGGCATAATGATATGCAAATTACCTAGTATCTCTTTTTCTTGTTGACATGTTATTTTGTTGTAAGCAGGTTTTGCAGGAGGAGGGGTCCTTGCACGTAGCTGAGATGAGTTGCTGTACCAGGAGATGCTGTCCTGGGAGGGCTGTGGTCCATTCCTCTCTGACTTATCAGCTTTTAGGCCTGTCATATGAGGGGTATAAGGGGGTGACGGGGCACATACCTATCTACTGACTTTGCCATTTGCTTCTGGGTTGCAAATTTTGTCTAATCCTGTTTTGAACCTACTGGTCTCACCTGCTACACCAGCCTCCTATGGAGCATGCTCTGGAGACTCACTCCCCTCTGTGTCAGTAAATACTTTTATTTTCTCTATTTTAAACCAATGTCCTATTAATCTGGAGTGCCTTCTGGTCCGGAGAGCCTTGTGGTTCTTCTCCTGTGGCAGACTTTGCTGAATGACAGCTCTGTGTTGGCCTTTGCTGTTGCCCATGGGTATTTTTTCTAGAAACCACAGACTTCTATTTAAAGCATATAAGCCAGGTGAATTTTACATTGTTTTCCTGAATTACACTCTAAAACCCTCCTACACCGCACTTTAGGTAATTATGTACTATTTTGGATTTCATCTTAATTCCTTTATTGGATCTGGCTCTCAGCTGCTTCACACTAATCAGTCTTAGTCAACAGATACACGGGTGGGAGAACAAAGGTGGCTCAAGGATGATAAACACAACAGCCCTGTCTGAGAGACTCCAACACTGCAGGTTTCAAACTAATATTGACAGTTAAGACAGATTTTCTGATGGTAAGAATAAACCCAGTAGTCAGCTGATCCCTGCAGATGCTGTCCCAGTGCAGACCAGCAGCTGTCACCTCTACTTGGCATCACTGGGAGCGCCCAGCATTGATGGCATCAACTCCCCAGTTTGGTGAAGCAGCAGCTTTCATGTTGTCCTGACTTTCAAAGCAAAAATTATAATTCTAAGGGGAGGAGGAAATGTAAGAATACAGCACCATAAAAGAGGGATGATGGTGCTTTGCTTTAAATAAAAGTGACCACTTTTCACTTGATCCCAGAATTGCAGATGGGTTGAGGTTATAAGGGACTCCTGGAGATCATCTGGACCAACCCCCTGCTTGAGCAGGGCCACCCAGACCCAGTTGCCAAGGACTGCGTCTGGATGGTTTTTGTATATCTTCAAAAAGGGACATTCCATAACCTCCCTGTGCCAATGCCTGGTAACCCTCACAGCCAAAACATGTCTCCTTATGTTCAGAGGGACCCTCCTGTGTCTCAGTTTGTGCCCATGACCTCTGGTCCTATCACTGGAAAGAGCCCAGATCTGTCTTCTTTGCACTCTCCCTTCAGGTGCTTATATGTATTAATAAGATCCCCTTAAGTCCTCTCAGCCTTTCCTCATATGTGAGATGTTCCAGACACTTAACCACTTTTGTGGCCCTTCCTTGGACTCTCTTCAGTATGTCCATGTCTGTCTTGTAGTGAGGAACTCTGCACTGGTCCTAGTATTCTAAGTGTGGCCTCACCAGTGCAGAGCAGAGGGGAAGGTCAAGATCTTCTGGCCAAACTTTGTATAATACAGCCCAGTTCATCCTCTTTGCATCAAGGGCACTTTGTTGCCTCATGTTCAACCTGGTGTTCACCAGGACCCCCAGGTCTTTTCCTTCAGACCTTTCCAGCTGAGCAGTCCCTGTCATATGTTGGTGCCTAGAATTGTTCTTCTCCAGGACTTTTTTATTCAGGGATCTGAAACAAGGGCAGGCTCTGAGGATGGTACAGACTTTTTAACTTTGCAGTTATAAATCTGGAAAACTGTTGGTCAAAGAAGAGAATGTCACCTTTGGAAGAAGGCTCAATCCTCTGAATTCAGGCAAGCGGTGAAGGAGCTGTGTCAGCTGGTCACCTTGATGCCCCCACTGTCATCAGTGGGATGGTGACACCTCTAGAGGACAATTTATTGCAAGTAAATGTCTCTCAGAGAGGAAGTGTTCCTTGGGGTGCTGTGTTTCCCCACTGACTGCTGAGGGGGGCTTAATGCTTGGGCTGGACTGGGCTGCTAACTCATAAAGGACTTTGGTGAGCTGAAGCAAGTGCATTCAGTGCGTGCAAGGTCATAAGAATTATAGACATTTAGGAACTTGTTTGAGCTCCTCAGAACTTCTGTGCTGCTTCATGAAACACTTTGTGACCTTTCCTGGTTTCTCATCTGGACAGGTCAGTTATAAAATATTTCACCATGCCCAAAGTTACAAAAACTGAATTTAGGTTTAGAAAAGGTTTATGTATTTCAAACCTGAAATTTATGTTTAGTTTTCCTTTGCTTTCCTTTGGTAACATGGATGGCTGTACAAAATTCAGCATGGTTCTCACTCTTCTAGGCCCATTGGTTTCTTGTGCTCGTCAAACTCCTTCAGAATTTTCTAACTACTGGGTCAGCTCGGTCTGTCTGGGGCAGTGTAAGGATGCTTCAGATGTCCCTGTTGTGCCCAGTTTTCTAAAACTTTAGAACCAGACACGCTGTCTTAAGTTTGTAAGTTATTAATAAAAACAAATGTATTTTTACAAATTAATAAATAACTAAACAAAAAAAAAAAAGATAAAAAACTAGAGAGGTGTAGGATAGCTCTTTGCAGGTTGTTACAATGCCTCGTTGCAAGGTATGAGATCTAGAAAAGGGAGTCTAATCCCATGAGGTGCATGGGGATACCTTTTAAAAATCAATTTTGGAAGAAATCAAGGCAGATGACTTGCAACATAAACCAGACCAGAGTCCTTGACTCCTGAAAGAGTAAATGACAGTGGGAAACACGGGCCTGAGGGGCTGTCTTATCCCTGCCAGTCTAAATCCTTATCCCAAAATATCTTTCATAGGCACCAGAGAGTACCCTAGAGGATGTAAGGTGGCTATTTCATTCAGAGCAAATATTATAAATAGAAAGGGAATAAGTAAATACACTGTATTGACAGGAGGGCATCTTTACTGAGGGTGATTCATGCCAACTGGTAAACTGCCTGCCTCGTGCTAATTTACTTGCCCTACTGACAGCGAGTTTAGTGAATTAATAACACAAACCTTTCCATGGAGTTTCTCCTACTAGATAAACACCCAGGGAGTATTTCTGCTGACTTCTTTTCTTTAAAATTGTGGCTTTCTATATTTCTTTTTATTTTAAGACACTCCTCCCTGTTTGACTTTCCCAATAGAGGTGTGGAAAACAGTGTGCCCCTAAACCTGCTTTCTTTCACAACCCATAATCCCTCATTTCCTCCTGACCCACTGGTCAAGAGCTGTTAAAGTCAGGACAAAATTCCACCAAAAAGCTAAAACCATCTGAAGAAGTAAGTAATGGGTAGATTGAAGCAAATTTCAAGTTGCTTCTTATGCATGTTATGTTGCATGATGCATTATGATACCTCTCAACACAAGAGAGATCTGGAGGGGCTGGAGTGAGCACAGAGGAGGGCAATGAAGCTGGTGAGAGGCCTGGAGAATAAGGCTTATGAGGATCGATTGAGGGAGTTGGGATTGTTTAGTTTGAGGAAGAGGAGGCTGAGGGGAGACCTCATCCCTCTCTACAACAGCTTGAAAGGGCATTGCAGAGAGGTTGGTGCTGGTCTCTTCTCACGGGCAATGAGCGATAGAAGGAGAGGGAATGGCTGCAAGCTGCAGCAGGGTAGGGTTAGGCTGGCCATGAGGAAAAAGTTTTTCCCAGAGAGAGTGGTCAGTCAGTGGAATCAGCTGCCCAGGGAGGTGGTGGAGTCCCCATCCCTGACTGTGTTTCAGAGTAGATTAGATGTGGTGTTGAGGGATCTGGTGTAGGGGAGAACTTGTAGAGTAGGGCTGATGGTTGGACTTGATGATCCCAAGGGTCTCTTCCAACCTGAATGATTCTATGATTCTATGTTTCTCTGTACCAAAGCAGGGTGTATTTTTGTGTAGATTTTGCCAGTGATGTGTGAATTGTGTTCCACCTGTTTTGACTTCTAAATCCAGCTTTGTCTGTGTTGATACTGTACCTTTTATTTATAGCACAAAGTACTTCATCTGAGCTCAGACATTGTCTAATGTCTAAAAGACAATGATTGTGTTAGAAACAGTTCTCCTGCTTTTTCTTCCATCCTTAGTTTTTCTCTCCATATTATCCTCCTGGTCAGCAATGATATGCTTGGGAACAAGCTGGACCTTCTCTGCTTAACAGTTAAAATCTGCTTTGAAATGTGACTTTATGGAAATGTCACATTTACATTTGTCAGATATTAGGACTGTCCAATAGGTTTGGATTTACCAACTTCATCTGAAGTAAGTTTATTGATATCTACTTGAAGCAGCTCCATGGACCCAGTGAGACGACAGGAGGTGACATACTGGGTCTTGGTTCATCAGTACTGTATTGTCCCTAATGCTCAGAGCTGCTGAGCACCTTCAAATCTTGGTACATGTGCTCTTTGCCTTCTGAAAATCATGGAGTCATAAAATGGTTAGAGTTGGAAGGGACCTTAAAGATCCTCTAGTTCCAACCCTCCTGCCTTGGGCAGGGACACCTCCCACCAGACCAGGTTGCTCAAAGCCCCGTCCAACTTGGCCTTTAATCAGAATACATGTCCTTACTGTTTGGCAAGTTTTATTGCTTACTATCAATCATTTTGAAGGCTTATGGGTGCCAGAAGGGCAGAATTTGGCTCAGAGAGTCTTTATTCTACTGTTACAAAATTCTGATCAAGACAGACTGATTTAGGGATTAAATGTGTTTTGGACTTGCTGAGATCCTGCATATATTCTGACTGTGTTTCAGAGTAGATTAGATGTGGTGTTGAGGGATCTGGTGTAGGGGAGAACTTGTAGAGTAGGGCTGATGGTTGGACTTGATGATCCCAGGGGTCTCTTCCAACCTAGATGATTCTATGATTCTATATTTAGAGCTGCTGTAGGTGAATTCTCAACACAGAACTGCACATGGACCTTCCCCTCGTCTGGGGCACGGCGGCTCATTCATTTCTGCAGTTACTGGTTTTGGTGCCACAACGCGAGGATTCGAGTTTCAGATGAAGACACACCAGAGGCTTCTTACCTCATACAAATGGTTGTCTTAATACAAAAAGATGCAGTCACTGGTCAGTCACTGGAATGGACTGCTCAGGGAGGTGGTGGAGTCACTGCCCCTGACTGTGTTTCAGAGTGGATGAGATGTGGTGTTGAGGGATCTGGTGTAGGGGAGAACTTTGTGGAGTGGGGCTGATGGTTGGACTTGATGATCCCAAGGTTCTCTTCCAACCTAAATGATTCTATGACTCTATGATTCTACAGCATTGCTGCAGATGGAGGGAGGTGGGGGAGTAAGTGCACATTAGTCTTGTACTGCAGTACTTTCCTGGAAAATCCTGAAACACCTTTCCATCCTTGTATTGCTTCAAAGATGTGCTAAACCATTAAGAATTAATGGGGGAAAAAAAATGATCATTCTTACTTAATTCAAGCCCTAACCAAGGCATAAATCTAACTCAGCAAAACTAGGAAACTAGTTGGTATCTTTAATTTTAAAAATCTGAAATGGTATCTTTCATTTTAAAGGCTAGCTTGTAGCTATAACTTAGGCACCAAGGCAACATTTTCAGAGCACTAAATTTTCAACTACACATGGAAAAGAAAGAGGTGACTCCTATAGCTGAGTACAAAGCAGTTACCTGATTGAGAAGTCCCATCTTCATGTTAAATTTTCACATTTTCTGACTTCCAGACTTAAAAAAATCTTTGCATTTTAGAAAGGCAGCACATTTAGACTGTGCAGATGTGCCTCTGGGGTAACTTTCTCCGCTGCATTCTGCAGGTTGTATTAGATAAGGGTCAATTCCCTGTCCCACTGACAAGCAGTTTACTTTCATTACATCGCATTTAGCATAAAATAAGAATAAATAAAATCAAATAGAGTGCTCCATTATTTATTTAGAAGGCAGAGCATTTCAAGTCTTCACAGTGCATTCCTTCTTGGAATTGTGACTGTACAATATTGTTTGGTAGGAAAATGGAAAGGAGACTGAATTAGTTGTTTAGTTGGAGGAAGAGGAGGCTGAGGGGAGACCTCATCCCTCTCTACAACTGCTTGAAAGGACATTGCAGAGAGGTTGGTGCTGGTCTCTTCTCACGGGCAATGAGCGATAGAAGGAGAGGGAATGGCTGCAAGCTGCAGCAGGGTAGGGTTAGGCTGGACATGAGGAAAAAATTTTTCCCAGAGAGAGTGGTCAGTCAGTGGAATCAGCTGCCCAGGGAGGTGGTGGAGTCCCCATCCCTGACTGTGTTTCAGAGCAGATTAGATGTGGTGTTGAGGGATCTGGTGTAGGGGAGAACTTGTGGACTAGGGCTGATGGTTGGACTTGATGATCCCAGGGGTCTCTGCCAACCTAAATGATTCTGTGATTCTGTGATTCTAAGAATTGACGCTTATCTATGAATGTTGTGGTTTGGCCTCAGCTGGCAACACAGAACCACGTGGCAGCCACTCACTCTTGAGCCCATCCACAGCCAGGAGGGGAAAATCAGAAGAAAAAGGCAAAATCTCGAGGGTTGGGACGAAGACAGTTTAACAGAACAACAAACCAGTAACAGTAACATGGGTAAAAAGAGTATAAAAACTTGATGATGATGCTGACTGCTCACTGACTACACCCGGAACCGTCCCAGTCCACCTGCCCTGCACCCCAGACTTCCTATCCCCCACCCCTTCCTGGCCAGCTCCTGGCCACCGCCTGGGCATGGCTCACATGGGATGGAATACCTGGGCCCATGCTAGGAGAATTAACCCTGTCCTTCCCGGAAGCAGAACAATGAAATAGATACTCGTAATGAGAGTTGGGAAATATTTCTTTCCACCTGTGTGCTGGTTTCTTTGGTGTGACAAAAGCAATACTGTCTCAGAGCTTTCTGTTGGCAGAGGGGAAAGCACCGTGTCTGTAGACTTTTGATGTATGCCATAAGTTAAACCAATGTATCAAGGCGATAGCGCTGCCAGACCAACATTTGTGAATCTGCTTTGATTTATCTCTGTTTCTTCCCTTCCTGGCGTTCGTTGCTGCTCAACAGCAAATATTTATGCATCTCATCCTGGCCTTGAACCCCTCCAGGGATGGAGCAGCCACAGCTTCTCTGACCAACCTGGGCCAGGGTCTCACCACCCTCACAGCAAAGAAGTTCTTCCCCACATCTCATCTCCATCTCCCCTCTTTCAGTGTCAAACCCTTCCCCCTTGTCCTATGGCTCCCCTCCATCATCAAGAGTCCCTCCCCATCTCTCCTGTAGCCCCCTTTAGGTATTGGAAGGCTGCTATGCCTTCTCTTCTCCAGGCTGAATCCCCCCAACTCTCTCAGCCTGTCCTCAAAGAAGAGGGGCTCTAGCTCTCAGAGCATCTTCGAGGCCCTCCTCTGGACTCAATCCAACAAGTCCATGTCCTTGTGCTGAGGACTCCAGAGCTGGGGTCTCACCTGGACAGCAAAAGGGCAAAATCACCTCCCTGGACCTGCTGGCCACATTTGATGCAGCCCAGGTTATGGTTGGCTTTCTGGGCTGCCAGCACACATTGCTGGTTCACAGTGAGCTTGTCATCTACACTATTTTGATGCTACCTGAGTAACATTCCTGCTTTGAATCCCTGGTTATGGGGCAACTGGTCTGGTTCAGAAACACCCCTTGCATGGGTCTAGGCTGTGCAGTGTCTGCCAGATGTTCCTGGAGCTAGCTCTGTATCTGCACTGAAATGGGATGAATCCCACAGTCCTAGTGATGCCTTCACCTTACAAACTCGTGTTCACTGCAAAATCCTGGATCTGGGTCAGTTCCTCCCCCAGACGGAGAACTTTTGGGGTCCAGTGATGAAGCCTGCACTTTGCTTTCCAACTCAAGACCTGCCTGAGCCACAGGCATCACCTGAGTGCAGAGCACTACTCTTCTTTCTCCTTGCTTTAGACTGTCAGGAAATTCTGCAGGTTTCTCATTTTTGGGGTGTTGGATTGCCCTGCTGGGGTGTGAGGAGCTGCACAAGGGCAGAGAGAGGACAGCAGGTCTTCCTCAGCAGAAACTAGCATTTTTTCATTGGTTTTGTATGTGTGTTTTTTCGCTTGATTCTGTTTTGTTAGCTCTTAGGGTGATTTAATTTGATTTTTGCTTTGGCTGGGTTTGTTTCTTTGTTTGTTTGTTGGGTGCTTAAATGACTCAGGCTGGAACAGTCCCAGGGCAAAGCTCTGGTGAGACCAGAAACACTCTTGGTATCTCTTAGGGCAAGGTTGGAGTGGAGAGAGAGCGCTGCCCTTCCAGAGGGAGACTTCACACTATCAAAAGGGAGTTGCCAAGGTTACATAGTCCAGGATGCCAGTGCTGATAGAGGTTCATCAGTGAAAATGAGGACCCCTGGTGCCAGATAAAATTCTCAGTCCAATCTCTTCATTCTCAGCATAGTCTCTATACTAAGAGCGAACTGAAGAACTGTATGTGACCTTAGAATCCAGCAAACATTTTGAGCAGCTGTGGAAATGCTTCTGTGGCTCTGGCTTTCATCAGGACATCATGGGTAAAACCTACAGCTCTGTCAAACGGCAGAATGGGGTGTGTTTTTTTTAGCTATGAGGGAAATTTAAAGATCTCTAGAACCAGGCTGTGGCTGAGCCTTTGGTTTCCTCTTGAAGAAGACAATTTGCAGTGTTATAAAGGCTCATCTTTCTTTGTAGTTAAACACAGAACTTTCCACTGCAAGTTTGATGTTGCTCTCCACAGCCTCCACCTCTAAATCTCTCCAGAAAGTGGTAGGTATTTAGTATTTCCTATGTAGGATCTTGATCAAGAGATAACATTTAGTTGTTGAAGGCTACCCAGAAATAACTGACACGGCAGCATGCCTGTGCTATCTTTTTTTTCCCTTGTGTTTTTAAGTCATGTCTCACAGATGGCCCAGCCTGAACTCCATCATTGCCTTCCCTTTGAAGAAGCAGATTACAAGAAGCAGAAGGATATATATATATATATACACTTATCTATATATATTTGGTAACACCAATAAGTACCAGCAGAGATTTCCTCAGATCAATCCATGAAGCAGAATTTGACCTTGCAACAGTAAATGTGGGAGTAGCAGGTTGAGTTGGGGGGTGCTGGGAAGGGCCTTGAGAACAGAGACTAGCAATTCTTGGTTGATGCTATAAAGAAGGATGGGGGGGAAGGTGAGATGCTCAAAGTGGCAAGCCAGCAGCAGAATATTGGATGTCAAGGTGGCATTTGTCAAGGGCCAAAGTATGATTGTAAGAGTGAAGCTGATGAGACTGTTCATTGTGTGGATGTGTAGAAAGGCTGTGCCTTTGGTGTATTATACAGGGAAAACGAGCAAAATTCCATTGTAGCTGGATATAGGTTCTTGGAGGGATCTGTGAGTCAATGTGGAGTGACAGGTATAGGTCACAGTGTGGGTCATGGTGCTGTTTATGGGGATGAAATGGAGTGGAGACGTGAGAGCACACAACAGCATGAGGTAGAAAAGCCTCTATAGATGCTGCAAGAAGGTTTTCATACCCAGGACTGTCATTCTGGCATCATAGACACCAGATTGGAGAGACTGATGTCCTTCCTCCTTGGTACCCCAAGAGCTCTGTGTGCAGAACTCTCCTTTATTGTAATCGAATTGCGAATGAAGCTAAGGCACTGACACTCCCAGGACTTTTTCATTTTTGGGTTTTTATGTATTTTCTGTTTGCTGGTTGAGGACTGACCATAGGTCTTCTAAGTTAAATTGTTCCTTCTGGGTGCAGACCAGGACAGAAAGTTGGGGTGAGATTAGTGATACAGTTGTAAATACATAAAAGTTAAAAGTCAAGGTTATGATTTGAGGTTCTTTCAATAGCCTTTTGGGAGAAACAGGGAGCTCTTAGAGATGTTCTACCCCCTTTTGAAGCAGTTCATTGAGCACAGATGGGTGACTGGCTCAAACTGCTGCCTGTAGACATCCATCTAGAATAGAAAGGGTCTTGCCCATGGACACAAGGTGTAACTCAGCATTGCACAGCCCAAGATGGACACCTCCAAACTTGAGCTGAACAAGCCAGCTTCTCCCTGGCAGCATTCAGAGCTGGCACTGATGCTGTGGCAAGTCTCACCGCCGTCTCTTACATGGCACTATGGTGTTCATGTTTTTTCTAAAAGGTATAGAAAGAGTTACAGAGCCTGTGTCAGTGAAGGGGAAGCTCTGTGGTGCTTGAGCTCTCCTTAGTGATGTCTACGCTCATGGAATCACTTTGGCCACTTTTTGGGATGCTTTAAGGAACTTGTGGGCACGGCCTGGCTCATCAACTGCTTGAGGGGCTGCAGGCCAGTAGCTTCAGTACCCTCTTGACTCCATTCCAGAAGATGGAGAATGGGGTGCTGAAAAGTGTTGACATTTATTCCTAAAATTAGCAACATGAAAAAGAACTAATTTTTCTTTTATTTTTTTTTTTAATTAGTGATTTCTCTGCCAATCTTTTGGATCCACCTCACTCATTAATCCCTGTTCCAGCCATACAGGGATAAAGAGTGATACTCTCCCCTTTCGAGTCACTGCTCTGTACGAAGAGTCCTGAGATGTGGGAATTGGCTGGTGCCAATCTCAGTCTTTGCTAGGTATTTTGTACATCAATCAAATGGTTGTGGTGTCCTACATGAGTTCAGGTCCCAATTGACACATCTCTAAGCTCATGTTGTGTGATAAAATTAATGGAGGAACAAGCCTTGGTGGCTGTACGTGCTTGTATGTGGTCAAAGGCATGTGGTGCAGTCCTGCATCTGTGTGCCCAGCCCTGGGAAGACCACCTTTACAAACCATGGAAATCATCTGGAGGCCAGAGGGTCAATGAAAGAAGGAGAAGAAAGAGGAAAAGGGGGAATAGATGGGAGAAAAAATATTCCCTTTCCCGTCCAGACCTGTCATCCCCAGAGCTCTGGGGAGCTCTTCCAATATTGCTCCTTGCATCAGTATCAGCAAAGACTTTAATGGTGTTTCCCAACCTGTGGCCATGGGTGAAAGGAAATGTTGTGTAGAACCCATGGACCAATGGCTCTGGGGTCATAATATGGCTTCAGGGGAGAGTGACGGGTGGACCGAGCCAACTCAAGTGAGACAGCCAGCCTGGCAGCACTGTGCTGTGGGGGGCAAATGGGTACAGCTCTCCAGCGGGGGGTGGGGGTCCCAAAATCACTGAATGCTATGGGCTGGCCAACTCAAATGAGACAGACCAGCCTGGCAGCACTGTGCTGTGGGGGGCAAATGGGTACAGCTCTCCAGCGGGGGGTGGGGGTCCCAAAATCACTGAATGCTACGGGCTTGGAAGGGACCAGCCTTGGAAGGGAGATCGTATAGTCCACCCCCCCTGCCAGAGCAGGTCCACCTACAGCAGGTTGCACAGGAACGTGTCCAGGTGAGTTTTGAATGTCTCCAGAGAACAGAGACGGGTCCTTCCTGCTGAGGCACCAGCATGAGGGCTGGGATCGAGTGCAGATGGGCTTAATGGCTAAATGAACATCAGAGTTGCCCCAAAGCTACTGTTGTACTATTGATACCGCTTTTCTTTTTCTTAAGAATGCTTTTCTTTTAGTCCCTTCTCTCTCTCTCTTTTTCTCTCTCTTTCTTTCTTTCTTTCTTTCTTTCTTTCTTTTTTTTTTTTAAATGGGTAACTTACACATTTAAAACCCAAAAAGCATCTGAGTTTCAGATGTGCCTCCAAATGATGTCAGTTAGAGATTACATCTTGTGAACTTCCCTTCTCACTTACCACATCCTGGTGGGGTTTTCTGTGTCCTGTCTCAAGGCAAACATCTCTGATGGGAGGTAAATATAGCTGAGCACCTACTCGTGATAAAATGCGTGGGCCAGAGCAGCCGGCTCTTGGGGGCGTAAGCACTTTCTAATTATAGCAAGTCCAGCTTCCTTTTTTTTCTCCCCTTCACACGTCATTATGTAAAACCCATTCTTGGTTCCCTTTCCTGAAATAGGACTTCACTGGATGGGTGTACACTGACTAGAAGCGAGTGTCGAGATTGTGTTCGGGCCCGCTTCCCCGCTTGCCTGGTGGGAATGGGACCAGTGCGTGTTAGATGACAAGAGCAGCCTTTGTTTCGTTTTGTCTCGGGCAGCCCCAGGATGGGAAAAGGTGAACACTGGAGCTATTTTGTGCAAATATTTCGAGTAGGCTCTTTAGAAATTGCTTAAATACAGGCAATTTGGCTTCTGTAGGAGGTCGAGAATACAAAGAGGATAAATTACACTGTGAGAAGCTGGAGATTAATCACTAAACTTTCATCTCCTGTTTAATTCAGTGTTATAAGTACATGACAGTTGTAGTTCAACCACTCTCAAGCGGTTTTGCTGTGTCTTTACTTAAAGGGAGATGAGAAGGTGCCAGACAAGGGCCCTGTTCCATTATTTCTGCGCCCTGGAGGGCCACCAGAGCTGGTTTGGCTCCTGAAGGGGAGAGTCCTCCTGGAGGTCAAGGTGAGCTGGGCACCCTGGGCTTGATCACTCTGTGTGATACATCAGCCTGGCTTTTTCTGCTGAAGTCCTGAGCAAAATGAGCTGTGTGGGGCCAGCCTTGCTGCCTGGCTAGTGCTGAAGTTTTGATTGCAGAGAGTGCTAGAAAACACAGTTTTAGTGGAAGCGCTGCTTCCACCATCCCTCCCAATGTGTGCACGGCAGTCAGAGGGTAACTGTGGTCCTTCACCCATTCCAGTGGTTCATGCTGGGACTGGAGTCAGGGACCTTTTCACCGTTACAGCTCGGAATGCAGCATCCCTCCGCCTGTGCCTTGGCTGGCAAGCGGCGGCAGATGCTGCAGTGGGAGGTTTGCCGGCAAAAGCTTGTGGGGTGCAGAAGGAAGAGGGGGATTGGGTGTTTCAAAACAAACACATGTGAAAATTGCCCATAACCAGGGCAGACAACTGCTCGGATGCCAAGTCATTTGATAACCGCCGTCATAGTGCCTACAAGATTATACGATGATATACTGAGGCACGGGCAAGATAATTCATCCAGTAGCGGTGCCTCGTGAGCAGCGAGAATGGCTCTGGCCAGGCAAATAAAGAGGGTGCTTTGTAGCCCTGCAGTGTTCTCTGAGATAATATGCCTGGGTGTACAGGTCCATTGATTTATTCCTTTGTTTTTATGGACTGATGTTTGTGGCAAACAGCTGCTGGCACACTGATATTGCCGATGGGTGGTGACGTATCGCTCGCAGAACGACACATGCTTTTTTCTCTTTTCCCTTTTTTTTTTTCCTTTTTAGTGCTTAAAATGCCTTTTTGTTGCAGCTCAGCCTTTTATTCTAATTATCTGCCAAGTGTTGTCAGTAGAGAGCAAGGACTGGAGGTTACAAGTGTCATACACCACAGCGGTGGGAGGAAGGAAGTGTGACAGTGAGGACTGAGATGTCCTCTGCAGCCACGGGGGCCACTGGTGATGAGTCTGAAATAACAGCAGCCTTTCTGTGGCAACTCTGTTTTACTGGCAAAGGCATGACATGATGGAGCCCCTGCAGACTGATATTGCTCAGGACTTGGGGTAGTTTCTGAAGTTCTCTTTAATGGGAGCATCCTCTTTAGAACAGAAGTCTCCATTAAGCCATGTTGTCTTCCTACCCATGGGTCCTGTGAAATCATAACCCCATGACTTGGGTTTTTTACATGACTTTGCTACCATGGGGGGAATGTGATTCACAAAAGACATCTCTGATGGGAAAAATAACAAAAATCCAACCTGGTGAGGTTGCTTGAAGCCCAGCCTCCAGAGGAGACACAGCAGACATCTGTCCCACGCTTTCAGTGCAAAGTGGGAGATGAGAGAGGAGAAGAAGGGCAGGTAAATACATTTTTACCCAGTAATGTTCCTTTCTGTGGCCGGAGAGTTTTCTTCTCAGTGCTTCATTGTCAACCAACTTAGTGTGTGGATTTACAGATGAGTGAAGAGGTGATAATGGAAATGCTGAGCAAGTCACTCCTTAGGTTTGTCATGGGACAAACCCAAATAACTGGGTGCTCAGCACTGCCAGAATGAGCATTACATGGTATTTTCTTCCTCATGGGTTACATAGTTGATGCACCCTTTTCTCCTGCTACAATAACGGACCAGAGCTATGCTGTAGGAATGAATATTGTGCCTTTATGCTTCCTGCTCTCCAAACCTGCACTCAAAGTGTTTTGGGAAGTGCACGGAATCATTGTAATTCATAAAAAAAAGTGCCTGAAAATAAGTGGGTATTTTTTATCTGGGTCTGACCTGTGAGTCTCATCTCTAATATTATTTTGTGTGCTGATTTCCTGCTCTTTTGGGAAAGTGATCCAATGGAAAGAGATGAACAGCCAGAGCTACTATCCTGTGAGATTCCCTGGTTGCCAAAGGGGCTCTTTTGATGTATTGGTGCTCCAGGACCACGTTTGCAGCCAGGGCTGCAGGAGAAGGCAAGAAAGCAGCTACATTCCTTGAAATGGCTTTGTTTCTTAAAAGAGCATCTTCCCCACAGCAAAACCCCAGATGTCCTCCAAGGAGACAGAGCCAGGAGGTTTTGGCTTTTTGTTAGTTGATGTAGCCTATGTGGACCCACAAGGCATCATTGTAATTCATATCTGGGGTGGGTGGCAAGGTGGTTGTGGAGAGTTCCTCTGGGTGCTGTTACCAACAGGATCTTGACTGCTTTACTATATTATTAAAATCAAGCAGTTTGCCAAAATATGGGTACCTTCCCTTTCCTTACTCTAACATTGGGGTGGGCTCTGTAAATCCAGAGAAATAAGTATTATTATGCCTTATGGCTTTGTTTTATAGGCCTTGCAGTTGAAGCCTCTCTCCTCAGCCAGAGGTGTGTAAGCAGGATTGTGCAGTGTAACAGTTATTTGGGTTTTCTGTCCAAAAGGAAGGGATACTCCTTTGCAGAATGGATTAGGAAAGACTTTTCTTGCCCCCTCCAAATCTGATGTGATAAAGTCAGAGCTAGAATGATATCTCTCCTCTTTCTTTTTCCCTGGTGTAGCATGATGTATTTCTGGGAACAAATGTCTCATGTGCCTCGCTGGGATGGAATGACTTCATTTTCAGAATAAAAAAGTCTGTGGGTTGTGTGCTGATGACAGTGTACGCTGCTACCGCCCTCCTGCTCAGGTGCACAGCCTTTGCTTTTTTGGGAGGCAGCCCCTGTGGCAAAATTATCCCTACTCTAATATCAACGCATACCTCGTGTGTGCATCACATCTGGAAGCCTGGGCTCACCACCATTGACTGCCTGGTGAGGAGGTGCCATGCAAGACTTGGAGCCATCGTGTGTTTGGTGACACCGGCCCAAAGTGAAGTCGTCCAGGCCTTCCTCTGCTGGGCTCGCAATCATAGAATCATAGAATCATTCAGGTTGGAAGAGACCCTTGGGATCATCAAGTCCAACCATCAGCCCTACTCTACAAGTTCTCCCCTACACCAGAT